>JAVJIF010001149.1:0-537264 GCA_038442645.1 Agave tequilana | reverse complement strand
CTTGGCTCGACGCCTAATCCCTGTCTGACGCGTGGCAGGTATATTAAATGCAGCGCAAAATTCGCGCGCCAAAAGGAAGATGTCCCCTCAATTCTGCTGGACGCGGGCAACGCGCCCACAACACGGATTCATGTTCAACAGAAAATCGCGTCCCTCCGAAGGCCGCGCCTTCTTCAACTAGGCCAAAGTCGCGCCTACTTCATAGAGCGAAGAACTGCGTCTTCATCCCAAAAGACGCATCCCTACAAGAGGCGCGTCTTTAAAGCAGCATGCCACTGCGTCTACAGGACTTGCATTCCAGTCCTTACTTCTGCAATTCAGTCAACAGTATATTGGCACAAGCAGATGACTCTTTATCCCTGGTTCAAGTACACCAACAACAAACTCAGAGCACTAGGGATGTCCTAAACTGTGTATCTAGACACTTCGTTTGATCATTTCTGGTGGCTTCAAAGGGTTTCACAGTACACTCACGAAGACCACATTCCAGACAGGATCAAGCTCAGAACATCTCAAAATGATTGTCAGTCCAATCATGAGAAGTACGAACTCAACCAAAGTCCAAAGTATTTCGAAATCCGTCCCAGTCAACCGCGGAATATCGAAAACTTTGGAGGGGTTTCTGTAGGCTATCTAAAAATCACTAAAGACAAGTTATCAAAGAGCAGAGTCCAGGGCTAATCATAACCATCACAATAGCACCATCACAATAGCATCAAGACGCGAGGGTCAAAACCCGCGTCTCAACATTACTACAGCATCAAGGCGCGCTGCAGCATCAAGGCAAGGGTCGAAACCCGCGTTTCACTGCAGCATCAAGACACAAAGGTCGAAACCCGCGTCACTGCAACGTCAAGACGCGAGGGTCGAAACCCGCGTCTCAGTATCACTGCCAGCACCAAGACATGAGGGTCAAAACCCGCGTCTCAGTATCACTGCAGCACCAAGACGTGAGGGTCAAAACCCGCGTCTTAGTATTGCTCCAGCACCAGGCACGAGGGCTGAAACTCGCGTCTCAGTTATAACTGCCCTCGTTATTTGGTCAATCACTGCCCACATAATGAGGAAGTTACCCCCATTATGGAGCATTTTTAGGGGCACGTTCACCCTAAAACCTCTATAAATAACCCAGTTTGCTAGGGAGAAGGGGTCGGTCGATCAGATATTCTTGGGGAAGAATTTCGATTGTGAGCTGTAGAAGCACCGAGACTTCCACCGAAAAGAAAGAGAGTTCAACTCTTCAAGCAACCTGCTGCGTACAAGTCAATCTTTGCCTACAATTTCTTTCAGATTCCTGGTCGATAGGAGCTGTGTTACTCCATCTGCCATCCAAAGAGAGAATTCCCAGAGGTCCGGAGACGTTCAATCGGTCAACGGAAAATAAGATTCACTTTCCACTGCCACACCAAGAACCCAGCATTAAACAAAGGGGAGATTCAAGTCTAAACATCTCCCCTCCCTTGTAGTTAGAGTATTATCCGCTGTAATCTTTCATTTGATTCAAGAAAATTTTACAAGGAACTTCTCCCACCATACAGTCATGGTGTTGTAGTGATGCTGCAGTGATGCTGAGACACGGGTTTCGACCATCGCGTCTTGGTACTGCAGTGATGCTGAGATTAGCCCTGCATCTGGAGTTTGGACTCTACTTTTTGATGACTCGTCTTTAGTGATTTTTATACAGTCTACACTCCTAGAGGAAGGTCAGTGAGATTCCAAGTGTTGTTTCTTTCTAGAAAGGAGGTTCAGAAGAGTCCATTATTTTCTTGAAGGAGTTAGGATCACCTTCTATAAGATAGGTAAAGAAGTCTTCACCGATAGATGTGAGAGACTTAGTTTTTTTACTCCTTCTAAGTTCAAAATCAAAAGTAGGAGTAGAAACTAGAGAAAGAAATATCAAAGATAGAAGGAGTACAAGAAGGATCACTAGGATTCTTGATTTGAAAAGAAAGATGTTTTCAAAATAGATAACATCCCTAGATTCAATGATGATATTGTGGATATTTCACTGATCTCAGAGTTAACCAACATGAATCAGTAACATTACTATCTAGTACATATTCGATAAAGATAACATCAATAGTCTTTGGGCCGATTTTCTTTTTCTTCGGTTCCGGTATTGAAACCTTAGCTAGGCAACTCCAGACTTTGAAGAATTAGATGTTATGAGTTTCCCTTTTCAACGTTCATAGAGAGTAACATCTGGTCTCTTTAGAAACCCTATTGAGAATGAAACAGGCAGAAAAGGAGAGCTTCTCCTAAATCGGGTGCACTTGAGCTGAGTAATATGCAGTTTCCCATATCCATCAGTGTTCTGTTCTTTCATTCAGTTACACCGTTGGATTGAGGTGCGTAGGGAGCAGTTACCTCATGAATAATGTCATGCTCTTGGCAGAATCCTATAATATCATTTGAGGTACATTCTCCCTAATCAGATCTTAGGATTTTGATCTTCCTCTCAAGTTGATTCTCAGTATCTGCTTTATACACCTTGAACCAATTGAGAACTTCATCATTGAATTTGAGAAAATATGTGTAACAGAATTTGGAATAATCATCAATGAAAGACGCAAAATATCTTCTATCGCCTCGGGTAGTGTCGGGTAAGGACTCTGTTCGAGTCACACACACATCACTACGAATCAGTTCGAAGGGTTCAAATTTCTTATGATAGAATGAAAAGGTGTTCGAACATGTCTGGCTTAAACAAATTTCACATTTAGAAGATGAGTCAAAAGAAAATTTGGGAATAAGATTCAAATTAATCATTTTATTAATTAATTGAAGTTGACATGTCCCAATCTACCATGCCAGATATCACAAGACTCAATGTTTAAAGCGATAAGAATAGAAATTTTATTATCAGAAGGATTGATTACATTGAGCCAGAAAAGGGCATAAAAAACAAAACCCTTCCAAAGAAAATATTTGATTTGGAGATTACAATTTTATTAGACTCCTTAACATCCTATAGCCAGTTCTAAGAAGAGAAGATTTGTTGATCAGATTTCTCCGAATGTGGGTTAGCCAGTTCTAAGAAGAGAAGATTTGTTGATCAGATTTCTCCGAAATGTGGGTACATGTAGGACGTCTTGAAGAGTCAGAATTTTTTCAGAGGTTACTCTGAGATCAATGCGTCCAGTTCCTTTCTCTCTCTAGTGAAGTCATCTGCTAGGCTCACGCTTCCTTCACATTGCTCCTGATAGGATTTAATTAGGAGCATCAATGCAGATATGAATATTGGCTCCTGAGTCTAACCACCAGTTCGAGAAAAAATTGATAGAGTTGACAATATGCAGAGAGGAACCTAACCTAAAAGAGTTGAAATTCAATTCTACCATGTTGACCTTGTTGTTGGCCCAAAGGTCTTCCACTCTAGTTTGATGATAATTAACTCATGTAGTTATGTGTACTAATAATCTTGTGATTTTAGTTTCAGATCTTTATTCAAGATATTAGTAGGTGATTAGCTTCAATAAGATGGTATGGAAGCTTTCACATGGTGATTCCAGAGCCGAGCATCAAGATCTTACATAGCACTCGTTGGAGTCTAGCTCGGTGGATCACGGAGTTTTTGATCGAGTCGGCTTGGAGACGACGCTCTACAAGAAGACCTCGGTACCTAGTTTAGTTTTGTGTTTAGATCCATTTGTAAAGATTAGAATAGTATGATATGCTCAAGTTCACAATACAGACATGTTTCATGTTTTGATTTTGGTTTTCGGTTTGATTGGTTTAACCGATCTTGGTTTTCATGAATAGATAAGTATCAAAACAAGTTTACATGTGTTTATGTATATTAGATATGTTCTATATACATGTATGTTTCATATCCTAGACAAACTTAATTTGATATACCTATTCATGTGTTTTAGGTTTTGTGTTTTAACAAAACATATTTTTGAAATAAAGTCAAAAATAATGATATGTATATGTTTCATGTATGTTGGACCTATGTCCATATGCAACATGCTTTAAAATGCTTAAGTATCATGTTTTGTATTTGGATAAGTTTTGGAAAAATCGGATGTTCATTTGGAAAATTCAAGTTTGGAAAAATACAGGTTTTGGTTTTCGAAAAAATTTATTAGTCACAAAAATGGTTCAAAATGTTTGAAATTTGTGTTGAAATTTTTCACACATGTTTATATATCAATGCATTATACTAAAACTATTTTTGTGAATTTTTGGAGATTTAATGGGATAATAAAAAACCTAAGTTTTCTATCCCTAAAACTTGGCTGCCAGGCTCTGGCGGTCGACCGTAATGGTCGACCGGACCAGAAGCCGGTCGACCGTAGCGGTCGACCGGACGTGCACAGATACGTGCACGCAGCCAGCCCATTGAGCCAGTCGACCGAGCGGTCGACCGACTGTGAGCAACCCACTCTCGGGTTTGCTCCGGTCGACCGAACGGTCGACCGGCCAGAGAGCCGTTGCTCTCTGGTTCAGGGCGCGGTCGACCGGGCGGTTGACCGGTAGCTGCTAACGGTTAAAAATTGACCGTTGGCCGGTCGACCGGATGGTCAAATCTGACCATTTTTGCTGGCAACGGCTATATTTTTAAAGAGGCTTTATATACCTCATTTGAGAGAGGTTTTCTTCAAGAATTTTTTTTGGCTAAATTTCTGAGCTTTCTCTAGTGCTTATACAAGTTTGAAAGAGTTTTCTTTGTGCCAAAAAGATCAATCTTTATTGTTTTTAAAGCGTTTCATTATTTCAAAGAAAAATAGTCTTTGGGAATTTGTTTTGGTCTAATCATTCTATATCTTTGTGGAGATTTCCAAGTGATTTTTCTTTGTTTTAAACACTTTATTTTCCTCACTTGAGCTTCATTCTATCCTATCTATAGGGTCTTTGTGTTTGTGGGAAAAAGAGATTGGTTTGTGATCTTTTGATCACCAAGTTGTAAACCCTATTTTTGCTTGGCTTTGTGCCTTTCCCTCATAGTGTTGAGGAGGTTGTGCAAGTGGGTTGCATCCCTCTAGTTGTGAGGTGATTCTTGTGTAGCTTTATGCTTATCCCTCAAGTTGTGAGGTGATTGTTTTGGTTGGCTTGGTGTTTTGCCTCTAGTGAGAGGTTGTGGTTGTAAAGAGAGGAGTTGGGTACTCCTAGTTATTGTATTGCCCCAAATCCTCTGTAGAGGTTCCCTGTGTGGGAGTCATTTGTGGACAAGCTAGTGGATTCGTAATCCTTCTAGGTGAAGGCGGGGATGTAGAGCTGGGTGCTCGAACCTCGAAACAAATCTTGTTGTTTGCGCTTGATCCATTGACTCTTACTTTCTCTCTCTTTACTTTGTGCATTGATTTATATTGCTATATCATATACTTGCTTGTGTATTATTGCAATTAGTTTTAATTCCGCATTTAGTTCATTAGATTAACATTATCACCTATTCACCCCCCCCCCCTCTAGGTGATTTCAATTGGTATCAGAGCCTACGCTCCTGATATTTAGGTTTAACCACCTAGGAGTGAGATCTGGTTTGCTAATCTTCATTGCATTTGCACACATATAGTTTGTACTCATGGATAGCCCTCCTATGTTTGATATTTATAGACTTGATATTTGGAAGGCCAAGATGAGTTGTCATTTGAAAGCATTAGGATATAAAGTTTATCAAGCCATTACCAAGGAATCCTACCCCAATGATAGCAAACATAAAAAGGCCAATGCATTAGCCCTTAAAGCACTTAGAGCATCTCTTGATAAAGATTTATTACATGTGTTTGCTCACTATGATTCGGCGTTTGCAGTTTGGAGCATTTTGACTTCTCCCGAGCTATCAAAGATTATCGATAAGATGAGGAGATCTAGGAGAGACAAGTCCGACGAGCGTTGCCTCATGGTCCAAGGGAATGACTCCCTTGAGGTACAATCAGAATCTCAACTAGATGATAGCTCTAGTTCCTATTGCTATGGATGTTTAGAAGTACAAACCTTAAATGTAGAACTTTCCACAAAGCTTGAAAAATTTTTAGACATGACCTTTTGAAAAAGAAAAATTTGAACTAAAAGAAGAATATATGGATTTGTGTTTAAGTTTTGAATTGATTTTGCAAGAGAAGGAAGAGATTGCTAGTGAACGTGACTCACTTAAATCTCAACTAGACCTTGCC
Organism: Agave tequilana; assembly: GCA_038442645.1. Lineage (NCBI taxonomy): Eukaryota > Viridiplantae > Streptophyta > Magnoliopsida > Asparagales > Asparagaceae > Agave > Agave tequilana. The sequence continues at coordinate 531,145 of JAVJIF010001149.1, read as the reverse complement.
CTAAAGGAAAATGAATTTTTGAAAAGTAAAAATGATTGTGATGATGTTTTGAAAAACAATGAAGTTTTATCTTTAAAATTAGATTTTATTTTAAAAGATAATCATTCTTTGAAAAATGAAATTGATTTCATCACAAAAGAATTAGATTTAATTTTAAAGAAAAATGAATCTTTAAAAATTGATATAGACTCACATGTTTGCCATGCTAGTATAGCTTCACCAAGCACATCTATTGCATGCTCCACTTTATCTTCTAGTATTGAAAATGATATAATGTTTTGAAGAAAAGTGTTGATTGTTTGGGCTCCACTTTGAGCCAATGTGCTTTGAATCATACACGCTTGGAATCCTTGGTTCGAAAGAAACAAGTTTCATCTTTGCATGCACACCCTCCACGGCATACACATGCTCCTCACGTACACACCCATCACACTTTGTATGCTCATGTGTACACTTGTACATATTGTGGACGTAAGGGCCACCTTGTTAGATTTTGGTATGATAGAATACATGATGAAAATTTAGCAAATAATTTTGTTTGGGTTAGGAAATGGACTAACCCCATGGACCCAAAAGAATATGGGTGCCAAAGACCACCCATATTGTATTTGATGTAGGTGTGGGCTCTCGCATGACGTGAGAGTTGCGGTACCTTGGAGTGGATGCGTTCCGAGCTTTATGATGACCTTTTGGATGCATCACTTTCAAGGGAAGGTTTGGTGGGAGGACCACTTGGTTTGGAGAACTAGAGAGGTGCCTTCATCGGGTTTGGTATCAATCTCTAACTCCCGTTTTTATTTACATGCTTTCACATCATTGATTTATAGCATGTCATATTTTATTGTTCATTATGCTTATGCCATGTTCATTAGATTAGTGATATACATGTTTAGTTATTTGAGACACCCATGTTTTATATGGATCTATATCTATGTGTTCTCACTTTGTTTTTAACTAATATGTATGTCCTAAATCTAATGCACATGCATATACATAATGATCATATGGATGTTTGTGATGTTTTGTTTTAATGCTTTATGTTTTGATTAGTGTGTTGAATGTCATGATTATTAGACCATTGACATGCATTTATAGCTTTTGAGATCACCCATGCTTAATATGGATCACTCTTTGTGTTCTCGCATATGTTTAGCTATTATGTATATCATAGTTCTAATAACATGTGGATTTACATAATGATCATATCATGTTAATTTATGACTTGTTTTTGATGCTTCATGATTTGAATATATGTTTAAATGTTAGTTTTCATTAAGACTAGGATTTATACTTGTACGCCACAAATAAATTTTTATATATGTTTGAGCTTGAACGCTTATTTGTACCATTAGATATGCTAGTCTAGTTTAGTTTGATGATTCATGCATTTGACTTGTATTCTCATTTTTTGATATGTTTTTATGATCATATGTTTGATTTCATGTATATGTCTATTTTTGCCAAACTTTAAGATATACATGTATACCCCTTGAGTCATTTGCTTTTCATGCAAATCTTTATTATGGACTCAATTGTGTTTAGGGATATGTATGTATACTTCTTGTTTTGTCAAAACATACATATGCCTTAAAGTATAATTGTTTCTAATAAAATTTTAGCGTTTCATTTTAGTTTTCATGTTTGAAGTTTCCACATGAGCTTAATTGAATATTTTCATGATGCCATGTTTCACATACACTTTTGCACTCGCTTTATTAATGGTTTCTCATGATTTTGTTTTCATGAGTATGATATGCGCCTTATTGATTTCGAGTGTTTAGTGACATGTGATTTACATGTATTTTATGAAAAATACTTTTGTTTTATTCCTTACTTGAAGGATTTCGTACTAGTTTACAAGTTTTTCCATATAACTAGTTGCGATATTCTTCGTTATGGTAGAGTTTTTCAAATATACTATATTTTTAAATCTATTTTTGAAAACCCCTACCATCAAAGGGCGGTTGGATGGGAGACCATGCACATGTTTTCTTTATAGTGAAAATCATTTTAAACTTGAGTATGAGTTGGGAGGATAGAAATATGAGATATACACTTGATATTATTGTTGTTTCATTTGGTATCATTGGAATCTTTCAATTGGTATCAATATTGACATTTCTTGTATACTCATATATTTTTATGTATGTATACTTTCACTTCAAATTGTATCAATTTCGATTGGTATCTAATTTTTCATACATATATATATGTTTACGCTAAAGCTTAAATTTTTAATGACCATCATGTTTCAATTGATTAGTTTTCAATTGATATTTTAAACACAAGCTTATACATCTTTTTAGTTGGTATTTCATAAAGGGGGAGAAAACTTGTATTTCATCTTCAATGGTATTTGATTTCCACTCCAATACTTTATGATGGAAAAAGATTGTTTATTTACAATTGGTATGTTAGTTGTTTACTTATCAATTGGTATAAAGATTTTACTTTTACTATCAATTGGTATATGTTTCATATTGATATAAAAATGTTTTGATTTACATTGCCTTCATATTCTTATTATTGATTTGTTTGATGTCACCCTTTATTGATTCTTTGTTTTGACAAAAAGGGGGAGAAGAATAATTTTATTGGTTTGTCGTTTACCCCTTTGTTGATGATTGACAAAAAGGGGGAGAAGAATTTGAGTTTATATGCATGATTTATGCATGATCTTTGTTTCATGTTTGATATTGAGAACATGTTTTTATTATTGGTATCAAGAGCATTATGTAATATTTGGTATCAAGAGCCTTCATTATGTAAGTTTGGTATCAAAAGCATTCTTTAAAGAGAACATATTTATGAAATTAAAAAAAGAAGAAATAATTTGTTTTACCTTTCATTTGGTATCAAGAGCATGTTTTATACATTTTATTGTTTTATGCATATCTATTGGTATCAAGAGCCTATTTATATGCATTTCATAGTTTTATGCATATCTATGCATTCTCATGTTTTATATTCATTGCATATATTTGTTGTTTTCTTCTATGCATGAGTTAAGGGGGAGCTTCTTTGAAGCTTAACTTTAATCCATGCATATATAACTCCATGAGTTTTGTCATCATCAAAAAGGGGGAGATTGTTGGCCCAAAGGCCTTCCACTCTAGTTTTGATGATGATTAACTCATGTAGTTATGTGTACTATAATCTTGTGATTTTAGTTTCAGAGCTTTATTCAAGATATTAGTAGGTGATTAGCTTCAACAAGATGGTATGGAAGCTTTCACATGGTGATTCCAGAGCCCGAGCATCAAGATCTTACATAGCACTCGTTGGAGTCTAGCTCGGGCTCTGGAATCAACATGTGAAAGCTTCCATACCATCTTGTTGAAGCTAATCACCTACTAATATCTTGAATAAAGATCTGAAACTAAAATCACAAGATTATTGGATCATGGAGTTTTGGATCGAGTCGGCTTGGAGACGGCGCTCTACAAAAAGACCTCGGTACCTAGTTTAGTTTTGTGTTTAGATCCATTTGTAAAGATTAGAATAGTATGATATGCTTAAGTTCACAACACACACATGTTTCATGTTTTGATTTTGGTTTTTGGTTTGATTGGTTTAACCGATCTTGTTTTCATGAATAGATAAGTATTAAAACAAGTTTACATGTGTTTATGTATATTAGATATGTTTTATATACATGTATGCTTCATATCCTAGACAAACTTAATTTGATATACCTATTCATGTGTTTTAGGTTTTGTGTTTTAACAAAACATATTTTTGGAAATAAAGTCAAAAACAATGATATGTATATGTTTCATGTATGTTGGACCTATGTCCATATGCAACATGCTTTAAAATGCTTAAGTATCATGTTTTTATATTTGGATAAGTTTTAGAAAAATCGGATGTTCATTGGAAAATTCAAGTTTGAAAAAAAATACAGGTTTTGGTTTTCGGCAAAATTTATTAGTCACAAAAATGGTTCAAAATGTTTGAAATTTGTGTTGAAATTTTTCACACATGTTTGTATATCAATGCATTATACTAAAACTATTTTTGTGAATTTTTGGAGATTTAATGGGATTTAATTAGATAATAAAAACCTAAGTTTTCTATATCTAAAACTTGGCTGCCAGGCTCTGGCGTCGATCGTAACGGTCGACCGGACCAGAAGCCGGTCGACCGTAGCGGTCGACCGGACGTGCACAGATACGTGCACGCAGCCAGCCCATTGAGCCGGTCGACCGAGCGGTCGACCGACTGTGAGCAACCCACTCTCGGGTTTGCTCCGGTCGACCGAGCGGTCGACCGGCCAGAGAGCCGTTGCTCTCTGGTTCAAGCGCGATCGACCGGTCCGGGCGGTCGACCGGTAGCTGCTAACAGTCAAAAATTGACCGTTGGCCGGTCGACCAGATGGTCAAATCTGACCATTTTTTGCTGCAACGGCTATATTTTTTAAAGAGGCTTTATATACCTCATTTGAGAGAGGTTTTCTTCAAGAATTTTTTTTGGGCTAAAATTTCTGAGCTTTCTTTAGTGCTTATACAAGTTTGAAAAGAGTTTCTTTGTGCCAAAAAGATCAATCTTTATTGTTTTTAAAAGTGTTTCATTATTTCAAAGAAAAATAGTCTTTTGGGAATTTGTTTTGGTCTAATCATTCTATATCTTTGTGGAGATTTCCCAAGTGATTTTTCTTTGTTTTAAACACTTTGTTTTCCTTACTTGAGCTTCATTCTATCCTATCTATAGGGTCTTTGTGTTTGTGGAAAAAAGAGATTGTTTATGATCTTTTGATCACCAAGTTGTAAACCTTATTTTTGCTTGGATTTGTGCCTTTCCCTCATAGTGTTGAGGAGGTTGTGCAAGTGGGTTGCATCCCTCTAGTTGTGAGGTGATCCTTGTATAGCTTTGTGCTTATCCCTCAAGTTGTGAGGTGATTGTTTTGGTTGGCTTGGTGCTTTGCCTCTAGTGAGAGGTTGTGGTTGTAAAGAGAGGAGTTGGGTACTCCTAGTTATTGTATTGCCCCAAATCCTCGGTGGGGGTTCCCTATGTGGGAGTCCTTTGTGGACAAGCTAGTGGATCGTAATCCTTCTGGGTGAAGGCGGGGTTGTAGAGCTGGATGCTCGAACCTCGAAACAAATCTTGTTGTTTGCGCTTGATCCATTGACTCTTACTTTCTCTCTCTTTACTTTGGGTCTGTTGGTTGTCGTAACTGGTCGTAATTCGTAATTGTAATTCGTAAAGTCTTTTACAATTGTAAATGAGTTACGTGTATGTAAATTTTACGGTGTTTGGTTGGTAATATAAAATTGTAAAGTGGGAAAGTGTATTGTACTTTACGGTGTTTGGTTGTCGTAATGCATAAGTCGTAAGTGAAAAAGTTGACCACAAAATTAATTATTTGGTGATTTTAAAAGTTTTAATACTGCAAATAAATATTAAAAAAAGTTAAATATTAAAAAATTTAATATTAATATAAAAAAATAATACAAATTTGTATGACCACAAATTTAACTGTAACTGGGCTGTAAGTGAGTGGTAACTGGGTTGCAAGTGAGTGTTAGTTGAGTAACGCAAGTCTTTTACGAATTACGGTCTAAACACGCCGTAGTTGTAACTGAGTAGTAAGTCATTTACGAATTACGGAGTTTTACGCGAAACAAACGGCCCCTTTGTGCATTGATTTATATTGCTATATCATATACTTGCTTGTGTATTGTTGCAATTAGTTTTAAATTCCGCATTTAGTTCATTAGATTAGCATTATCACCTATTCACTCCCCCCCTTTAGGTGATTTCAGTGTCCAACATTTTCTTCATGTCCTCTAGGTTGAGTCTTGACTGGTTCCTTCTTCCGGTTAAAATTGTTCATCCGCAGATATAACAGAATCTTCCATCGGTCTTTTGACTAGAGGCTTTAGGTTTGGAGAGGAAGATTGCTAAGGTTTGAAAGAAGAAGAGTTGGCATTAGGAGAAGAATGAAAGTGATTGGGTTTCTTGAATTTTTTACCCCTGGGATTCATAAATTTACGCTTAGGTTTATCTTCCACCAAGTTAACTTTGGCTTTCAGTTCAAACTTGGGTTTGAAATTTACCTATGCTGGTCTTCTATGCGAATTGCTTTAAGAGCTTGAATAAGGATAAGGTCACCTTACTTGTGACGGAAGTCTCCAGCAAGGCTCACCAGAAAGGAGAGAGTTTATCAATAAGATAAGACACATTGTAATCATCGGAGAATTGTTTTCCTTTCGATTGAAAATGTCAGATAAAATCTTGAAATTCATGAAGTTGATCATCGATAGGTTTGTTGTCAGACACCATGAATTTATTGAAGGAAGAGAAGGTGAATCTTTTAATTCTAGTATCATCGATGTCATATTCTTCCTCAAGAGTTGTTTACAGTTCTTAGGCACTCTTATATTGATAATAAATGTCATATAGACTATTAGAGAGTGTACTAAGAATTCTATGAAGACAATGATAGTCAATCTCCTCGGGTTTTAAATAGATGAGGAAGGAGTTGAAGGAGAAGTTTCAGCAAATGATGATAGTGCAGGTGATGGTTAAAGAGAAGGTGCAGAAATTGAATCATCAATGGCTGAAATGAGCCCCAAAGTGGTCAATCAGTACTTCAACTAGTTTGCCCACCTCTTAAAATATATGCCAGAAAATTTCTCATGTTTCACACCCTTACAATGATCAGGATTGGCCATAGTGATAGAAAGAAGCTAGTTGAATTTTGTAGTCCAAGTTTTAAGGATGTCAGAATTTAATTTAGTAGGTAGCTCAAAACAAAATTCTAATATGATAATGTGACAAGTGATCTAACAAGATAAAGCAATTATAGCTAGAAATAAAACAGTGATCAGCTCAGAAATTAAAGAATTATTTCAGATTAATTTCAAAATTAATCTAGCATGAAAATACACCATAAGTTATGACAAGAAGTTAGACAATGTAAGTGATGACAAGTATTAGATAATTTAGAGCATGCAGATAGTGAAATATTATATATTTATGCAAATTAGAAACATATTATAGCATGAAAATAAGAAATAACAATTACAATCCTTTTGATCCATTAGATTGTTGGTTGAAATTATGCTAGTTTCTAAAACATGCAAATCAATTATTTTGACAAAACAAATTAAATTAACTTCCTAACATGCTGCTACAAAAATTAAAACAGAATATTAAATCGGGTCTGGGGATACAATCGCGTAGTTGCTGCCCTAAAGAATCAAAACTCAGTCTCGTTGTCCATATGTTGATTCAGCTTTATCCAATAGCGGTAAAAAGAATCCCTGGAATCACCAGCACTCAGCTTAGAATATTAGACAGAGCCTCTTTTTCAGACAGAGAATTATTTCCCAGAAAATTGAAGTAAAACTTGAATATGACAGTGGAAGAAATGTATGGGCTGTAAATCTCATATTTCTGTTGTGTCTAGGAATGAACAGAGAGAGACTCCTTTTATAGGCACAGAGCTTTACCCGTTACTAACAACCCCGTACAAATCAAGCGCACGTTCAGGTTGGTTGCAGTTAATTTGCAATAACTTAGCACATCAACATATTCGCTTTTACAGGGTCAAAAAATGTTAAAAATCAAAATAATAGACTTCGGGAAAGTGAGACGGAGCTAGGAAATATTTCGAATCCAACTGCTCGAGAAAGACACAGCGTCTCTAGGTGTCCAGGAAAGACCTCGAGGTCCAAGTGCTCGGGATGATCTCGAGTCCAAGTGCTCGGGGATGATTCCGAGGTCAAGTGCTCGAGAATTATTCCGAGTCTAGATACTAGGATCACTTCACCCAGAAGCTCAGAGTTAGCTTCGAAAGACAAAAATAATTTCCAAAATTTGGTAAGTCCTAGAACCTTTTGAACGAAGCTGCATCGTGTCCGCAGGTTGTGGGCGCGCGCCACCTGAACCCGAGCCTAGCCCAATTCAGTTCGACGTGTGCGCGTGCATGTGGAATAGTAACACATGCCTAACATTCATAACAAAAGGCTAAAAGCCAAAGGTAAATAGAGGGAAACTCAAGTTTTTCCTCCAAAACCAAATACACATCCAACATCTCTCTCTCTCTCTCTTTTTTCTTTTTCTTTGAGACAATAATCTTACCAGGGTATTTATTGGCATTCAGCCTACAATGTAAATTTATCAACTATTCTTAGATCTAAACGATTCAAAACTGTTCATCCTAGTACAACTGTTTGGACCATTGTTAGACGATCAAAGTGTTGGAAAGAGAGAATATTGCTAAGGAAGTTGACATGAATCGTCGAGGGGTCGTCGAGTGATCGCCAAGGAAGTCGACGACGAAGACGGAAGGAAACAGCAACAGAAGAAAGCAGCAGCAGCAGAACAGGCTCAGCGGTCGACCGGCCCGGTCGACCGCACATGCACAACGTGCACAGGGTCAGAGAGCGGTCGACTGCCCGGTCGACCGAAATGCCTGACTGTAAGTGCCCAACTCTCTGTTGTTTTTGGGTGACCGACCGGTCGACCGAGGTGGAGATCGGTCGACCGGACCTGTCGACCGACAGTCGGGTTTGGGCAGAAATCTGCTGTTCCGGAAATCTGGGTATTTAAGGGCTGCTATTGTTCTCTAGGGTTAAGAATCTGGTAGAAGATCCTTGAGAAAGAAAAGGCTGGAGCTCTCTTGCATTCAAAGAGGCTGCTAGTCATTGTAATCTTCTCCATAGTAATTAAATCTCTCTCTGATTGCCTCGAGGACGTAGGCGTTGAGGCCGAACCTCGTTAAAGTTGTTGTTTGTGTGTGTTCTTTTCTCCGGTGATTATTTGTGATGTTTGGGTGTTCTTTATGCTTGGAGATTTGTGAGATCCTCTGTTGGTTGTTGTCATCGGCGCACAACAAGTGGTATCAGAGCTTCCAGGTTGCGCTTGGGATTTCTGAGGATTTGAAGGGCTCGAGATCTGATCCGGTGGAGATCGTGTGTCGATCTCAGATCAGAGGTATTGGTGTTCGAGGAGATCGTGTGTCGATCTCAGAAGGACGCAATGAGGGCTCGTTGAATCTGTAGTGGAGTAGATCCGGTGAGAAACTCAATCTAGGGTTTCAAGCGACAGGTAAAAATCTAATTTTTATCTGAGTAGAGATCTATTTTCAGTTGGTTATTCTTCCGCATAGATAGAGGATCAGAAATCTCAATGGCAGAGGAAAGTACTTCTGTTAAGACCATGCATCCTCATCCGAGGATCGACGTGGTGAAGTTCAATGGTACAAATAACTTCAGGATGTGGAGATGTGAGGTTATGGATGCGCTGAATGCATCGAACCTCGAGGACACTCTCCTACTGGAGAAGAAGAGGAACACGATCACTGATGAAGAGTGGGCAAAGATGAACAGGTCGGCATGTGGCTTGAAACATTCATGCTTGTCACAAGACATAAAATATCTTATGCAATATGAGACGTCAGCGAAGAAATTGTGGGAAACCCTTGAGAAGAAATACCTGACGAAGAGTGTTGAGTCCAGGTTGCAGCTTAAGAGTAAGCTGTATCAGTTTCGGATGAAGAAGGGGAGTACAGTGAATGAGCACATCAACCGATACACAAAGCTTCTTACAGATCTGATAAACGTGGATGTCGTGGTAGAAGAGGAAGACAAGGCGGTCATTCTCCTGAACTCACTCCCACCGGAGAAGTATGAGACGTTCACTATGACGTTTATTAATGGTAGGCAGACTTTGGACTACCATGAGGTGTCATCTGTACTGATAAGTTATGAGACAAGGAAGAAGGAGAGACATCCTTCTAGGTCAAGCTCATCGGTGGAGGCACTGGAAGTAAGAGGCAGAAGTTCATTGAGGAAGGGCAAGGAGGTTAGAGGAAGATCTAAATCCAGGCCGGGGTTCAGAAATCTGAAAAGAAATCAGTGTGCCTTATGTAAGGAACTAGGACACTGGAAAGCAGAATGCCCGAAGGCCAAAGATAAGAAGGTGGAGTCAAAGACCGAGGCGAATCTCGCACAGGCAGATGAATCGGATGATGACTCATCGGTGTTCTCTCTCTCAGTTATTACCCCTACTGTTAGTGACTCAGATAGTGCTGAGTGGATCTTGGATAGCGGAGCCACCTATCATGTGTGCCCGAACAGGGCCTGGTTTTCTAGCTTTGAAAAGCTGGATGGATGTTACACGGTCATGGGGAATGACCATCCGTGTAATATAGAAGGGATGGGTACAGTTCGCATCAAGATGGATGATGGGATAGTTCGAGAGTTGAAGGAGGTGAGGTATGTACCTCATCTCAAAAGGAATCTTATCTCAGTTGGCACTTTGGAAGCATCGGGCTGTTGGCCCAAAGGCCTTCCACCCTAGTTTTGATGATGATTAACTCATGTAGTTATGTTTACTAATATTCTTGTGTTTTTAGTCTCAGATCTTATAACAAGATATTAGTTAGTGATTGCTTCAAAAAGAGGAGTTTAGAAGCCTTCACTTGGTGATTCCGGTGCCCGAGCTTCAAGATTACTCATTTGCACTCGGTGGATCACGGTTTGGGATCGAGTCGTCTTGAAGATGGAAGATCGTCAAGAAGACTTAGGTATCCTAGTTTAGATAGTGTGTTTAGATCCATTTGTAAAGCTTAGTATAGTTGATATGCTCAAGTGCACAACACACACAAGTTTCATGTTTTGGTTTTTGGTTTTCATGAATAGTTGATCAAAACAAGTTTAAATGGTTTATATGTATAATAGATGTATTCTAGTTATACATACATGCTCAAACTTCCTATACAAACTTATTTTGACTATCCTATTCATGTATTGAAAAATCAAAGTTTGATAAAATACATGTTTTGGTTTTTGGTAAAAATGATATAACACAAAAATAGTTTCATATGCTTGATATTTGAGTTGAAATTTTTATCACATGTTTATATATTAATGCAAAATGATAAAACTATTTTTGGGTATTTTTACAAAACTTAAAAAGATTTTTAAAATATTTTTAACAAGTTTTTCTGACCCAAGTTTGTGCTGACAGGCTAGGTCGGTCGACCCAGACGGTCGACCGCACCATGGGCCGGTCGACCCTTGCGGTCGACCGACGTGCACAGACTTGTGCACGTCTGGCAGACACAAGCTCGGTCGACCGAGCGGTCGACCGGGTCTGAGAGCAGTGCTCTCTGTTTGTTTGGGTCGACTGGGCGGTCGACCGGGTTTGCCCAATGGTCACATTTTTGACCGTTGGCGGTCGACCGAGCGGCCGACCGCCAAGCCTGTCAGGCTGCCACATCAGCCTAACGGTTAGTTTCTTGTTGGGCCTATATATACCCCATTTCTTGGGGTTTTAACCAAGATTTTCTGAGCTAATTTTTTCCCCACTCTCTAGTTTTAAAAAGAAGTTTTTAAAAGAGTTTAAAGAGCAAAAAGATTTCATCTTTATTGTTTTGGGTTTTTGGAAAATCAAAGAGAACTAGGTTTTTGGGATATTGTATTGGTTTTCATTTTCTATCATTTACAAGAGATTTCCCAAGTAGTTTTTCTTTGTTGCTTGTTTCCAAAAACACCTTGTTTCCACACTTGAGCTATCTTTTATCCTAATCTATTTAGGATCTTGTTTTGTGGAAAAGAAAGAAAGAGAGATTGTTTGAGGTTGTTGAACCTCTAAGTTGTAAACACCCTTGTTCCTTTTGTATCCCTCTTTGGTAGAGGTTGATCGGGTGATTGGTTTGCTCCCTCTTTGGTAGAAGTTGAGGCTTGTGTTTACTCCCTCTAGTGAGAGGTGGAGATTGGTTGTAACCCTCTTCGGTAGAGGCGTTGGTTGTTGTATTGGCTACGGGCCTACCCCTCGGTTGTGAGGCGGTGTTTGAGAGAGGAGTTCGGTACTCCTTGTGTTGTAACAATCCTCTTCGGTAGAGGTTCCCTCGGTAGGAGATAGTGGATTGGAAATCCTTCTCGGTGAAGGCGGGGATGTAGAGCTGGGTGCTCAAACCTCGAAACATATCTTGTTGTTAGCGTTTGATCCACTTGTCTCTCTAACTCTCTATCTCTTTATTTTGTGCAAAGCATCATTCACATCATACATATCATATTTGCTTGTGTATTGCCTTGCATCTTTCATATTGCTCATCCTTATTTGCTTGGCTTGATTGTGCGTGTGCCTCACTTATACTTAACCACAAGAGCTTCACATAGCACCTCAACCCATTCAAGGGGAATCAAGAGGAGTTAGTCCAGAGCCCTTCACGGGGAATTCGGCTACACTTGTTGGTTGTATTAAGTGTGTTGCAAAATTTGCATTAGCTTCCGCATTTAGCGCATTTACTTTCTAGATTAGCAAGTACACCTATTCACCCCCCCTCTAGGTGTGCTTTTCAATTGGTATCAGAGCCAAGTGCTCTGATTTTGGGTCTAACAACCTAGAGTTAAAGATCCTCATTTTAGGCTAATCTTATTTGCATTTGCTTGTTTGCACACTCATATAGTTTACCATGGACTTCATGACCCCACCTAGTTTTGACCCTTCCAACATTATTGTTTGGAAGTATAGGATGTCCATGTACCTACAAGCCCTAGGTTACAAGGTTCACCTTGCCATTACCAAGGAATCCTTCCTTAGTGATAGCAATCATATAGGGGCCAATGCACAAGCCCTTGAGGTCATTAGAAGCACCTTATCTAAAGAATATCTTATGCGTGTTTCTAACATTGATTCCGCCTTTGCAGTGTGGAATTTGTTGACAACAACCACCACCTCCAAGCTTCAAACGCCTATCCAACAAGAAGGGGAATCTAGTGGAGATGAATCCGAGCCGCAACAATGCTATACGGTCCAAGGGAATGACTCCCTTGAGGTACATTCGGAATCTCAACTAGATAGTGATGATTGTGCTAGTTCTTCAAATAATTTTGTTGATCCCCATGCTTTAAATGAAGAACTATCAATTGTTTGTGAAAAATTAATTGAAAAATATAATTTGTTGAAAAAGAAGACTTTTGCTTTAAATAAAGAAAATGAAAAATTGTCTTCTAAACTTAACATTGTTTTGCAAGAGAAAGAGGAGATTGCTAATGAGAGGGATTCATTAAAATCTCAACTTAATCTTGCACTTAAAGAAAATGAATTTTTAAAATCTAAAAATGATTGTGAATCAATTTTGAAAAATAATGATGTTTTGTCTTCAAAAATTGAATTTGTTTTAAGAGATAATGATTCTTTAGAAAGAGAAATTGATTTTATTTCAAAGAATTAGAAATTTGTTTAAATAAAAATAAATCTTTAAAAAATGATATTGTTTCTCATGTTTGCCATGCTAGTGTAGCTTCTTCATCTAGTCTACCTATTGCATGTACCTCTTCTTCTAGAATTAATGATGATATTTGTTTGCTTAAGAAGAAGGTTGATTGTTTGGGCTCCACTTTGAGCCAATGTGTTGTTGGGCATACACGCTTGGAATCTTTGTTTCGAAAGAAACAAATTCCATCTTTTCATGCACACCCTACACGGCATACACATGCTCCTCACGGACACCATCACATGTATGCTCATGTGTACACTTGTACACATTGTGGACGTAAGGGCCGCCTTGCTAAATTTTGCTATGATAGAATACATGTTTCAAATTTAGCAAATAATTTTGTTTGGGTTAGAGAAGGTACTAACCCCCATGGACCCAAAAGAGTATGGGTACCAAAGACCACCCCTCCTTTGTTTAATGCAGGTGTGGGCTCTCACATGAAGTGAGAGTTACCGTACCTTAGAGTGGATGCGTTCCGAGCTTCATGGAAATCAATTGGATGCATCACTTTCAAGGGAAGGTTTGGTGGGAAGACCACCTTGATTTGGAGAACTAGAGCGGTGCCCTCATTGGTTTTGGTATCGAATCTCTAACTCTTTATTTATGTTTGCATGCCTCCCATGTTTATCTTTCATAGCATGTTTTGATGTTTGTTGATTACTATGAAAATGTCATGCTTATTAGACTTGTGATATACATGTTTAGTTATTTTGAGACACCCATGTTTAATATGGATAAATTCATTTGTGTTCTCTCTATTTGGTTGCTATTGCGTATATCATATTTCTAATAACATGTGGACATTCATAATAATCATGTTATGTTTATCATGTTGATTTTTATCGTATTTTGATGCTTCATGTTAAGATTACTTGTTTAAATGTTAGTTTTCATTAAAACTAGGTGTATACTTGTGCATATAGTGGGCCACAAATAAATCTATGTATGTTTGGGCTTGATTGCTTATTTGGACCCATTAGATGTGCTAGTATAGTCTAGTTTTGATGATTCATGCATTTTAAACTTGTATTCCTATTTTTAGATTTGTTTTATGATCATGTGTTTTCATTTCATGTATATCTCTATTTTGCCAAACCTTAAGATATACATGTATACCCTTTGAGTCATTTGTCTTTCATGCAAATCTATATATATATATATATATATATATATATATATATATATATATTATATATATATGGACTCAATTGTGTTTAGGGATATGTATGTATACTTATTGTGTTGACAATTCATACATATACCTTGAAATGAAATTTATTTTAATGAAAATTTAGCTTTTCATGTTTCCATGTGTTTTTTGTTTAACTTCATGTATATGTCCATTTTATCCAAATTATTATTATACATATACATCCGTTTGAGCCACGTGCCTTCATGCATATATCTTTGTGGACTCGTTGTGTTTGGATATGTATGTATACTTTAATTTGTATAGGACATACATATACCTTGAAGATTAAATAAGTTTTGATGATTTTCATGTTTTCTTGTTTCAAGGATTTTGAGCTTAATTGGAAATTTCATAATGCCATGTTACACATTACTTGTACACTCACCATTTTTAAAATATTTCTCATGAGTATGTTTTCATGAGCATGTATGGACTTTATTGAATATTGAGTGTTCTTAAGTGCTATGTGATTTACATGTGTTTTATGAAAATTATTTTTAGTCTATTCCTTGCTTGAAGGATTTCGTACTAGTTTAAAAGATTTTCCATTTAACTAGTTACGGTATTCTTCATTTTGGTAGAGTTTTTCAAACAAAACTTATTTTCAAATCTATTTTTGAAACCCCTACCTTCGATCGGAGGATGGATGGGAGATCATGTTCATGAATGCTTTAAAATGAAAATCATTTAAAACTTGAACCATGATTGGGAGGTAGTTATATGAGATATACACTTGATCTTATAGTTATTTCAATTGGTATCATTGAATTCTTTCAATTGGTATCAATCTTGACATTTCTTGTATACTCATATATGTTTGTATGTATGTATGCTTCATTTCAAAGAATATCAATTTCAATTGGTATCTATTTTTCATACATATATATGTTTTATTTGTGCTTATTATATCCCTATATCTTTAAGCACAAAATCTTATTTATGCTAGTGCTTGAGCTTTAATTTTGTTTCAATTGATTACTTTTAAATTGGTATCAAGCCTAAGCATTGTTTTAGTTTGTGTTTCATAAAGGGGGAGAAAATTCGTATTTCATCTTTCAATTGGTATTTGTTTTCCACTCCCATACTTTATGATTGAAAATTCAATTTGGTATCATATGTTCAAAATGAAAAATATTTACAATTGGTATCAAAATTTTTGTTTAGATATTCAAAATTTATTATGTTTAATTTCAATTGGTATCAAGATTTTCATGTGTTTTGCTTAAAATTGGTATCAATATTTTTGTTTGTTTCCTTTCAATTGGTATCAAGATGCTATTCTTTGACATACTTTCAATTGGTACCTTAATTGATTGTCACCCCTAATTGGTTTTGTTTTTGTTTTTAGACAAAAAGTGGGAAAATATTATTTTTATTGATTCGTTATTTCGAACAAAAAGAGGGAGAAAAATTTATTGATCCCTTATTGAAGATTGATTCTTTGTATTTAAAAAGAGAGAAGATCTTGTTTTGTTTTGATTGTTTACCCCTTTGTTGATGATGGACAAAAAGGGGGAGAAAGATTTTGAGTTTATGAGTTTATATATGCATGTTTATGTTTTGCATATATTAAGTTTAATTTAGTTTAATTTTAATTGGTATCTAGAGTATCTAGAGCATGTTTTGTAATTGGTTTCTAGAGCATGTTTTGTTTTGAACATTTCATTGGTATCTAGAACCTTTTATTGTTTATGCATAAATATGCATGTTTCATGTTTCATGTTTCATGTTTAAGAGCCTTTATTGCATATTATTTATTGTTTATTTGTTTATGCATGAGTTAAGGGGGAGCTTCTTTGAAGCTTAACTTTAATCCATGCATATATAACTCCATGAGTTTTGTCATCATCAAAAAGGGGGAGATTGTTGGCCCAAAGGCTTTCCACCCTAGTTTTGATGATGATTAACTCATGTAGTTATGTTTACTAATATTCTTGTGTTTTTAGTCTCAGATCTTATAACAAGATATTAGTTGGTGATTGTTTCAAAAAGAGGAGTTTATAAGCCTTCACTTGGTGATTCCGGTGCCCGAGCTTCAAGATTACTCATTTGCACTCGGTGGATCACGGTTTGGGATCGAGTCGTCTTGAAGATGGAAGATCGTCTAGAAGACTTAGGTATCCTAGTTTAGATAGTGTGTTTAGATCCATTTGTAAAGCTTAGTATAGTTGATATGCTCAAGTGCACAACACACACAAGTTTCATGTTTTGGTTTTTGGTTTTCATGAATAGTTGATCAAAACAAGTTTAAATGGTTTATATGTATAATAGATGTATTCTAGTTATACATACATGCTCAAATTCCTATACAAACTTATTTTGACTATCCTATTCATGTATTGAAAAATCAAAGTTTGATAAAATACATGTTTTGGTTTTTGGTAAAAATGATATAACACAAAAATAGTTTCGTATGCTTGATATTTGAGTTGAAATTTTTATCACATGTTTATATATCAATGCAAAATGATAAAACTATTTTTGGGTATTTTTACAAAACTTAAAAGATTTTTAAAATATTTTTAACAAGTTTTTCTGACCCAAGTTTGTGCTGACAAGCTAGGTCGGTCGACCCAGACGGTCGACCGCACCATGGGCCGGTCGACCCTTGCGGTCGACCGACGTGCGCAGACTTGTGCACGTCTGGCAGACACAAGCTCGGTCGACCGGGCGGTCGACCGGGTCTGAGAGCAGTGCTCTCTGTTTGTTTGGGTCGACCGGGTTTGCCCAACGGTCACATTTTTGACCGTTGGCGGTCGACCGGGCGGCCGACCGCCAAGCCTGTCAGGCTGCCACATCAGCCTAACGGCTAGTTTCTTGTTGGGCCTATATATACCCCATTTCTTGGGGGTTTTAACCAAGATTTTCTGAGCTAATTTTTCCCCACTCTCTAGTTTTAAAAAGAAGTTTTTAAAAGAGTTTAAAGAGCAAAAAGATTTCATCTTTATTGTTTTGGGTTTTTGGAAAATCAAAGAGAACTAGATTTTTGGGATATTGTATTGGTTTTCATTTTCTATCATTTACAAGAGATTTCCCAAGTAGTTTTTCTTTGTTACTTGTTTCCAAAAACACCTTGTTTCCACACTTGAGCTATCTTCTATCCTAATCTATTTAGGATCTTGTTTTGTGGAAAAGAAAGAAAGAGAGATTATTTGAGGTTGTTGAACCTCTAAGTTGTAAACACCCTTGTTCCTTTTGTATCCCTCTTTGGTAGAGGTTGATCGGTTGATTGGTTTGCTCCCTCTTTGGTAGAGATTGAGGCTTGTGTTTACTCCCTCTAGTGAGAGGTGGAGATTGGTTGTAACCCTCTTCGGTAGAGGCGTTGGTTGTTGTATTGGCTACGGGCCTACCCCTCGGTTGTGAGGCGGTGTTTGAGAGAGGAGTTCGATACTCCTTGTGTTGTAACAAATCCTCTTCGGTAGAGTTTCCCTCGGTGGGAGATAGTGGATTGGAAACCCTTCTCGGTGAAGGCGGGGATGTAGAGCTGGGTGCTCGAACCTCGAAACATATCGTGTTGTTAGCGTTTGATCCACTTGTCTCTCTAACTCTCTCTCTCTCTCTCTATTTTGTGCAAAGCATCATTCACATCATACATATCATATTTTCTTATGTATTGCCTTGCATCTTTCATATTGCTCATCCTTATTTGCTTGGCTTGATTGTGTGTGTGCCTCACTTATACTTAACCACAAGAGCTTCACATAGCACCTCAACCCATTCAAGGGGAATCAAGAGGAGTTAGTCCAGAGCCCTTCACGGGGAATTCGGCTAAACTTGTTGGTTGTATTAAGTGTGTTGCAAAATTTGCATTAGCTTCTGCATTTAGCGCATTTACTTTCTAGATTAGCAAGTACACCTATTCACCCCCCCCCCCCCCCCCTCTAGGTATGCTTTTCACGGGCATGGTGATACTGTTCGAGATGGCGATCTCAGGATGATCAAGGGCTCGATGGTGGTGATAAAGGGCATCCGCCGAGGAAACCTCTACTACTTGAAGGGTAGTACGATTACAGATCAGGTGGAGACTTCGAGTTCTTCAGATGTTGGTGGCCCGGAGGTATGACAGGGAAAGGTCGGACAGGAAGAAAAAGAATCTTTGCAAGCTCCTGCAAAGAAGGAAAGGGAAGGTGCTGCTACCTGCGAGTTGGAAAGTGGACACAGCGTTCTGGACAAGAAGAAGGTGAGATTCAGCACCAGTACTCACCACAATGAAGGTCTTCTTGATTGTGTTCACGTGTGCATATGGGGACCTGCTAAGAAGGCATCGCTTGGAGGTCACAGGTACTTTGTCTCATTTATTGATGGTTCATCTAGGCAGGTTTGGATATATCCCATGAGACAAAGGGTGAAGCCCTAGATGTGTTGGTGAAGTGGAGAGGAAGAATGGAGAGGCAGATAGGTAGGAAGATAAAGGAGCTTCATATTGGTAATGTTGGAAAGGACATGTACCAGTTCCTACGATTTGGCCAGAACACAGGTATTGCAACTCACTTCACACAGGTACAGATGGGTTGGCTAAAGAAGTGATCCGTCCCTTACTGGAGAAGGTTTGGAGGTTGTTGTCTAATGCAGGATTAGACAGGTCATTTTGGGCTGAGGCGATCGAGTATGCTAGCCATCTCATGAACAGATCGACTGCGATTGGAGGTAAAGCTCCATTGGATATTTGGTCTGGAGAAGCTGCTCAAGATCATTGTTTGCTGCGGGAGTTTGGAAGTCCGGCCTACTTCAGTGCCAAGAATGGCAAGATGTTTGTCTATTTGGGTGTCAAGGGAAACAGCTACAGGTTGTGGGACCCCGAAGACAAGAAGATCGTGATGAGCAGGCATGTCACTTTTGGAGAGACTTCAATGTTGAAGTCCACCGTCTCTCAGCAGATGGAGAGGACGAAGATCAAGGAAGGATCGCAGCGGGTGGAGGTTGATGCTACTCCATCATCTCCTGTTGGTTCGGCATCAAAGGAGACTTCACCGGAGGTGACACCGGGTGGAGATCATGATACAAAAGGTGATGCTGAACAAGTTGACGACATTGTTGAGAATGTCGAGTTGTTTGCAGCTATAGGAACAAAGGTGAAACCACGCTTGTGGGGAAAGAAGCATGAATCTCAAGCTTGTGATCGTGACAAGCTGAAGTTGAAGGCCGTTGTTCTCCATGATGGTCGGGAAGAGGTTCATATGACTCGGTCAGACAGGTTCACTACTGCAAATAGAGGTACCAGTGCTTGAGCTTGATGAAGCTCATCTTAAATGAACTACGGTTGCTTGATCCTTTTGGGCAAAGGTACGTAGGCAGCCGTAAAGGCAAAGCCATATGGTGATGCAACTCTTATGGAGCTATTTGGGTTCTCGAGAAGCTGTTTGGATCTTCACGTAGAGGTGAAGAGTTATGGCCGATGGAACTCCACGTAGAGGTGGAGAGGTTTCACGTAGAGGTGAAGTGTTGTGGCCAGTTCGACTTCACGTGGTGGTGAGGTGTTGTGGTCTCGAGGAACAGGTGATCTTCCGGAGAGAAGATGTTGAGCTTGCATAAGGAGTGATGTGCATCCAGTTGAAGCCGATGAATGTTTGGTGGGCTCTACACAGACTTGGTAGACCGTCAGTGGAAGACAGGAAGACTAGATAGAGCTGGTCAGTTGGAGAGTCAGTGTTGCCTCGTGAGGAAGTCTTCGTGAGGTCGTGAAGTCGCGGAGTAGAAGCCATGTTGGTAATCGGCATGTATGGAAATTCTCCTAAGGTGAAGTATACGGAAGGCATGTGTGGTGCGTTCTAGTGGATAGCTGAGCTAAAGATTCCAAGCCGAGATCGTGTGTCGATTTCGCCGAGATCGTGTGTCGATTTCGTCCGGTGCGCGCAAGCCGAGATCGTGTGTCGATTTCGCCGAGATCGTGTGTCGATTTCGCCAGGTGATAGACTGGGGTACGTTGGAGATCGGCTCAGATTTGGAAAATCTTCGCCGAGGTGGAGAATTGTTGGAAAGAGAGAATATTGCTAAGGAAGTTGACATGAATCGTCGAGGGGTCGTCGAGTGATCGCCAAGGAAGTCGACAACGAAGACGGAAGGAAATAGCAACAGAAGAAAGCAGCAGCAGCAGAACAGGCTCAGCGGTCGACCGGCCCGGTCGACCGCACATGCACAACGTGCACAAGGTCAGAGAGCGGTCGACCGCCCGGTCGACCGAAATGCCTGACTGTAAGTGCCCAACTCTCTGTTGTTTTCGGGCGACCGATCGGTCGACCGAGGTGGAGGTCGGTCGACCGGACCTGTCGACCGACAGTCGGGTTTGGGCAGAAATCTGCTGTTCTGAAAATCTGGGTATTTAAGGGCTGCTATTGTTTTCTAGGGTTAAGAATCTGGTAGAAGATCCTTGAGAAAGAAAAGGCTGGAGCTCTCTTGCATTCAAAGAGGCTGTTAGTTATTGTAATCTTCTTCCATAGTAATTAAATCTCTCTCTGATTGCCCCGAGGACGTAGGCGTTGAGGCCGAACCTCGTTAAAGTTGTTTGCGTATGTTCTTTTCTCCGGTGATTATTTGTGCTGTTTGGGTTTTCTTTGTGCTTGGAGATTTGTAAGATCCTCTATTGGTTGTCGTCATCGGCGCACAACACAAAGATACACAAGCCACTCTCTACTAGTGTTGTTCCGTCGCATACGTGAGAACATGTCACTTCAAAACTAAGAAAACTTAAATATTCAAGAAAGTCACATCCTGCTGATCAAATTTCTCTACAAAAATAAAAAAAAACATACTTATCAAATGATTTACAAATTTAAACAAAAAATTCCTGCAATCATTAAAATTATTGTAGGAGAGGAAGTTTGCAGTTTACAAATTTAAAGAAAAAGTTCATATTCGCTCTAATACTTAAATCAAGTAAAAGTACATCATTTCGGGGTACGATGGGCAAATAACGCAAAATAAACGGGTTAGATATGCTATAATCTATGCTACTTGTTTCAATGCTAGTAGCAGCATTCATAAAATACACAACAAAAAGGCAATCTTGATGAGATCAAACAAGTGCGCTGAAGATAATAATAATTATTATTTTTATAACCCATGCATTTATACATAATTTGCAATACAAAAAGAACTAATCAAATTGTAATCTCAATCATCAGATAAGAAACAAGAAACAGAAGATCCGATGCCCATCCAATTTATTAAATCTATACAAAAGAGAATATAACAGTACTATATTTCTATTTACGAATCTGACAATACTAAGCCAATACGACTCCAATTCTTTCTTTGATTTCTTTCCCTTTCTTTATATTTTTTTTTCAGATCATCTCCACCATTCGAGTGTTGTACCCGTACCTTGACCGCCTGATATTCTCCTGCCTCTTTTTGTAGACCATCGCGCCCAACCCGACGACGGCCATCGCAGCTACGACTCCGATCGCGATCCCAGCCTTCTTTCCCCCGCTCATCCCACCCTCGTCCTGAGTCTTTCCATCGTTGTTGCTATCAGCACCGAGATCCGCCGACTTCTGCACCTCGTGCGCCGGCGTCGGAGTCGGGGACGGCGATGGAGAAGGAGAGGGCGACGGAGAGGGTCCGTCTTCGCCGGCGATCGGAGAGGGGGGAGACAGGGCGTCGGAAGGCGACGGAGAGATGGGAGAAGGAGACGATGAGGAGGAATGGAGATGGATGAAGGAGAAGGAGCCGCAGGTGAGGATGGTGAGGGCGATGGAGCGGGTGAGATCTGAGCGAAGGCGAGATCTGGCGAAGAGATGAGGAGGAGAAAGAGAAGTGGAAGCAATGCCGCTGGATTTGCTGCCGCCATTGATGAGGTTAGAGCTTGCAAGAGCCCTAGATCTGAGATTAGTATCAGATCTATGGAACAGAGAGAGCGAGAGGAATGGGGATGTGAGGTTACCGCCGCTTTTATAGAATGACAGCTGGAGAAGAGAAGGAAAGGGGATCGGATCAAGAGAAGGCGGTGGGTTTGGAGATTGTATAAGAAGTAGGTGTGGGGACCTGCAGGAGACTGGACGCGGCTGCTGATTGATTCTTTCCCAGTTAAACTAATTAACTTATTTACATATTTTATTATTTATTTGTAATTTAAATGTGTTTATTGTTATTGGATCTTGTGAGCAATGTGAAACAGGACAAAATTTCGGTGCAGTTCCACATTTGAGCTGTCGCCTGTACATTGATTGGATTTCTCCGCCAAAACATAGCAAATGCCAGCTGTAAATTTTTATAATCTTTTGATGTTTTTCACGTTTTGTTTTCTTTTGTTTTATTTCTCTCTCTTTTTTAAGTAAGTTTCATGCACATACTCCTCTACTTTTAAAAAATTGAAATTTATAACTCTAATAAAAATTGATGGTCCCTACTTCTATCAATCGCAGAAATAAATCCAGAATTAGTGCCACAGTTCTATAATTATATTGTACCGTTCAACAAAAAAACCAATTAAGCCTGAAAATTGCATCAAAAGACGGATAATTTTATTCAATTTCCCTGCAGTCTGTTCTCACAGGATACATGCCCTTTTGAAAAGCCAGACAGTTGCAGTCAAAAATTCCCACACATATGTTGGAACTCTTACTATTTTACCATTACAACAAAGATAGAACATCTAATTAAGTCTACAATTCATCTTTAACATCAGCACTGTCCCTCTTCTCACTCTTGGATGAGGAATCAAACATTGCCGGCACTCTCAGTATTTACTGCTGTTTCGGGCTTCTGGAGCTTAAAAGGGATCGCTGCATTCTTCTTGAGGAACTTGTAAAATGCCTTCACCGTTCGATCCGTGTCAACAGTGATCTAAAGAAACGAAACAAGGAAAAGAATATGTGATATGGCCTTTGCAGGATGGTGAATGTTTGATTGACAGCAGGATTGTTGAAGTTGATATAAACAAAATAAACAATGGATATTCTGCATGAATGAAAGGCAAATATAATGTATTACTTACAGGATCAAAGCTTTTGTTCCCAGTTGGAAAAAAGAGGATTGTTGGGAAACCATCAGCCTGAGACAATGAAAGACGAAAATTTCATCCTTAGAGTCATGTGAAGATCATATAATAGAGAACTCACTTCAATGATGCACACCAAGGATACTGTACAAAATAAGTTAAAGCCAATGACCCAAAACATAGGGCCTATTTGTTTCGTTGCAAAACGTCGCAAGTCGTAAGTCATAAAATGAGAATGGAAAAAGTGAACTGTAGTAAGAAAATATATTTGTTTTTACAGTGTTTGGTTGATAAAGTGAAAGTGTAAATGGTAAAGTATATTGTGTTTTACGGTGTTTGGTTGATAAAGTGAAAGTGTAAATGGTAAAGTATATTGTGTTTTACGGTGTTTGGTTGGTAATGTAAAAGTGTAAGTAGAAAAGTTGACCACAAAATTAACTGTAGCAGTGATTTAAATATTATAAATACTATTAAATTAAATCTACTATTGCAAATTAAATTGTATTAATAAATTTGAGATAAAAAATTAATAATCTTAATATTTTATTTATAACAATAATATTAATAAAATATTAGTATAAATAACAAAATATTACAAAAATATTAACTAAATAAATAATATAACATTTTAAGAAAATCCAAAGAACATTAATAAAATTTAAGAATACTAATAAAATATAAATATTAAAAAATCTTACAAAAATAATAAAATATAGTTATAATATTATAATATTAAAAATACTTGAAAATTATTATAATATAAATTTTATTATAATATTATTGTAATATTATAGAAATATAAAATTAACAAAGTAAAAAATAATTATAATTTAATAATAAATTATCATTATAGTTTTATTATACTGAATTATTATTACAATATTAACATAATAAAATATTAATATAATAATAAAATATATTATGATATTAATAAAGTAATTTTTTATATTAAAAATAAATAATTAAATATATAGTAAAGTATAATATTGTTATATTAATAAAATATTAACTCTAAATAAAATAATAAAAATGGAATAAGTATTAATAAAAAATAAAGTATTAAATAAAATATTAAATAAAAATATTAAATTAAAATAGTAAATATTAAATATAAAAACAATATTAAAAACAGTAAAAAAATTAAAGATTAAAATATAAAATAATTAAATAATTAAATAAGAAATTGAACACTATTTAAAATATTAAATATTTAATAATATTAAATTACATATTGATTATCAAATAACTGTTGTTAACTGTAAGTGTACTACAAGTGAGAGTTACATGACCACAAAATTAACTGTAGCAACTGCAAGTGGGAAAATATGAGTGTAAAAGTGGGATTTACATGACCACAAATTTAACTGTAGCAACTGTAAGTGGGAAAAGAAGAGTTGCATTTTGCAACTTGTTTTTCAGCGAAACAAACAACGAAAAATGGAAAAGAAGTTTTACGACTTGCGTTTTGCGGCGAAACAAACACGCCCATACTAGAAAATTCAACTCTACGCTAAGAATGCATCAGGTTATCAAAAATGCAACTAAACTTCTTGTTATAGCCTTCAAAAACAAGCCAAGAGAAGCTTGTGTCCTATCACATATCAAGTCTCACTTCTGTCACAGTTATGGGTGTTGAACGACAGAAGAATTACATACAAATTCCTTAGCTTGTGGTTGGCCCAAATTTGGCACCACTAGGGCTCGTCAATTTACAAAACAGTGAAGTTTGGTAGACCTTACTTGCTCTTGTAATCTAGCTAACTACATGATGTCTTGGTTGATTATGCTTGATATCATATGAGACCCAATAATACTAGATGTAGCAATGATAACAGTTAATATGTTATAATAACTTTGCCATTATACATTATGTTTATTTCATTGGGGAAGAATAACCACTTCACCACTGAAAATCTGCAGCTGAGACTACATAGGAAAGGGCATATAAGTACGCTTCTTATGAAAACAACTAATATCCTACTTGACATTGATATAAGCCGAGCTAACCACAGAGCTTGAACGAATTCTTATGAACAACTAATATCCTACTTGATATTGATAGGCAGAGCTAACTTCAGAGCCTAAATGAAACTATAATTTGAAATGAGAAATCCAAGCAAAGCTTGAACAGGACCAGGCTCAATCATGTGCGGCTATTTTCAACCACAGACTCAGCATCACAGGACGTGAAAGTCATAGTGTACCTTCGCCCGAGGGTGCTCGTTTGTGGTTCCGTCCATCTTTGTTATGACCAGAGACTCAATGCCACGTAGATGCTTGGCAAGCTTGTTGTAAACTGGCTCTAAAGCTTGGCAGTGCCCACACCATGGAGCATAGATCTGATCCAAAACCGAAATCATATTGTATTTGCATAAATGAGGAAGGCTTGGTTCAGAACTGCAAAATAATAACTTACCTCGAGAAGGACGTCCTTGGACTCATCCAAGACTATCTCATCAAAATTATTGCCAACAACAATTTTCACATCCCCATCATTCTGTGTAATTCATAACATTGATAAACAATATGAATCAAAGACTTGAGGCAAAATGAAAAGCCAGAGTGGTGGGATTTATTAACTCACGATTTCAGGTACTGGATCTGACTTGTAGAAGGGTTTAAGCTTATCTTCTAGGAAACCCTGTGCAAATGCCTGAAACAAGGGAATTGCATATTACATAATTAAGAAAAAAGCAGTCAAAGTTTAAAATTATCAGAAGATTTCTAGAAACGTTAGTAAAGTTTAACTTATGCTAAAAGTCAACATGTATCTTAATTGTGTGAACATACTTTACATTGGATAAATCACAATAGATTAAAAGCACAAATGCATTTTGTGATTAATAAAAGAAAGAAAATGCACCACTAATCAGAATACGATTATTCTGCGTATTCACTTTCTTGTAAACTTCATACTCTATTTTGTCATGCTAAATATCATGTCTACTTCTGGTTTCACTGTTTTGTTTCACCAATTCTATTCATGGCTACTAAGACCATTGGAAGGAACGGAGAACAATAGAATAGCTGCAGTACTGGACATAAGGGAGCAAATCCTAACTTTGAAGTCCACATTTTTGTTACCAGACTCAGGAAACATGGACGTAAAAAGCAAGATTCATTCCTTACATTGGCTTGACTAGACTAATACATAGGCACAACCGCTGGCATCAGCCACTACCACGTTAAGCTATCCACGAGACAAGGGACCATATGGGAAAGCTAGCTGTTTCTTTCCCTTTTCTAGTGATGATCAAAGTGTACTAACCAAGTGGGCATTAGACCCAGATCAATAAGACAACATAGAAGCCCTGAGTTGACAACCGATGGCCATACTTTGGCCCATCTGTCAGGAATACCAGTAAGCAATTTGCTTATTAACAAGCAATCTGTAGGGTAAGACATGTACATTGTGTGTCGCGGAGTGCACGGGGGATGTAAAGGTTACAAATAATTTGTATCCATATTTTGACAAATATGCTTAATATATGGATACAAATATGGATATGAATAGAGCTAAAGCAGTCCAAAATATCCAAATACACAAGAACATGCCCTATGCATATAGATTAAAGTCTATTTAATAATATCATAATTAGTAGCTAATGTGATTATACATCTCTTTCTTATTTAATGTAGGAAGGGATGAGAATTAAAACTTGAACCCTTCTTTCCAATCCCCAGTCATTCCAAGATTCGATTAGTACAAGTATCCAATCAGTTCGAATAATTTTTTTTAATCAAATATGGGCACTGAGTTCAATATCTGAATAATATATGTATTTCTATTTGTATCAGATAGGAGAGAATAATATAAAACCAGTAAATCTTAATTTAACTCTACTTACACCCTTAGAGCACCCATTAAACATGTGCATGATATATGTATTTCTATTTGTATCAGATAGGAGAGAATAATATAAAACCAGTAATTTTAATTAACTCCATTTTACACCCTTAGTGGGCACTCATTAAACACGTGAATGAGCACACACGCACACAAACAATAGATACATCAATATGCAATATCCAATAAAATCAACCGGACGGACTCACAACTAACTCATCTTCTTCTTATCTCTTTCATGACAACATGGAGCACATAATAGGTTGGATGGTCATCACCATCAATGCCAAGTGGGGCACCGTTGACCACTTCCTCGCCGGTGGTGGTGGCTGCCGGTGGCGGGTGGCGGTCCACCGATAACAATCACTGGATTTCTTTTTTAAGGGTTGAGGTGGTTGGGATAAAGTTTTGGGCAGGAATTATGATTTTTATTACAATAGTAATTATGATTTCCCTTACATTATAGTGAGGTAATAACCAAACAGAAAATTTGCGTTAGTGGACACACACACACACACACACACACACAGAGAGAGAGAGAGAGAGAGTCCAGACCTTAACACTGTCTACTGTCACTTCACCGTCAAGCATAAATTTCTTAGCATCATCATTTCCTGTGTATGCCAATACCTGTGCAGAATGTAATATCAATAAATGTGTACAGTCAAATCTTCAATAACGGCTGGTCCAATGAAACAAGAGAATACACAATAATAATCTCAATACAGAAACAGCATTCATAGTGGCAGCAGAAAGGAAAAGTTAGGGGGAAATTGCAGAAGAGAAGTTACATTGGGACCATCTCCGCTGACGCCAAAGTAGTCCGACACTGGTTTACCAATGTCCTCATTATCAATTTCCACATAGACAAAAATGAGCTGCAACAAATATAAAATATGAGTCAATTAGAAACAAGATGACATTAAATCATTGATATTATCCCATGAAAATGTGTTCTGGGAAATTCAACAAGAACAACAATGCCCACAATATCGTAAGCAGGTAACTTAAACCCAGAGGAGGAGGTGTCAAACAAAAGGTTAAATTACAAGTGCAAATTTTAGCCAATGCTTACTGATTGGAATTAGCAAACTCGATAACCATTCTTCACAGCCTAGCAAGTAAAATACCTAGAGGTCTAGTTTCTAATAATAATTTTTTATTCATAAGATAAGATCAGTGAAGAAAGTTATGTTAGAGAAAAGTGTTTCATCAAATAGACACAACTTCCTGTACAAAATGAATTGGAAAGTATATGATGAACACTGCTTGCTTAAGATCTGGAATGAGACAGTCATGAAGAGTTAATGTCTACCCACTCAGAAAATTCTCAAGATAAGATTCTTTTTTGTTCTTTAAAATGCAAAATGTCTTTTGTATCTCTAACGGAAAAGGAAGATGTGACTGCACGAAACTGGAATATA
Organism: Agave tequilana; assembly: GCA_038442645.1. Taxonomy (NCBI): domain Eukaryota; kingdom Viridiplantae; phylum Streptophyta; class Magnoliopsida; order Asparagales; family Asparagaceae; genus Agave; species Agave tequilana. The sequence goes on along the minus strand of JAVJIF010001149.1, from coordinate 502,510 downwards.
GCTAGTGGCAGGCTTTCAAGACAAGACTATTCAGGTACACTAGCAAACTCCATCACCTCCATTAAGGAAATTAAGTTTAGAATTTTTATAACATAACTTTCTTTGAACAATTTTGCATAAAGTAATGAAGTGTTTCATCGAAGTCTTTTGTATAAAGTAATGAAGGCGAAAACACTACATAGAGATTTAGCAATTACCTTTCCCTTGAACAATTTTGCAGCCTCTTGGAATATCGGCAAAAACTTTTCAGAATCTTTTGATGTGGCAAAGAGCAGAAGCTAATGAAAACAGACAATAAATGACATACATGAGAGGTAGAACAGAAAATGGAAGAAAACAGCCAAAAACAAGATAATGCAATGGCTGCAGATAAGGAACATGACATACTTGTTTTTTAATTGGATTGTCGAAAATGCTAGGCGCATTTTCCCTAGTAAAGATGTTCACTATAGGAAATTTGTGTGCAAATACAAAATCAACTATTCCAGACTTGGTGAATTGACCATCTGCAAGAAGAGAGAACACCAATGTTAGCTTAGTATTCTTGAGATAATTTCTAGACAAGAGCACCAGTAGTGCAATTTCAATACAAGCATACCAAAGTACGACAACTTCTCAGCCTCTTTCTTCAGCAACACTAAAGAAGGACGCTTAGCTTTTGGATCAATATGAAAAAGCTTTGCTACATCAGGACTAGTGGTTTGATAAAAGTTGACACCATCTTCAACTTTTGAAGCAGCAGCAAGCTCCTGACTGTCAGCACCCTGCAGTCACTTGAAGAAATTATTCTTTAGGCAAGCTAGAAAATAACAAAAAATGTTCAAGTTCAACTACAAGAAAGAGATGGCTTTTGTCCTAGACGCTTATGAGCAAAAAGAGCAGGAAATGCATTTTATTTTGCCAAGAAAGGCTGCTTACTTAATTTCCTTCTCGAATTATCTTTTTTCCCCCCTTCCAGTACAGTTGACCGGACAAATCAAGATCCAAGTTATACATACAAAGAAAATTTCTAATTCTTCAAGTTTGCAAGAATTCACAAGATGACAAACATAAATTTGATCAAACATACCAAAAACTGCAAGAGAATAACAATCACATTCACAAGCAGGTGCTAATCTGGTTCATTAATATTGAGGATTTTCACATGAATGAGACCATGACCACCACTAATCTTCCTGAATCATTCTATGACAGTTTCATCAATCAGTCTTATCCCATATTACATCTCCAGCCATATGAAAACATTGAATTCTTTATCAAGCCTTACTTGCATTATATAGGGTAAAACAATCAAACTTGTACTTGAAAGGATGTGAAAACAAAACAGAGAAGATATCCATGACGAACTAATTTCCAAATGTCAATAAAATCAAACTACTCGTGAAGATGAAAACAACATATATGACAATTTAACAGTTAAAGTTCTCTATCGGTGTTTTCAGTTACTTATAGCACAATCGCATAATTAGAGAATAGCTATTCTGAAAACCATCAAATACACAAATGAGATTTTGTGCCCAAACTCAATGTTGATCATGATCCACTTAACTAATTTCAGCAAGAGATACAAGACCTACTTTGAAATCCTATCTTGAGATGTGAATATGCTAAACTAATGCCACACGGTCAAGTAAAACTAAACGTAGGAGAGAAGTACCACTAGAGAGTCAAAAAATCCCAAAACAAGTGTGCTGTCGGCAGTCAGTATCTTCTCTGCTTCCTCTGTGGTTGTTACATTCTTTACTGCAGGTCCTATCTTCTTCTTGATCCAGGTCACAATAGCATCTCTACATGCAGGAATCAAAGAGCATTAGTAATTGAATTAATATATCTAGATATCATCTAATTTAACTTAGTGAAAGCCAAAAATACAACATGCATTAAGAGGGCAGCAGACTTGACTCCCTCTTCTAAATGTATGCAAGCAGGTATGTAAAATCCCTGTGCCCTTTGGGATGTTTCCAACAGAAAATGTTCACTAATACAACTAACATGTCATTCATAAAAATAAATTATAGTTAATCAAACTAACATTTAAAATTTTGCCCAAAAAAGGAAAAGAACATGAAATTCAATTAAATGTTGTGCTCCTGTCCTCACTTTTTCGTTTTGCCCAACTTTGCCTAGAGCTTATTGTCAGAATACAAACATTGGATTTGGATTCCTCCATTTTTTTAATTATCTGGATAGCTTTTGTCTACCCGCCAATTTCTTTATCACATCCCAATTATATTATATTAAACCTGTTTTGTCATTGTCACAGCTTCTCTATTCTTTCATAATAGTGACTGTACTACCAGAAATAAGAGGGAAATTTTTAGAAATCTCTAGCAGCCCCGAATCATCTTGATGGCACAATATACATGCAACAGTATGAATATAAATATTACCTAGAAAATATCACCAAATTTTGTGAAGTAGTTCGTATAAAACTCGAACTTTTTTTTTGTGGAAAATAATAATACTCGAATAATTCCCTTTAAAAGTTCACTTTAAAATTAGAGTCCAAATGAAAAAGCTTTCTTCGCCATCATGTAAAAGTTATAAGTTAATCAGCCATAAACGCAAATGCAGAATTTCATTCTTTTTCAGTATTTACAAAGAAAAAAAAGTAATTTCAAGCGCAAATTGCAAAATTTACTACAAAACAGTGACCAATGAAGCAAATCAAATCACAAATCAAACTAGATCTAAAAGAACAGAGATGAGATCTGAGGTCCTTACTTGTTCCTGTGGCCAGGGTACGGCTTGTGAACCCCATCGACAAAGAAAACCACAGTGGGAAACCCTTGCACGTCGTATTTCTGTGCGAGCTCGTTCTCCTCCGTCGCGTCCACCTTCGCCAGCGCCACGTCCTCATCCTTGAGCTCTGTCGCGGCGGCCGCATACTCAGGCGCCAGAGACTGGCAGTGCCCGCACCAAGGAGCGTAGAACTCCACCATCACATGCCGATTCTTGTCAATAAATTGGGTGAAGTTCGCTTCAGTTAAGACCACCACATCTTTCTCATCGATCTCCGGCGCCGGCGGATCTTCTCCGTACGCTTGGGGATCGAAACCCTCGAAGTCTTCATGATCAAAGTCGTCGCCGCCGTCAGCATCCTCGTGGTCGGATTCGTGGAGGAAAGGGTGGGAGGCGGAGTCGTCGGAGTCTTCGAGGAAGCTGAGATCCTCATCGAGGTCGAGATCGCCGACCTCTTTCTTTGAAGTAGAAGACGCTACAGCAGCGAAGTTGAAGGCGAGGAGCGATGAGATGAAGAGGAAGAGGAGAAGAGATCGAGTCGCCATCGCTTTAATCTCAGTCTCGCCTCAGTCTCTCAGAGTCTCGGGCAGCAGCAGACTGAGATTCACAAAGGAAAGAGAAAAATCAACGCTTTTAGATCTCCAGAGTGAGAGAGTCAAATAAAAAAATTACAGCCCAGTCCCCTTCAGAGGTGCGGGGTCCACATCTGGGCTTTGGGAGTGTGTGTGAGAAGAAAGAGGTGACGTGAAGACAAAGCTGAGGGCGAATAGGTGATGGACACGTGGCAGAGAGAGAAGGCATAGTTGTGCTTGAGACGTGGGAACTCGGCCAGCGAGATGCACGGCTTTTTCCGTAATGAAAACCGTTTCGATGCCCGCTGTCCGTTTTGATTTGATTTGACGCAAGCTCAGAAATTGAATTTTGAATCGATACTTGTTGACATGAATATCGCGAATTTACACGTATAAAATCTATTAAAAATCATACTTTCTTCTCTGGTACAATTAGCATATATTACTCTCTTATTTCAAGAAATACTTATCATACTATAAAAATACTATATCAACTATTAGGGCCCGGATGTTTTGCTACAAAATGTCGCAAGTCGTAAGCCATAAAATTCTTTTCCATTTTTCGTTGTTTGTTTTGCTGAAAAACAACTTATAAAATGCAACTCTCATTTTCCCACTTGCAGTCGCTATAGTTAATTTTGTGTTCATGTAAATCTCACTTTTATACTAATATTTTCTCACTTGTAGCTGCTGCAATAAATTTTGTAGTTATGCAGTATATAATTTAATATTATTAAATATTTAATTTTAATATCTTTAATAGTTTTTAATTTCTTATTTAATATTTTAATTATTTTTTAATACTACTTTATTATTTAATTTTTTATTATTTTTATTATTAATACTTTAATATTTTAATATTATAATTTTAACATTATTTTTATTATTTAATATTTTTTATATTTAATAATATGATTTTTTAATATTTAATATATTAATACTTTATATTATTTTATATTATATAATATTTTAATATTTGTTATTATACTATTTTATTATTTTAATAATATTATATAATATTTATTATTTTATTAATATTTTATACCAATGTTTTAATATTATTTAGATTTAGTTATTTAATCTTTATTTTTTATTATTTTAAATTTGTTTTATATTTTAATATTTTTAATATTTAATTTTTTATATTTAATATTGCAATATTTTATATTAATTTATATTATTTAATATTGTAATGTATTATTTTATTATATTTCATATCATAATATTTTTAATTTTTAATATTTTATGTTATATTATTTAATATTTAAATATTTAAAACTATTTTATTTTTATTATTTTAATATTATTTAATATTGTTATTTATATTTATTATTTTATTAATATTATTTAATATTGTTATCATTTTTAATATTGTTTTTATTATTTTTAATATAACTAATTACTTTATTAATATTATAATATACTTTATTATTATATTAATATTTTGTTATATTAATATTATACAAATAATTAATTATAATAATATTACAGTATTATTTTATTTTTAATATTATACTTATATTTTACTTTGTTAATTTTATTTTTTATAATATTACAATAATATTATAATAACATATTTCGATTTTATTAATGTTCTTTACATATTCTTAAAATTTTATAATTATTTATTTAGTTAATATTTAGTAATATTTTACTAATTATACTAATATTTTATTAATATTATTACTATAAATTATATGTTAAAATTATTAATATTTTATCTCAAAATTATTAATGCAATTTAATTTTCAATAGTAGGCTTAATTTAATAATATTTATAATATGTGAATCACTATTACAGTTAATTTTGTGGTCAACTTTTCCACTTACACTTTTATGTTACTAACCAAACACCGTAAAATACAATATACTTTCTCACTTATACTTTTATTTTACCAACCAAACATCGTAAAATACAATATATTTTTCTTTCTACAATTCACTTTTTCCATTCCTATTTTACGACTTTCGACTTGTAGCCACTTGCAGCAAAACAAACACACCCTTAACGTGAAATGTGAGTGCCACCCTCATGAACTGCTGGCAAGCCCCCCATTTTATCCATCTCTCAAGACAATGCGAAGAGAAGTCTTCGCGTCTAGCATTTTTCTGTCTAAATTAGTTTTGTAGTTCTTTGTCCTTTTTTCCAGGTTATAATTTTGATTAAACATTGTTGACTTTTCATTAGGAGTGGGGTTTTTTTTAAAAAATTTATTTAAATAAATAATTAGAGAAATAAGACTTCCTAAAAAAATTTTATCATAACCGACCTCTGACATGTCACATCAGCGCCACGCCAAATTTCCTCTGCCAGCATAGTGCTGACCGTTGTGACGGGGTGAAAAATTATGTTCAGGTTTCCAAACCCAAACGCAAAAAAGAAGTTATTTTGCGTTCGAGTTTGGGAAACCCGAATGCAAAAAGAAGTCAATTTTTCGTTCGAGCTTCCCAAATCCGAATGAAAAAAAGATGTGGTCAAACCGAACCCGAACTCGCAACCAATATTTACTTTTTACTTAAGTTATTTTTACCCCTCGTTCTCACTCACTCTCCTGCGGCGCCTGAACTCTCTCTCTCTCTCTCTCTCTCTCTCTCGTGTGTCCTAATCCCCTCTTCCGATCTCTCGTGTGCCCTCTCCTGACGGCGAGCCCGACGCTGACAAGCCGTCCGACTACTCTCTTTTCCCTATGTCGACCAGCAAACCGATCACCGTCCCTCTCTCTGCCCCCCCGACAAGCAGGCCGACCCTGCGCCCGACGGCCACTCGCCGCCGCCACCGACGGCCAGCCCAACCTCGTTCACGCCAAGGTAAGTTGATTTGCAGTTGACTGAAGCTTGAGTTGAAATTTGTTGCAATTTTTTTATTTTTGTGATTTTTGTTGATTGATTTGAAATTTGTGCCTGTTGTCTGAAGGAGATCACATACACATGATTATGAATATTTTGTTGCCTCATTTAATATTTGAACTGTTTTGATTGCTTGTGTGTTAGTTTCATGCTCATTATTGAGATCGAGATCACATCCACATGCTTGTTTGGTTTGATGGAAATGGGAGAAAAAGGTGTAAGTGAAAAATGAGGATGAGAAATGTGGACGTGTGGTGGGAAATTAGGATTTATACAATTTTCATTTTCGCTGTTTCGTTGTAACGTGAAACTGTAAGTGAAAAAATATATTATGTTTTTCGGTGTTTGGTTAGTAATGTGGAAGTGAAAGTGAATAAGTTGACCACAAAGTTGACCATAAAATAATACTAAATTAAAATTAATTTTGAAGTGACGCTTTAGGACTGTAATTAGACTGCACGTGGGATTTACATGACATCAAAATTAACTGTTTTGAACTATAACTTATTACAAGTGAGATTTATATGACCATAAAATTAACTATAACACTCTGAAAGTGGGGAAATGATAATATAAAAAAGAGGTGTAAAAGAGAAAAGGGAAAAGAAAAAAGAGTTTTCTCATTTCCTATTTCTGGTTCAAAATAAACAAGGGAAGTGGGAAATGAGTTTTTCCATTTTCCTAATTCCCTATAACCAACTATGTCTTAGATGAGAAAGTTTATTTCAATGTCTTTAGCTTGAATCAATAAAATTTTGTAAAGATATACGCAGTTGTTAAGATAGTTGAAATTTGTGATTTTTGTGATGATAGTCAAACAATATGTAATTTGGCGAGATTGAGAGAATTGTGACAGTATTATATTGCTTGATATCAAACTAGGTACAATATCTAATGTAAATGTAACCTCCGGTCCTAGTTGTACGTGTGTGCATACTGATACCCGATTTAGGGGCTGTTTGGATTCAAGGAAGCGGGCGAAAGTGAGAAAGTGGGAAGTAGGTTTTTTTTTTCTTTTAGAAAATGAGAATTTGTGTGTATCTTTTCCGGCATTATCCGTTTCTCAAGACTCAAAAATGAACTGCTAGCAGGCCCCCGCTTTATTCGTTTCTCAAGACAATATGAAAAGAAAGTCTACGCGTCTAGCAGTTTTCTGTCTAAATTAGTTTTGAAGTTCTCTCTCTTTTTTTTTCAGGTTTTAATTTTGATTAACCATTGTTGACTTTTTTCACTAGGAGTTGGATTTTTTTTAAAAAACCCATTTAAATAAATAATTAGAGAAATAAGTCTCCCCAAAAAATATTTATCAAAACTGGCCTCTGACATGCCACGTCAGCGCTACGCCGGATTTCCCCTACCAGCATGGCGCGGGCGGTTGTGAGGGGGTGAAAAATTATGCTCAAATTTCCCAAACCCAAATGCAAAAATAAAAAAAACAATTTTTCGTTCAGGTTTCCCAAAACCGAATGAAAAAAAGATATGGTCAACCTGAACCCGAACCCGCGCTCATATTTACTTTTTACTTAAGTTATTTTTACCTCTTATTCTCACTCAGCCCGAACTCTCTCTCTCTCTCTCTCTCTCTTGTGTGCCCTAATCCCCTTTCCTGATCTCTCGTGTGCCCTTTCCTGACGGCGAGCCCAACGCCGACAAGCTATCCGACCATTCTCTCTCTTCCCCCTATGTCGACAAGCAAACCGACCAGTGTCCTTCTCTCTGCCCCCCGACAAGTAGGCGACCCTGCTCCCGACGACCAGCCGCTGCTGCTGCCGACGACCAGGCCAACCCCATTCACGCCTTGGCAAGTTGATCTCTAGTTAGACTAAAGCTTGAGTTGAATTTGTTGCAAATTTTATTTTTGTGATTTATTTTGGATTGATTTGAAATTTGTGTCTATTGTCTGAAGGAGATTACATACACATGATTATGAATATTTTGCTGCTTCAATTTAATATTCGAACTGTTTTGATTGCTTGTGTATTGGTTCCATGCTCATTGTTGAGCTCAAGATTACATACACATGCTTGTTTGGTTTGATGGAAGTGAGAGAAAAAGGTGTAAGTGAAAAATGAGAATAAAAAATGTGAAAGTGTAGTCGAAAATTGGGATTTGTACAATTCTCATTTTCAGTGTTTGGTTATAATGTGAAAGTGTAAGTGAAAAAGTATATTGTGTTTTTCGATATTTGGTTAGTAATATGAAAGTGAAAGTGAAAAAACTGACCACAAAGTTGATCATAAATAATAATAAATTAAAAATTAATTCTGAAGTGATATTTTAGGACTGTTATTGGACTGGATGTGGGATTTACATGAATCAAAATTAACTGTTTTAAACTATAACTTATTACAAGTGAGATTTATATGTGTAACGACCCGGAATTCTCCAAGGCTAGCTGTAACACTCTAGATTATTAACCCCAATTTAATAATATAAATCTTGGGTTATTAAGACTATATAGAATATGAAAAAAAAAAACTTTGATATTGATTAATTGGGTATGTAATTAATTTCAATAATTTTGGAAATTTTGAGTGGTATGTATGAATATACATACATCATAGCTATTGTGCACATAGTACGTCAATGTATAGATATACTAGTATTATACATGAAATATGTGTATTTACTAAGAAAACACAACCATGAGAAATTTTATATATTTTTTTGTTAGTGGAGAGAGTAGGTGTGCATGGGAGGAGAGATAAAGGCCTAGATCTTCTTGATTTGAGAATTGGACACTTGGGTGAAATGGGCCATGGCAAACTTGTAAAATTAGATGAGTATGGATCTTAAAAGAGTCCAATGGGAGTTCATCATCTTCATTCTCTCCCTAAAAGAGAAATCTCCGTGGCAAGCCCTAAAACCCCTTCAAAATTGAGATCTCTTTAACCTCTTTCACTCCCAACCTCTCCCTCTCTTGATTTCTCTTTCTAATTCATTTTCTTTCTTTTTTTCTTGGTGATGGCCGGTTATGTAAATGGCGACAAGGCAGAGGTTCGTTGGCCACGAAGAAGAGGAAGAAATCTATAAGTGAGGGAGATCTTTCTTGATCTAAGTCTATTTTGTTTTTTTTCAAAATTTTCAGAAACAAATTCTTATAGTATGTAGTGATTAACTTGTATCATTTAAGTAAGTCTTCAATTTATGTTCCCCCATATTTTTCTTGTAAAAATTCTAGACAAAACAATCATTTTGAGTAAAATAGTGAATCTTCCTTATAAGTACAGAAATCTGTTAAACATCAGAACCTATAATATTGGGCTCAGTTCATTAGTGTATTAGAACTAAATGGTACCGTATTATATATCATTGGAAATACAATCAAGTCTACTTTCTAAAGGTTTATACCATGTCCCTATTGGATACTTGTACCTTAAGTTATGACTGAAATATTACATGTTGGTCAAAACTGTCGTGCTGCAGAACTCATTCACAACTGATGAGTTTCTGAATATTTGGAGCAATTTAGTTAAATAAAACTTATCATGTAATATATCCATGGAAAGGTAGTGGAGTCTAGTTTCTAATAAATCTTTCTTGTTCCATTTCAACATGTAGAATGAAAGTTATTATAAAAACTTCATTGGTTGTCCGAAAAGTCTGAGCCATAAAATGTGTTTAAGCAATAAGTTCATGACTAGTGACCACTGCTAAATTAAACTACTTATAGTATGTGATATATTGTCTAAGAGATATATAGAGTCACAAGAGTCCACCTTTCAGTGGTTTATGTAGCGATCCGTTTGGATGTATGTAATAGAGGCTTTGTCGAAACATTACGAGTAGATTGAGGAATTTTTGCCAGAGTTGAATGGTGGTTGTAAAAAGAGTGATCTTGTTGATATAGAAAAGGTCCCACAAACCCTTAATGTATAGAACTTGAACTTCAAGTTCATTAATTTACAAAGCTAAATTGTGTCCTTTGATATATAAAAAAAGAGAGAGATTTTGAGAACACAGAAGTCTCTCAATTAAACATAAGCTCTCCTTTCATTAAAATTTTGTATACAATGAAGATAAGATTGTACTCCAAATGTCTACACCTATAATGTCTTGGTTGATACTCTAAGAAAGTCTAAGAGGTAGAAGAGCTGATAAAATCTCATGATCTTATAACAAAAGATTTAATTAAGCTATATAAGAAAGTTTGCAATTAGCAAAATATAAGTCATAGAAGCCTCAAAGGATACCTTGACCCTATAGGGAAGAGATAGTACGTTGGAACTCTCCTATCGCTCATTTTGACTATTCATTGTTAATTAAAAAATATCCTCTAACTTTTTTGAAGGTTCACCTAGAGGGGGGTGAATAGGTGATGGCTAATCTAATGGTCACTTAATGATGAATGATGCAAATAATGCGGAAGCAAAAAGCAATTATGACCTAATTAAAACTTTACACTAAACATTATGTATAACACAAGAGTGTTGCCGAATTTCCCGTGAAGGGCTCTGGACAAACTCCTCTAGATTTCCCTTGAATGGGTTGAGGTGCCGCGTTGGCTCTCTTGGTTAAATACAAGTGTTAGCAAACAATCCCAAGCAAGTATATCAATGAGCACCAATATATCAAGCATGTATATGTAAAGACAATAATTGAATGCAAGATATAAACAAGGGATAGAGAGAAAGAGAGCAATCGCAAACACAAGGGATTTGTTTCGAGGTTCGAGCACACTTGCTCTACATCCCCGCCTTCGACACACGAAGGATTTCCACTATGCAAGATCCCACTGGATCTCTCCTCGGTGCCGCAACACCTACAAGCCCTTGGACTCTCTAGCCCCGTACACACGCAAGCCCACCGGCTCGCCGAGGCCGCACCTCAAATAATGAGTTCGCACCCGAACCCGAAACAACCGAGTCCACACTTGGACCCTAAACAATGGCGAGCACACTTGCCCGTCTCCTCAAAGAACAAAGATGAAATCTTTGGTGATCTACAATACTTTGATCACCAATTACAAACTCTCACAACACAATCCTATGGATAGATAAGGCAATGGATAGCTCAAGTGATTGTGAGAAAAACAAGGAAGAGAATGGTGGTGAAAAACTCAAAGACTTTCTTTTAAACACTCTTGATAAACTTTCTTTAGATAGAAAATATTTGCTCTCTATTTTGTGGAGAAAACCTCTGGAAAGAGTGGGAAAAACCGGCTCTAAAACAATCTCCAAATCTTAGTGAAAACAGTCCACAAACCCCCAAATATATAGGCTGTCAAAAACTAGTCGTTGGGGTTCTGACAGAACTGCCGGTCGACCGCCCGTCGACCGCCAACGGTCAAAAATCCGACCGTTGAAGCTTCCGGTCGACCGGCCCGGTCGACCCAGAAGAACAGAGAGCACTGCTCTCAGTTCCGGTCGACCGGCCCGGTCGACCGCCCACAGAACTGCCAGACGTGCACGGTTCTGTGCACGTCGGTCGACCGGCCCGGTCGACTGGCCCGGTCGACCGACCTCTGTGCAATGGGTTAACTTGGAGCACAGTTTTGAGGTCTAAAACGTTCGAATTTGGGAATAAGTATATAGGATGAAGTTGTAGATATTGAAGTTTTCTTTCTAATGCAACTTAAATCAAATCAATATCAATTCAGAATTGAAAGTTATCAATGAAATACTAAAAGGTATCAAATCAGAAACTGTAAACTGTTTTTAGAATAACAGACTTCAACCCAATATTTGACATTCTTAACATTTAAATCAGAAAATGATTATTGAATATTAAATGTAGCTCTGAAAGTCATCTTTAAATGCAATTTAAATTATGTTAATTGAATATAAGAATCAAAAGTTATGACTAGAAAACTAAAAGAATGTCGAGCAGATCAGCAGAACGGTCGACCGCCCGGTTGACCGAGAAAATCCGAGAGTTCTAAAATGGTTTTGGTTAAAAACACATGTATATTTGAAACACCAAAAATCAAAACGGTATTTTTCTAGAACTAAAAATCTTTTATGAAAACATATATAAATCAAGAGTGTGTGTGTGATATGAACTTGAGCAATCCACCAACTATTCATCCTTTACATTTTAACTAAAACAAAAATCTTATACCTAGACACAAGTCTTCATCTTCTTGAAGTCTTCACTTGAAGGCTTCTCATCTTCTTGACTTGGTCCAAGCTTGATCCAAAAGCTCCTTGGATCACACCGTGCTAGCTCCAAATCTTGGCATTTTATCCTTTGTTGAGCTATGCACCTACTAAGATCTTGATAATGAATCTGTCACTAATTAAACACAAGATCATTAGTAAACATAACTTCATGAGTTGATCATCATCAAACTAGGGTGATAGGCCTTTGGGCCAACATTTTTTTCCTAAGCTACCAAATTTCTAGGGGAACTCTATTAAGTAACAAGAGCAATCACGAATATAATAAGATTATGCTTTAATATATAACGTAAGTGTAGTCTAATTTCTTATTTACTTGCTTTGACACCATTTGATAAGGTAATTATTTGGGTATGTCATATCATTCTGTAAATTCACATCATCCCTCAAATCCTTTGACCATCTGTACTTGAACTCCTTCTAGGCCCTTTAGACTATGTTGCAGTAGTGTTGTATGCATCATATGTACTATGAAGCGAAATACTCAAGTGACTTCTACAACATCACTATTTTACCTCCTAAATCGGGACTGTGTATTTAAATTCACAAATAGTACACCTTAAAATGTGAGTATGGTAGGTGAAACTTGAAAAATGTAACTCCGACTGTAGAAAACTTCTATAGTGAAATGATTCAATGGCTATTTAATGAGTGGGGAAGGCCTGAACTGTACATAGAGTAATTGAGAAATTTGTCAAAGACTGTTAGATCAAGTTATGGGCGAGTAACCCATGTTTATCATTCTTAAGGATCTTTTGCGAATAATTGATAAATTCTAGTAAGTTTTAATTATGTCTCTTCTTATTGTCGTCATTTAGTTTTATCAGAAATAATTAAATTGCAAGTTGATGAAGTCTTTCTAATATCTTCCACTTTGATTCCGTATACTGCATTAGACTGAGTTATCCATATCGCAAAGCAATGATATGATTTTCACAGGCAGGATGAAAAGATTTTGTGATGATTCATTTAATGAATAATCAAGTTAGCTCAATGAACGATTGAAGGTCGTAAGATATAAATTTGGGTTTAAAAGTCAAGTATTCATTTATGACTATGAATACAACCATCAGGCATTAAGAAAGATAAGGCAAAACTACATTCGATAACAAGACCATATGAGTTAATCTTGTATATGCTAACTTAATTAAGTACCCTCGTACTCTAACTTTGAACATCTAAGCCTCTTTCTAATTTACATGTGAAGAGGGGTTAATTAATTAGTGCAAGAATAAGAAGAAGATATGATGACATAGTTAGTAAAAACTATACAAGTGTATAAGTAAAATTTAAAGCCCAAGATGTGCTAACTAAAAGTGACTATGGTCAAGTGGATTAATCAACTCTACCAGTTAAATAATAGGATGTATAAGGGTGGAGTATAACTAACTACAAGACTTACTAGTACAAATTAGGAATATATGTATTAAAAGTATAATCAATGGTTAGACAAAACATTGAACGGTAGACATTGATAATATTTTGTATGTAAAATGATTGCATATGAATGATACTGTAGCATGAATGTGATTAAGTGTGACATGATGTATACAGTTATACATGCTCATACGCATACACCTCTATTTGGATACACAGTTGTTGATAATATGAATGAGTACTCAATCTATATGAATGAGATACGTAGATCACTTTACTGTTGACTTACAACTCATGTGTGAATGTATAACTAGTGAACCATATACATTTTATTGATAATAAAATTATTAAACAGGAAGGAGAACTGTAACTTATATTTGCATACGCATATACATATATTCTCCAGTAACAGAAGTGATAAGCTGAGATTCAAACTATAATAAATAGTCAAATTGTTGTAATATGATGAATTGATTGTTATCTGGGTGTATGTATACACATGCAGTGAACCCCATGAAATTCTTCGGTAACAGAGTTGATGAGCTGGAAAGCAAACCATAGTGTTGATATTCATATCATTACTACATTGATTGTTATTAGCGTGTAAATATTAACATGTCTTTCGCATTCATGCTCATTGGAAGAAGGGGCCGGGCGGGACCAGTAGGAGGGAGAAGACAGTGTTATTACATTATATATGTACAAATATATAGGAGGAAGGGGTCGGGCAGGAGCCGGTAGGAGGGGAAGACGATGTTATTGTTATATGATATTTATACACACATACATACACGTATATATATAGGAGGAAGGGGTTTGACAGGAGCCGATAGGAGGGAGAAGACAATATTATTGTGTTATATATCTTTATAGAAGGAGGAAGGGGGCAGGCGGGAGCCGGCAGGAGGGGAAAGATGGAGAATTTTCACACTTCATGTGTGAATTGCATACGCATATGAATAACGTATAATACGTATCTCATTAAATATGACATGTGAATATTGTGAAGTATAATGTGATATTGCGATATGTGAAGTGTGATAAGATTACATGATATAAAATTATATTTTGTGATGCATGTGTTATCTGAATCCATAAACTATATATAAGATAGTGGGAGTGTGATTGGCGCGCCCGTGCATAATATATGGAATATATATGTGATACATACTATGAATACATAAGAAGAATTTGATAATAAACTATAATTGCCGAGCTAATATTTTACTGAACTTATAAACCTTATAACATGTGGCATAAAATACGGGAAATGTTATAAAAAATCAATGACCAAAAGAGTCGGACCGTCCTCGAAGATTATGAAGCCCAGTTATTTCATCATATGTTATTGATTTTCTGTTTCTCTTATTCATCCAAATCTTCTCTATTACTCAAAAAATCATGCTTAGGGCCATTTGTCAGATCATATCCCATATTTTCCATCATTCTAAGTACATTTGGCTCATAATGAGAGAACTGAGGGGATTTGTTCTCGCTTTCTGAGTCTTTGCGAGCCATCAATTCGGACTTAATTCTTCCAAAAAGAATTGATTTTTGGCCTTTGCTTGCTGGGATCATGAATACTGATTCTTGCGCATCGCCGACATCTTGGTACGTTTTGAGGGATGACTTCATTGGTACATGCAATGATGTCAGAGCATCCATTTTCGACCAGGAGTCACTATCCACCTCAGTACTAGTGTCTGACGGCATTGAATCAGAAGCAAACACAGAAAAATAAGCCAAATTCAACTCTTCATTAATATACCACTCGCCTACATCAATAAGCCAAATTCAACTCTTCATTAATATACCACTCGCCTATATCATCAGCGCTGTTATTAACATCGAGCTTATTAATGCTCGTTACAAGTGGATTTAATTCCCACATGCACTCTTCTTCTGCCTCTGGCTCAGTGTCAGCTTCATTACCAAAGTTTGGTTCCTCTGGCTATGAATTTTTGTTCATATCCTGGTATAGGAGGGAATCCGTGAAATAGTTCTTTACCTCCTTGAACGGATGCCTTTCGATAATCAACGTTCGGACTTTTTCACCTCCGTCGATGTACTTCATGACTTGATGGAGAGTGGAGGGGACAATGGAATTACGATGAATCCACGGTCGTCCAAGCAGCAAATTGTACGAAGCATCGGCGTCGATTACATAGCACGTCACTTCAGATCTTAGATCCCCAATCTGGCATTTGAGCTTGATCTTCCCCATTGGGCGCATACCATTGGCGTTGAAACCATAGATGGTAGTTTGGGTGGCGCTCAATCGGTAGGTGGGGATCCCTAAGTGCTGCATGACCCGGCGAGGCATGATGCTCAACGCGGATCCTAGATCTACCTGAATGCGGCTCACTTCAGACGATCCAATATATCCTGAAAGTATAGGGGCCGATCATGTTTCCCCTTGACCTGCATGTCATCTGACGTGGAGGTGATGCAGGGGGCATTTTGAGAGGCATGAAGGCAGTCTTCGTTATCTTCCTCATGTGTCCAACCAGGATCTAGGCCATAAAGACCTCAGCATCAGCTAGAGCTTCCCTCAGAGCTTCTCTTGTTGACTTTGATAGTCTCAGGAGCTCGTAGAGGGTGATCCTGGCCGGGATATTGGCCAGTTGAGCCAGGACGTCAAAGCGGTAAGCTGTTGTGGATCCTTCCGCGTTGTCCTTTGGGAGAGCCTTGAAAAATCAAAGCTCTTTCGGCTTCTCCACAGGTTGCTTCGCGGAGGGCTTGGTTGGCTCTGCAGTAAGTTTAGGAGGGCTTGCCACCATCTCACCATACTTCTTTAAATATGACTGACCTGAAACTCGCCATGAGCGGTTTATGAGCTCTGCGGTAAGGACGATTGTTTCCTCTTCCGAATCGGTTAGTGAGGGAACATCAGTTTCTGCTTTTCGGGAAGTAGCACACACTATATTGCAGGACGAAGCTTTCGCCTTACCTTTAAACTTTCTGTTGGTAACAGTTTGGCTTTCCACAAGGTCGGGATGAACCCACATAATTTCTCCCTGAGACATGGAGATGGGTACAATACCCTTCTCTTGTTGGTGATGCGGGTCTGTATTGATCATTTTTAGTCCCCCTTTCGGGATGAGAACTACTCCGGCTGGTGTTAGAGGCTGATTTCCGAACTGAAGAAATGACGTCATGTTAGCCGTCACTTTCTTCTGTTCTGGATGGAGCTTGAGTACTTTCGCATCAATCAGAGCTTGAAGAATATCTTTGAAGATATAACAACTCTTAGTGGGTGCCCCAACATCCTATGATACAAGCAGTCGTTGGGATTGTCGGTTTTACCGACTTCCTCAGGACGTCTAGCTTCAAAAAGATTTAATCTGTTGCTCTTGTTGAGTAACTTGAACAACGAATCGACATGCTCGTCTTTGAAGGAATACTGCTTGTTGGCGCGTGGCTGACTTGAAGAACCTTCCCCTCTGGCTGGCTGAGATTTCACGGGGGACTTTGTCTCTGTCGCTAATGTATCCTTCCTTTTTGATTGAAAAGATATTTCTGGCGCGCGCCTTGTCGACTTTTTGGGTCTGGGCATATTTTTTCTGCCCTAACCCTGGCGACAATCTCCTCAGCCTGTTCACCTTGCTGGACCAACTGCTTCCAGGTGCGACTTTCAGCAACTCCTATCAGGGCTAGGAGTGAAGTTTGCAAATTGTGGTGGCATGTTTCCACCAGGGTGGCCTGGGTCATACCGCTAGGACATCGGAGCGCCATATTCTGAAATCTCTCCACAAATGCTTTTACTGACTCTCCCTTTCGCTACTTCATTGCCAGGAGAGTGGGCATGGTAATCTCCGAGTCGTCTTTGAAGAAGCGTGTAAGGAAGAGCTTCTTCAAGTCACCCTAGTTTTTGATGCATCCTTCTGGGAGTTTCATGAACCATTCAAAGGCAAGCCCTTTTAGAGTGCCGATGAACAAACGTGCCAAGATGCCGTCATTATTGTTGGCCCAAAGGCCCATCACTCTAGTTTTGATGATGATCAACTCATGAAGTTATGTTTACTAATGATCTTGTGTTTAATAAGTGACAGATTCATTATCAAGATCTTAGTAGGTGCATAGCTCAACAAAGGATAAAATGTCAAGATTTGGAGCTAGCACGGTGTGATCCAAGGAGCTTTTGGATCAAGCTTGGACCAAGTCAAGAAGATGAGAAGCCTTCAAGTGAAGACTTCAAGAAGATGAAGACTTGTGTCTAGGTATAAGATTTTGTTTTTGTTTTAGTTAAAAATGTAAAGGATAGATAGTTGGTGGATTGCTCAAATATATATCACACACACTCTTGATTTACTTGTCTTTTCATAAAAGATTTTGTAGTTTAGAAAAGATTTTTCTTTGTGACAAAATACTATTTGGATTTTGGTATTTTCATATATACATATCTTTTATCCAAAACCTTATTTAGAGCTTTATGACAAAAACATAGATATTACATTATGATTGTGTAGTGGATCATATCCATACACATTATGCTTTAAAATGAAATCAAATATCTTGTTTTTATATTTAGTGAAGTTATGAAAACCAAGTTTGAAAAATACATGTTTTGATTTTTGATAAAACTTGCAAGACGCTGAAATGATATGAATATGTTGATATATGTCTTGAAAAATTTTTTATCACAAGTTTGGTTTTCAATATAATGTTAAAACAAGTTTATGGAATTATTAAAAGTGTAAAAAGATTTTAAAATTAATTTTTAAACCAGTTTTCCAGACCTGGAACTGGCTGACAGGTTGTTCCGGTCGACCGAGCGGTCGACCGCACCATGGTCCGGTCGACCCACGGTCGACCGACGTGCACAGACTTGTGCGTGTCTGGTAGCACAGTGGTCCGGTCGACCGGACGGTCGACCGCTGCAGAGAGTTCTGCTCTCTGGATTTCTGGGTCGACCGGGCGTCGACCGGAGGCTCCAACGGTCGGATTTTCGACCGTTGGCGATCGACCGGGCGGTCGACCGGCAGCTCTGACAGACCCCAACGGTCACATTTTTCTGACCTTTATAAAAGGGGGTTTGGTCATTGTTTTGAGCTAAGATTTTGGAGTCTCTTAGAGCCAGTTTTTCCCAGACTTTTAGAAGAGTTTTCTCCACAAAATAGAGAGCAAATATTTCTATCTAAAGGGAAGTTTTTATAAAGAGTGTTAAAAGAAAGTCTTTGAGTTTTCCTCCACCTTTCACATCCTTGATTTTCTCACACCACACTTGAGCAACCATTGATTATACATCCTATAGGTGTGTTGTAGTGAGAGCTTTTATTGGTGATCAAGTGTTTAGATCACCAAGAGATCATTTCTTTTACTTTGAGGAGGCGGACGTGTGTGTCCGCATTGTTTCGAGTTCGGGTGCGGACTTGTTGTACGAGGTGCGGCCTCGGCGAGCCGGTGGGCTTGCGGTGTGTACGGACTAGGGAGTCCGAGGGCTTGTAGGTGTTGCGGCACCGAGGAGAGATCCATTGGGATCTTGCATAGTGGAAATCCTTCGTGTGTCGAAGGCGGGGATGTAGAGCAAGTGTGCTCGAACCTCGAAACATACCCTTGTGTTTGCGATTGCTCACTCTCTCTCTCTCTCTTTGTCTCATTTATATCTTGCATAGCTTATATTGTCTTTACATTTTCATGCTTGATATATGTTGTGTGCATAATTGATATATATACTTGCTTGGGTTTGTGACTAACACTTGTATTCAACCAAGAGAGCCAACGCGGCACCTCAACCCATTCAAGGGGAATCTAGAGGAGTTTGTCCAGAGCCATTCACGGGGAATTCGGCAACACTCTTGTGTTATACATAGTGTATAGTGTAAAAGTTTTAATTTGGTCATAATTGTTTTTAGCTTCCGCATTATTTGCATCATTCATCATTAAGTGACCATTAGATTATCCATCACCTATTCACCCCCCCTCTAGGTGATTTACAATTGGTATCAGAGCTTGGTACTCCGATTTGGGTCTAACAACCTAGAGTTAAAGATCCTCATTTTAGGCTAATCACAAGATTTTGTACACACACCATGGACTTCATGTCACCACCCACCTTTGACATTCTTAACATCCAAATTTGGAAGGTTAAGATGTCATTGTACCTCAAGGCCTTAGGCATTCATGTATATCTTGCTACTACTAATGATTCATATTTTAATAATAGCAAGTACTTTGAGGCTAATGCTAAAACCATTCATGCTTTGAAATGTACCCTAAATAATGATTATTTATCTAGGGTTTCTAATGTTGAATCGGCTTTTGTAGTATGGAACATCATCACCTCCCTCGGCGAAAAAGATCTATACTATGCGGGGAGTGACTCGGATGTTGGAAGCGACACCTCCAACAAGTGCTACATGGTCCAAGGGGATAACCCCCTTGAGGTAAACTCCGAATCCGATGATGAAGACATGTCATATGATGAGCTTACTACCTTTTGTCATCTTGTGCTTGAAAAATATGACATGCTTAAAAGGAAGAATAATAATTTGAAAAAGAAACTTGATTGCATGCATGTAGAACATGATACATTTAAATCTAACATTGCATGTTTAGAAAAAGATAACAAAAATTTGAAAAAGAATTTTGATGCCATGCTTAATGAAAGAGATTCTTTAGAAAATAAAATGGCTTACTTAGAAAAAGAAAACAAAGATTTGAAAAATGAGAATGTTTCCTTACTTACAAAATTGAATGATTTATGTGAAGGAAACACTATTTTGAAAAAGAAAGTTGATTTGGTGGAAAAACAAAAAGAAGTTGTTTTTCAAGAAAATATTACTTTGAAAAGAAAATTTGTTGAAAAAGAAAAAGATTTTGTTTCACAAAAGAAAAAGAAAAATGATTCTTTATCTCATCATGCTTTACATGCCACCACTAATGAGATAAATATGTTGAAAAATAAAATAGATAGTTTGAGCTCTAATTTGAGCACATGTGCATTCAATCATACTAAGTTGGAGTCAATGTTTTCAAAGAAACAAACTCCACACATTCATGCACATCATAATCATGCATTTGCTTATGTTGCACAACATGATCACACTCCTACACATAAGCATACTAAGGTGTACATATGTACACATTGTGACCGCAAAGGCCATTTAGCAAAGTTTTGTTATGACAATATTAATTCTTTAAATTTTGCTAATTATAAAAGATTTTGGGTTCCTTACAAGACTAACCCCAAAGGACCCAAGAAAATATGGGTACCAAAACCCCTACCATTTGTTTTTGATGTAGGTGAGGGCTCTCACAAGACGTGAGAGGATTGGTTCCTTGGTAGTGGATGCAATAGACTTGATGGACATACTTTTGGATGCATCGCTATCAAGGAGCTTGGTGGGACAACCACCAATTTTTGAAGCTTTGGAGTTGGTAACAATTTCTAAACTCCTACTTTTATGCACATGCTTTTAATTTCATAATATTCATAGCATGTTCATATTTTTATGTGCTTCATGTGGTATTTACATGTTTAAATGAAGATTTTATCAAACGTGCATGTATACATATACAATTAGTGAATTACAATTGATTCATATATGATTGAACTTCATGCTCATTTGTACCCACTATTTGCATATGCATAGTCTAGTTTTGATGATTCTTTCATTTATACTTGTTATGCCTATTTTTATGCTTTACTTCATGTATATGTATTTTTGATTCAAATCTAATAAATATACATGTATACCCGTGAGTCTCTTGCCTTCATGCAAACATCATTAATAGACTCTTTTAGATTTGGGATATGTATGTGTATTATTAGGATTAGATTAATCATACATATACCATGATGATTAGTGTTTTGACTAAATGATTTTTCGTGTTTTTGTTAAATATGTGACTTATGAGCTTCATTGACTATTTTCATAAAAATGCTATTTACATGATCATTTAACACTCACATTTTTATTAAAAACATTTTGAGCCTTATAGACCATGAGTGCTTAAATTTTTATGTACCTAGTTATGTTTATGAAAAACATAAGATTTGATATATTTGAAGGATCTTTGACTAGTTTTCAAAAACAATTTATACTAGTTATTTATTCTTCAAATAATTTTTTTGAGATTGACACATGATTCTAGTTTTTCTCAAAATTTGATGCTTCATGTATTGAATATTAGTTTATATGTTAGTTTTTGTCAACACTAGGATTTATACTTGTACATGTCGTTGGCCACAAATAAATCTATTTATATTTGTGCTTGAATGCTTATTTGAACCATGAAATGTGCTTGTATTGCTTGGTTTTGATGATACATACATTTTTAAACTTATATTCCCACTTTTTGGATTTGATTTATGATCATGTGTTTTTCATTTCATGTATATGTGTATTTTGCCAAACTTTAAGATATACATGTATACCTCTTGAGTCATTTGCCTTTAATGCAAATCTATTTATATGGACTCAATTGTGTTTAAGAGATATGTATGTATACTTATTGTGTTGTCAAAACATACATATTTCTTAAAATATAAATTTTATTTTTTTAATAAAAATTTGTGATGATTTTCATGTTTTCTTATTTAAAGGAATATTGAGCTTTATTGACAATTTCATGATACCATGTTCCACATAACACTAGTGCACTCACCTCTTTTGAAAATTTTATGGACTTCATGGATATTAGAGTATTTTTAGTGCCATGTGATTTACTTGTGTTTCATGAAAAACATTTTTTTTTACTTGAAAGATTCCTCACTAGTTTTAAAACATTTTTCTAGTGCAAATTCTTCATTTGGTAGAGTTTTTCAAATTAAGCTTATTTTCAAATCTATTTTTGAAAACCCCTACCATCAATGGGAAGATGGATGGGTGATTATGCCTTGTATGCTTCATTGAAAATCTTTTACCTTGTGCATATGAAGGGTGGTAGGTTATGAGATATACACTTGATTTTATTGTTATGTCAATTGGTATCATTGAATCGTTTCAATTGGTATCAATATGAACTTATTTTGTATATACTCATATTTTGTTTCTTATATATATGTATGTTTCAATTTCAATTGGTATACTCATTTCTCATACATATATATGATTTCCATGTGCTTAACTCATAATTGGTTCACATTTTTAAAAGCACAAAGTTTATGATGAAAAATAAAAAAATTTCTTTACTATTGATATCAAAATAAAAAAATATATATATGTTGATATCTCAAAATGTGTTTTATTAAGTAAGTTCAAAATTTTTAAAGAAAAATTCAAAATGTTTGATTTGTATTTCCTATATGCAAAGAGAGCTTAACATCTCTCTTACATATGGATTCATGTTGAGTATATTATAAATTGAGGAGCTTGACAACTCTTCTTTATATGATATACGTGTGTAGGGAGAACTTCACATCTCCTCTTATACATTACATAATATGTGTTATGTGAATTAGGGCTTGTCATCCCTTCTTCATGTAATGCATATGTGTAGGGAAGCTAACTTAGCGTCTTCCTCTTCATGAATGTATATCGCATATAAATTTTTATTGATTGTTTGTTTCACCCCTTCTTGATCTTTTTGTTTTTGACAAAAAGGGGGAGAAAACATTTTGTTTGATTTGATTTTACTTTGAACCCTTTGTTGATGATTGACAAAAAGGGGGAGAAGTATTTGAGTATATGCATGTTTTCATTGCTTAAGGGGGAGTAGTATTTGTCTTCCTTGTTATTTATGCATATATGTTTTGTTTTGCAAATAGGAGAAAAGGATTTATTTTATTTCATCTCCATCATTTGCATACATATTTATGAGCTTCATTGTCATATATTATTATTTATGTCTATGCATGTGTTAAGTGGGAGCTTCCTTGAAGCTTTACTTTAATCCATGCATATATAACCTCATGAGTTTTGTCATCATCAAAAAGGGGGAGATTGTTGGCCCAAAGGCCCATCACTCTAGTTTTGATGATGATCAACTCATGAAGTTATGTTTACTAATGATCTTGTGTTTAATAAGTGACAGATTCATTATCAAGATCTTAGTAGGTGCATAGCTCAACAAAGGATAAAATGTCAAGATTTGGAGCTAGCACGGTGTGATCCAAGGAGCTTTTGGATCAAGCTTGGACAAAGTCAAGAAGATGAGAAGCCTTCAAGTGAAGACTTCAAGAAGATGAAGACTTGTGTCTTGGTATAAGATTTTGTTTTTGTTTTAGTTAAAAATGTAAAGGATAGATAGTTGGTGGATTGCTCAAATATATATCACACACACTCTTGATTTACTTGTCTTTTCATAAAAGATTTTGTAGTTTAGAAAAGATTTTTCTTTGTGACAAAATACTATTTGGATTTTGGTATTTTCATATATACATATCTTTTATCCAAAACCTTATTTAGAGCTTTATGACAAAAACATAGATATTACATTATGATTGTGTAGTGGATCATATCCATACACACTATGCTTTAAAATGAAATCAAATATCTTGTTTTTATATTTTGTGAAGTTATGAAAACCAAGTTTGAAAAATACATGTTTTGATTTTGATAAAACTTGCAAGACGCTGAAATGATATGAATATGTTGATATATGTCTTGAAAAAAATTTTATCACAAGTTTGGTTTTCAATATAATGTTAAAACAAGTTTATGGAATTTTTAAAAGTGTTAAAAGATTTTAAAATTAATTTTTAAACCAGTTTTCCAGACCTGGAACTGGCTGACAGGCTGTTCCGGTCGACCGAGCGGTCGACCGCACCATGGTCCGGTCGACCCACGGTCGACCGACGTGCACAGACTTGTGCGTGTCTGGCAGCACAGTGGTCCGGTCGACCGCTGCAGAGAGTTCTGCTCTCTGGATTTCTGGGTCGACCGGGCGGTCGACCGGAGGCTCCAACGGTCGGATTTTCGACCGTTGGCGGTCGACCGGGCGGTCGACCGGCAGCTCTGACAGACCCCAACGGTCACATTTTTCTGACCTCTATAAAAGGGGGTTTGGTCATTGTTTTGAGCTAAGATTTTGGAGTCTCTTAGAGCCAGTTTTTCCCAGACTTTTAGAAGAGTTTTCTCCACAAAATAGAGAGCAAATATTTCCTATCTAAAGGGAAGTTTTTATAAAGAGTGTTAAAAGAAAGTCTTTGAGTTTTCCTCCACCTTTCACATCCTTGATTTTCTCACACCACACTTGAGCAACCATTGATTATACATCCTATAGGTGTGTTGTAGTGAGAGCTTTTATTGGTGATCAAGTGTTTAGATCACCAAGAGATCATTTCTTGTACTTTGAGGAGGCGGACGTGTGTGTCCGCGTTGTTTCGAGTTCGGGTGCGGACTTGTTGTACGAGGTGCGGCCTCGGCGAGCCGGTGGGCTTGCGGTGTGTACGGGACTAGGGAGTCCGAGGGCTTGTAGGTGTTGCGGCACCGAGGAGAGATCCATTGGGATCTTGCATAGTGGAAATCCTTCGTGTGTCGAAGGCGGGGATGTAGAGCAAGTGTGCTCGAACCTCGAAACATACCCTTGTGTTTGCGATTGCTCTCTCTCTCTCTCTCTCTCTCTCTCTTTGTCTCATTTATATCTTGCATAGCTTATATTGTCTTTACATTTTCATGCTTGATATATGTTGTGTGCATAATTGATATATATACTTGCTTGGGTTTGTGACTAACACTTTATTCAACCAAGAGAGCCAACGCGGCACCTCAACCCATTCAAGGGGAATCTAGAGGAGTTTGTCCAGAGCCCTTCACGGGGAATTCGGCAACACTCTTGTGTTATACATAGTGTATAGTGTAAAAGTTTTAATTTGGTCATAATTGTTTTTAGCTTCCGCATTATTTGCATCATTCATCATTAAGTGACCATTAGATTAGCCATCACCTATTCACCCCCCCTCTAGGTGATTTACAATTATCTACTACATTGCCCGTCTGAGACTTGAAGTACTAGATGTGTTAGTTCGGTGACCCTTTGCCGTTGAAAGCCTGTAGGGTCGGAGCTTTGAACTTAGGAGGGTATGGAATAAGATCCCACTCGGCTGGATATGGCTGGACCACTCCTGCTTCTTGAAGGCCTTTCCGGTTGATAAGGGCTTCCAGACGCTGCTCCAATTAATTCATTCTTTTAGAATGAGTACCCCCATTCTCCTGGTTGCCTTCCTCTTTAGAGGAGGATTTAGACGACTCGGAATTGGATTGCCCCTTCTCCTCGATATGTATGGAAGATGAGCTTTCTCCTTCTTTCCGTTTGCCTTTAGACTTCTTAAAAGAAGTTTTATCAATTGACTTCCTCTTGTCTTCAAGCATTTGTGCAAGCATTTGCTTGAGGGTATCGATAAATTCTTGTTGAGTGCGAATCATATCGAATTGTTCCCTCTGGACCTGGGCTTACTGTTCTAACCACCTGGTCGTCACTTCGGGAGTGTTTGTCATGTACGCAAAGGCTTCCTTCTCTATAGAAGAGTTCGAGGTCTGTGATTCTGCGATGGCAGAGTGTGATTCCTTTACTTCAATGCCCTGGGCTAGGGCATTATAGTCAATCGGGGCTACTGCACCAGTCCGAGTGCGAGTATATCGGTACACTCCTTCTGGTTCCGTATCAAACTCGTCGGAGTTGACTGCAAGTTGTTTTCCCCTACTTTTACTTACCATGTTTGCAGTGGCTTCAGGGTACTCCATGTCAGAGAATGTTCCCCTTCTGTAAGAACGACGCCTTTGGATGATCGGGATCTTGAGGTTACTCGACTGAATACCGACTGCTTGCTTATATGAGTGCTGCAGCGACATTCAGAGAGCATTGCTGTGATAAGCTGTTCACAGCAACAAGATGAAGTGATCTGATTAGCACCCATTTTCTTTGTCAAGTAATCTCTTAGATCCGTCGGAGGGGGATCAAAGAGATTAGCATCAGGTTGTCGAGGGCTTTTCAACTTCTGAGAGCGACCCTTGCGTCGCGAATCTGAGACGCAGGGTTTAGAAACGCGGAGCTCACGTTGTGTAGAACAGACGCAGCTCTCGCGTTTTGGCTCTGAAACGTAGGTCTCGCGGCTCTGCTGAGAAGAGACGCGGACCTCGCGTTGCTGATTGTCGCATCTGATTAGCGACGGTTGAGTCACGCGGACTTTCTCAATTCCGCGTTTGGTTGTAGATACGCGGGTCTCGTGTCTCTGAGAAGAGGCACAGACCTCGTGCTACTGAACGTCGCGTTTGGGAAGTGAAGTCTCAGAAACGCAAGCCAGTTGGGGTTCGCATTTTGGTCTCCATACGCGGACTTCGCGCGTCTGACGTAATTTAGAAGAGATGCAGGCTTGAGCCTCGCGTCCTGTATCTACTGGACAGATAGTTGTTCCAGCTTCTTGCGCCTGTAGTTGACACGCGCGTCGTCTCTGTCGACGTTCAGCATTCCGGTTACGCCGTACGGGTTGTTGGGAACCCCTTGTAACCTGGAGCTGAGGAAGAGGGCGGGCATGAGTGGGCCGAACGTCAATCACATTGTCCTCGCGGGTCTCATAGGAGACGTTGACGCGGGGCTTACTTGTGATGCGGTTAGCCATGGCACTCCTTACGCCAGTTGCGTCTGAAGGAACCTCTAAAGGGACTTGAGAGTGAGTCCCCGAGGAGACCTTGCGGTACTGCCGCGCCCTAGGGCTCTTAGAGCTAGAAGAGAGAAACTCTTCATACTTTGGCTGGTCGAACTCCACGACAAGTGATTCGACCATTTTCCCATGTAGGTGAAGTCAACTTGCGCCACGACTTGCTCATCGGTAGAGAAAGTAGTCCCCAGTGGAGTCACCATCTCTTGTTTGGTGGGAGAGATTTGTGTAAAATTTCCTTGAATCAATGAAGAATTACAACGGATCAATACTCCGATTACAAGAGAGAAGATATTCAAGCTCAAATCTCTCCTTTGTTTAGTACTAGGTTCTTGATGTGGTGATAGAAAGTGATTCTTGTTTTCCATTGACTGGGTGAACGTCACGATCTTTTGGAAAACTTCTCTTTGGACGATGGACGAAGTAACACAGCTTCTGCCCAACTAAAAATCTAAAAAAAACTGTAAGCAATAACAAACTTGTATGCAACAAGTTGTTAGAAGAGTTGAACTCTTTTTTTTTTGTCTTTCTCAGTTAAGAATTCTGATTAAGATTCTCTAAGTCGTCTGACCTTTTTCCCCAGAATCCTCTCCCCTTCTTCAGTAACAGGCTGAACTATTTATAGGGGTTTCCGGGGTAAAACTGTCCCTAAAAATACTCCATAATAGGGGTTAACTCTCTCATTACGTGGGCAGTAATTGACCCAGTAATGAGGGAAATTATAACCGAGACACGGCTTTGAGCCTCGCGTTTTGTCGCTGAGGTAACGCTTGAGAAACGCGAACTTTCAATTCTGCGTTAAGCTTCATGTGAGACGCGGGCTCTGGGCTCTGCGTCTGGGTAGGATGGCTGATACGCAAGTTCCAAGCTCTGCATCTTGGCTGTCACAGTGAGGCAGAGACACGAATTTTGACCCTTGCGTCTTGGTACTATAGTGGTGCTGAGACGCGGCTTTCGAGCTCTGCGTCTTGGTTATTAAGACGCAGGTTTCAACCTTCGCGTCTTAGTGTTGCGCTAGTGGCTGTGCCGCTTTACGTCTGAAGTTTGGACTCTGCTTTTTGATGACTTTACCCTAGTGATTTTTGGATAGTCTACATCGAGCTTCCAAAGCTCCCAACAAAAGAAGATTCTTCTTTAAATCCGTAATGTGACGAACGTTCGTGAGGATAGATGCTTAGTTACTTGACTCTGGGTGCACATATCACATCCCCCAATGAGAGAAGATTCTGCTTCAAACATCCTCATACAATATTGTGGATGCCAACAGTATTACACACGGCGTCATTTCCATCAGGATAGAGCCTCCATCAAAGACTTATAAGTACTGAATCACTCCTTTTTGGGCACATGCGATATGTGCACCCCGAGTCAAGTAACTAAGCATCTGAGTATTTACTTTTTCCTGACTCAATTGTCAAGACATCACATGAATCCTCATCTGCTTCTTCGACAACCTCGTCTTGATCTGACTTTCCACTGGTACTCGCCTCACTAGAATCTTTACTGCCTTTCCTCTTCTGCATCTCTTCTTGTATTTCATATAATTTTTCTTGATGTGCCTGGTTTCTTGCAAAAGTAGCAAGAGAAACAGCTAAAAGCCTTTGGATTCCTTTTGGGTCTCCTACTCTTTGATCTTCCCCTCGGCCCTTGACAAACAATCCTGAGGCCTCCTCCGTAAAATCTGTCTTCTTCATCAGCTCATTATTCTGGAGCATCTGCCTGACATCTTCTAACTCTAAGATCTCCTTATCATACATGATGGTGGTCGCCAAGTGGTCAAAACTTGATGGAAGAGAAGAGAGTAACAAAAGAGCTTTGTCTTCTTCTTCTAACTTAACCTCTCGAGCTAACAACTCACTTAAAATTTTATTAAAAGCATTACGATGTTGTAGAATAGACATACCTTCTTTCATCCGAAAGTTGTATAACTGCTTCTTCATGAAGAGCATGTTCGACAAACTCTTCGTCATGTAAAGGCTCTCCAGCCTACACCAAAGATCAATAGTTGTCTCCTCGTTCATCACGTTGTAGAGGATCTCATCTGATAGGTACAGCATGATCGTCACCTTTGCGGAAAGTCGATGTCGTTCCACTCATCATTCTCCATCTTCTATGGCTTCTTGTCAATACCAAGTATTACTTTCCTCTTCTGCAACTTCATTCCACTCATCATCTTTGTGAAAGTGTGCATGTGTTGCTCATCTCAGGACGACATGGTTGCGTATATTTAGCCTATAACCGCACGAGATACATGGTATATACATGAGGGTTTCCTTATTTGGATTATCGCCTCGACGTACCAGTTTCGTGCGATTATAAGCTGAGCATATATAGTTTGTCAGCCCAATCTATTTAATTTATGCCTTATGTTTTCTCGTATCTAACATTTAATTTAATTGTTTCATTGCATTATTGTATGCGCATCATCCCTCCACTGTGGCATCTTCGCCACTCAGAGCCCTACCAAATTTCACATTTTGCTGTTGGGATTTTCCCCACTTTGAGGTGCAACGTTGCTGCATGAATTTTCTCTCTCAGAGTCACAAGTTCACAGCTCCGCTGATGGGTCAAACCCCTACTCGAAAGTGTATGTGAATCCAACTCTGCTGCTGGGATTTTTCTCACTCGGAGATCAAAAGTTTGCAGGTACCTCTGATGGGACTACTCTTACTCGGGAACAACACCGCAAACTTAGCAAACCATCCACATGCCAAATTAAATGTCCCGGAACTAAAGACAGGCACTCCGAGAAGACATGATCAATTCCAAACAAAACCAATGATAAAGCAAACCAGACAATATCTAAACAAACATTTTCATTCCAAAGAACATTATATGTTTTATTCCGAAAAGTCTTTCCATTCTGAATACATCCTTTCAAATATATATTTGGTTACATCTAATAAGAGTAATACAAAAACTCCATTACAGTTCTGTGTTTGCTTCTTTTAGAAAAGAAGTATAGGTAATCCAGTCCTTCCATCCTGTCTCTACGTCCAGCCTCACCTCCGAACTCTGAGAACACATCATCGGAGAACATCCGTCAGTAAGAAGAGTCTCATTACTCACAACACTGCTCAGAAGACCCCTAAGGAAGCTCCGAGAGGCTCCCCCACGAAAGTAAGAGATCTTTCAGATGAAGAACCTTCTCCTCTCCACCTGAAGCACGCCTCCAAGGAAGCCAGACAGACTCTGACAAAACATACAAGCCAGTAATGATATCACACAACCGACCTTTTGTTTTGAGGAAGAGGTGGGAGCTCTGGAAGGAGTGCTTCATCGGCGACATCTTGACAAATACCCTCATACTCCCCTCGTGCTGCTCGCCGCAAGAAAAGAGTCTCCAAGCGTGAGGCAACAATGTCCAATCAAAATAAAGACTCCAAG
The DNA here is from genome assembly GCA_038442645.1 of Agave tequilana. NCBI lineage: Eukaryota > Viridiplantae > Streptophyta > Magnoliopsida > Asparagales > Asparagaceae > Agave > Agave tequilana. The sequence goes on along the minus strand of JAVJIF010001149.1, from coordinate 471,923 downwards.
GCAAACAAGATTGTCGTGGAATCACATCCTCCTCTGTAACCACCTAGGATAGCCCCACACTTACCTCGTACACACTATCAGGAAAGAAGAACTCTGAGCCCCAAGATGAGAACTGGATGGTCCGATCGAAGATTAAACAAACAAACTAAGTAGAAGCAGGAGCCCTACCCATCCTTCTTGATAGCAGAGCCTTGTTGCGAAAACTGATGTTTTGCAACAAGCTCATCACGTAGACTGATATTTTGCGCCAACCAGACTTCCGAACGACAAGAGCCCGACAACTACTTCCATCATCTCCATCCTCTCCCTCTCTTTCCTCCACCTGACGAAGAAGAAGAACATGGCAATCCACCAGAGCAAAGAGTTTAGAAATAAGGATTTTTCAGAGAAGAAGATAAGTAATTTTTACCCTAGGGCTCCACTCTATTTATAGATAGAGGAGGAGTCGAAATGTCTCCAATTCAAATCTTAATCCTCGAAAAAATCGATCAGCATCCAAAATCCTCGGTCAAACCATTAGTAAGATACCAACCATCTCGCCACACGATCTCAGCCATCATAGCCTCAAGAATCGAAAAGATGCCAGTCACAAATTTCAAGCAAGTCTAATCGATCAAACACGCCAGCTGTCATCCAACCACGCAATCTCCAAGATAAATCCAAAAGAATCACATTGATGGACCAGATCCCCATTCCCCAATATCAAGAAGAATTCAAAGATATTTACCAACTCCGCTCTTCAGACTTCCCTCCACAGGCTCTGACAAAAGCAAAAGCGGGGGCATTTGTAGTGATCAAAAATTGACTCTCACCAAGATGCTGATACGTGTCCGAACAATCAAGTTTTCCTTTCAAAGCTTTCGCATCATTTAATCCACCCAGCAGCCTCCGTCACATCAGATCCTCCCAAAAACACCCACTGATCCTGGAATCACTCTAGATCGCACCTAAGTCAACATACCAAAGACATTTCCTTCCCGACAAGCTCCGCCACTCAGAGCCATCCCGGAGCTACGTCCTATTCCGAAGACATCACCCTCCGGAATTACCTGCAATCCAAAATTCCTGACTTCACATCGAAAGTCCCTAGTAGCGACCATTGAGATCTCTGTCTACAATTACGCCGCTTCTCCGCTCCCACGTTGAAGACGAATAACGCCCTTCATTCAAAGCGGGCAGTTATGAATAGTAAAAGAATTTCATGCATGCAGTCTCAACAATCCAGCGCTCATAATCACATCTGTTACGGCAAATTTGCGCATGAAAGTCATGCAGTTACAGGGAGCTCATTAGCTCTCATCCACAATCAGACAGCTCTATGTAAATAGACTCTCGTCTTCAACAAAAAGAGGACACCAAGATCTTACCAATACTTTTACAGTTAATCCTTATTCAGAGACATTCAAACAATCCCTATAATTCTTTTAAATGAGATGATTATAGTGAATTTTCCACCTCCTCCCCGTGATTTTTTCTCGATTTGAGCTTTCACTTAAAAATCATATATCTTTGTTTTGTGTTTCGATCACCACTTTACACTTACATTCTAAACCCCCTCTCTCGCTTGTGCGGATCGACCGTGTGATCATTCGTAGTGAAAAATCTCCACCACATCCCAAAAGAAAAAATGTATAATAATATTGACATCTCTTTTGTGTTTGGTTAGTTGAGTGCAATTTGTGGCATATTTTATTTTCATTGCTTCCACTGACAAGCACTATAAATCCGATGAAATCAAGTAACTTTCACTATAGAGCAATTGCTGTAAGATGTAACTTCACATCAGCAATAGGAACTTATTCATTACATGTTACTTACATCCACAGTTGGATCTCATCCATGTTGCTTACACATGTATCATACATGTCAAAATACTAGTTTGTTGTTTGGCTGTTCATAAAAAGTAATATGCATCAAACTCCAAACATAAGCCTCAAAATATTTTGTATACCTTACCTTGAGTGGTAAAAACCAAATGGTAAGCATCCACAACATAACTGGCTTAGTAATTTTTGCAGATCTGGGTCAATATAATTTGCACACATCTTTCATTTTCTCAATACTTCAGCCAACAAGTCAACATCCAGTGTGTGTGACCGACCATCTCCCATCGAACAAGAGCTCATCCTCACCGGCATTACCTGCAAGATTGAGTGTTGACTTGTTTAGCAAATACTAAACCCAAAGTGGATCTCGTTCTGAAAGAAGAAAGAAGATGAATCAGACAAGGAAATTCAAAGCTTCACAGAAATAGATTTTGTTCCACGAGACTACTCCTTGTTGAGTGGAGAGAGATATGCTTTATAATTTAGCACTCAAGTTATTCAAAGTGTTAACAAATACTAGTATAACAAGGCTACAGCTGAAATTATGGATCTGTTGAGGCTTATTGAGAGTTGACTTGCTAAGCATCATGTATGCCTGCAATATAAGAAGCTCACTGATACAACCTTATTCACCTCCGTGTATACATGTGATATGCCAGGACATCAACCTAGCGACAAAACAAGTAGCTGTGCATTGAACAACAGACTATGGAACTTCAAGCAAAAAAAAAGCAAAACAAAACTCAAACTCAAGAAGGGTTGTGCGACCCTACAGAGCATCAACCATGACCAACAAGACAACCTCATTCAAAACATCTCTGAGATAAGGAGCGACAAAGCATCCGTCTAATAACCTCCATCAACGTTTATTCCGATAGACATATGCAGTCCCAATAAAATATGATACTGGAACCAATGAGCGATTTCTATCTAAATCAAGCTTTAAGCACCTGCAGCAGAACCACCCAAACCACTTCCTTGGCTCGGGCTTTATCACACCATCAATTGAGGTTGCACACCTTATGTTGGGATTATATGTCTCGCATTCAATTGAGTAGACAATTGGGTTGGGTTGGTTCTAATGATGGTTAAGTAGTTAAATATGTTTAGATATAAAACTCTAATAAGGGGTCTCAACCTTTTGAGTCATATGGGTGTTTTAAGCCTATTAGCCAATGGGCCCATTATCTTGACATTCTAGTCAAACACAAAGGAATTTCCACTTTACTAGATCGTTCTTTAGATTGCAATATTGATTTTTCAAAATCCACTCCTCAGATGGAGTAAACTTATCCTGAAAGCGTCGGGACTACTCATACACTATCTAAACTAGAATTTTAACCAGACAATACCTGTGCTTATGTGAAGTTGGGTCTATCCAATTTCACTGATTGTATCATAATTTCTGACTTTCTATGTGAATCAAGATTGGGGAAAGGAAGTTTTCAAATCACTCACTGAGGCCCCTTTGTCGAATCCTACTCAGCAGAATATAGAGATACTTATGGCAGAATGGATGGTCTGGTCCTTCAGAATAAAATGGTAGTTGATGTTGCAGCTTTCATAAGAAACCATAATGCTTCCCCCACAATCCAGACGAGATGAGCCCCAAAAAATAAAGAATTCTCACCATGAAGGCATATTGATAGAAATTTGAGGTAGCTAAACAAACACTAAAGCCACAAAAGAATAATAAGAAACAAAGAAAAAGAAAAATAAAGAAGAAGAAAAACCATAACTCTGTATACTTAAATAGGAGATGTGTCGTGTCTTCATCAGTGAATTCAGGACCAGGACAACCCATATTAGACCAGAGCCCACTGTTGTAAGAGGAATACTGGAAATATGCTTGCACACTAAGCAGCCTTTAGTTTCCAAACCCAACATAAAGATTGCTAAGTGACAACTGTCTCAAATTGATCAGAGATCATTTTTAAATAAGCTCAAGCCAGAGATTAACAAAATGTGCACCAAACTAAAGGTTACAAATGTCAGCAATGAGAGATAAAATCTTACACAATATTTGAAATCCTCACCAGATCTTTTAAGGCAAGAAAGACCACCCAAGTCACACATTAGTCCATCCAATAGTCCATTCCAAGAAAGAGGACCAATATTTATTGAATAAGTAATAGAAATTGTTAAGCTAGGTTATTAGTATTGGGTTATTTGGTTGTTACCATATACCCTCCTTGTCTTATATATATATATATATATATATATATATATATATATATATATATATATATATATATATATATATATATATATATATATCCTCCCTATGAATAAAATTAATACTTTCTTTGAGGGTTTCTATTTCTCTAGATGGTATCAGAGAAAAAGAAACCCTAACCCTAAAATCCACCCTCTTCTTCTCTTGCTTCCTTAAAATCATCAATCCCTCCCCTCTCCTGAAGCCGCCGGCCATCTCCTCTCTTAAAATCGCCCCCTACTTCTCCAAGCCGTCGCCGCCCTCCTCCTTCCCCTCTCCCTCCCATGAAGCCGCCGGCCATGTAGATCAAGCTACCCCCTCCTCTACCGCCTATGCGGTATGCGAAGCCCTCCAGTAAGAAAAGAAGCCCTACAAGACTTATCTGGTGAGATCTGATCTGTTTACTACTCTAAAAATCGGATTTTTTTCATTTGATCTGGCTATTTCTGGCTGAAAATTTGTGTCTTTTGCTGCTGAATTGGTTGTATATACTACTATCTAATAGCTAAGTTACTTGTTTCTCTTTCTGGCTGATTTCTGCTAATTTATCTAACTGGCTACTATATCTCAGACTACAAGTTCTTTCTTCACTATGATCTTCTCTTCTATGATTGAAAACTTCTGTCTCCAAGACAATGTTGGAGACTACGGTGAAGTTGAATGACTCAAACTACTTGTTATGGGTACAGGCGTTCCGCATATTTATTGGCACTAAGAATAAATTGGCTCATCTTCTTCAGACTCAACCTTCTACTACAAATCCCATGTATGTGACCTGGCTTACTAGAAATTATTCTGTGATGACATGACTTCTCAACAGTCTGGAGGAGAAGATTAGTGATAGTGTCATGTTCCTGATTACTGCTAAGGAGATGTGGGATATACTGAAGGTGATGTATGGCAATGAGAAGAACCCTCGGGGGTGTTTAAGATCTATGAGCACCTGTTGAGCTCAAACAGGGACACAAGTCTGTGCCTGAGTTCTATGGCGAACTCAAAGGTCTGATTGATGAGTTGGATATGTGTTAGCCTGTTGTTACTGATGCGGCGACACTGAGGGGATATCGTCAGGATCTAGCGGTATCGAAGTTATATCTGACTTGAGTCTGAAACTAAGATCCCAGGTGCGGGGCCAGATACTGGGAGGAGATAGTATTTTCACGTTAACTGCCACCTTCTCAAGAGTTATGCGGGTCTCTACTAGATCCTATGTTCCATCTGCACCATACATTGAACACTGCTATAATTTCCGAGCGTGGCAGAGGTCGTGGCCGCGATTTTGGAGGATGAGGACGTAGATCTGTACGTGGACGCGGATCTTATAGAGGCAGACAGAGTGCATCTGAGAAAGGCCACGACAATGTAAGTATTGTGAATGTAGTAATCACATCTCTGAAAAGTGCTGGGAGAAATGTGGCCGACCTGAGTGGGCATAGCTACTGAGTCTGATTCTCCTGCCCTGTGTGGTACTCCTCAGGTTTCCTCGTCTGCTCATCCTGCCTCTTCTACAGTTATACTGTCATAGGAGTATGATAAATTCCGACAGCTAGAGTTCTCTTAGAATAATCTTTCAGTGACTCATGCATCTGCTTCGGGTATGCACGCCTATACTGCCTCTCCTCAAAAACCCTAGATATTAGACTCAGGAGCCTCATATCATATGCCTGGTATTAAATAAAAGTTTGTTTCCTTAAATTTGTCAAATGTCCACCCCTCTGTTAAAATTGATGATAGTACTCAGTCACCTATATTAGGCAATGGGGTAGCTCAGGCTACTCCATCCTTAACCCTTACTGATGTCCTATATGTTCCATGATTTCCCATTAGTTTCTTGTCTATCAATCAATTCAGTAAACATAATAATTGCAAAATAACCATTTTTTTTCCTTCTCATTGCGTGTTTAAGGACCTGTCGACTGGGAAAAGGATTGGTTCAGGATATGAGTGAGGAAGCATATACTATTTGGACGATCAAGTGAGCCCCATTGGCTTTGTTGCAGGTCAGCCTGATCCAATTTTATTTTAGCACTAGCATTTGGGTCATTCTTCTGTGCAAAAGCTTCGATCTGTTATACATGTTGAGTCCTCTATTTCATCTTTAGGTTGTGAGTTTTATGAGTTAGGTAAGCACCATCATGCTACCTTTCATAATTAAGTCAATAATCGTAGTAGTTCTACTTTTGAGTTGGTCTATTCTGATGTCTGGGTCCTAGTCGTGTGCCCTCTATTAAGGGTTTTAGATATTTTTCTTTTTGTTGATGACTTCTCTCGCATGACTTAGTTGTATCTCTTAAAAAAGAGGTCAGAAGTTTTCAGTGTTATTGAACTTTTCTTTAATAAAATAAAAAATCAGTTTTCTACTTCAATTCGTACGCTCCGTACTGACAATGCCTTGGAGTATGTTAAAAGAGATGTATCTATTTTTTTGTTCCCAAAATGAGATTATTCATCAAACCTCTTTTTCTCATACATTCCAACAAAATGGAGTTGCTGAATGCAAACATAAACATATTCTGGATATCGCTAGAACCATGATGATTCATATGAGTGCTTCAAAATATTTATGGTCTGATGTTGTGTCAAGTGCTTGTCATCTGATTAATAGGATGTCCTCTTCCGTTCTCGATAAATATCTCTATTTTCTTGTATCTATCATAACAAAACACCATTCTCCATGACTCCCCATATTTTTGCTGCGCTTGTTTCGTTCAAGACTTGTCTCCTGTGCTAGATAAGTTATCTCCTAGATCTATAAAGTGTGTCTTTGTTAGGTTATTTCAGAACATAAAAAGGATACAGGTGTTATAATCCTTCCACCAGGAAGTATTTGGTGTCTGATGTATTACGTTCTTTGAGTGTATTGCATATTTCTCTCCACAGATTCCTGTCACTATATATAAGATTGTTTCTCCTTCACTATCTGTGTCGTTACCTACACCTGCTTTCATAGTTTCTTGACCTGTAGAAACTCTGGATCCACCTGCATCAAAACCAGCTGGGGATTTCAGGTACGTCTACACTCATCGCCCAAAAATTCCTGCCACCGAACCAGTTCCGGCTAACCCTCTCCACTAAACGGTCCTCCTCCACCATTAACATCTTCCTCTGATCTTGATATTTTTATTACTCTTCAAAAAAGTAAACGGTCTTGCACTAATCATCCTATTTCAAATTTCATTTCTTATGATCACCTTAATCCCACTTTTTGTCAGTTTGCTCTATATTTGTCTTTTAAGCGTATACCCAAGTCTTATACAGAGACTTTATTGGTATCTGCCTAGAAGCAGACTATGGATGAGGAGATGAAAGATCTTACTTTTAGAGGAACTTGGGAGTTGGTTTCGATACCAACAGTGCAGTTGTTGTTGGTTGTTTATGGGTCTTTACTTTAAAATACCGCCCAGTTGGATCTATGGTTAGATATAAGGTCAGGCTCGTGGTCAAAAGTTATACTCAAGCATATGGCATCGACTATTTTGAAACATTCTCGCCAGTTGCCAGATGAATTCTATCAGGATTCTGTTCTTCATTGTTGTTAACTTGCTATGGCCATTGTTCCAACTAGATGTCAAGAACGTTTTCTTATATGAAGATTTTCAGAAGGAAGTTTATATGGAGAAACCTCTAGGCTATGTTGCTCAGGGGGAGACAAAAGTCTGTCATGTCAAGAAGGTCATATATGGACTCAAGTAGAATCCAAAGGCGTTTGAGAAGTTCAGCCTTATCATTTCAAGTATTGGCTTTTTCTGGTGTCATTCAGATCACTCTGTCTTTATTCGGCACACAAAATTTGGCACCGTAATTCTGGTTATTTATGTTGATAATATTTTACTAACTGGTAGTGATTCAGCTGGGTTATTGAGACTAAATAGTATCTTAAGCATCATTTTGTGACCAAGGACATGGGACGTCCAAAATACTTTCTGCAAATTAAAGTTGCACATCAAAAACAAAGTGTATTTCTTTCCCAGCGAAAGTATGCTCTAAATCTTCTTGAGAAAGCAGAACTTTTGGGATGCAAGCCTGCTAATACTCTAATGAAAGCCAATTTAGATTTATGATTTGATGATAGTCATATACTGGATGATCCAGGATGATATAAAAGATTGATTGGGAAGTTAATATATCTCACGGTTAGGCCAGATATAACCTTGTTGTAGGGGTACTGAGTAGATTTATGCATCAGCCAAGCCCAACGAGCCTCATTGGCTAGTTGCGATAAGGATTCTGGCGTACATCAAGAGTTGTCCAGGAAAAAAGTTGGTGTACAGAAAACATAGACATGTATGCATTTCTGGATACTCAGATTCAGAATATATGCTAGTGACTGATAAGATAGGAAGTCTACTACTGGGTATTGCACCTTTGTTAGAAGAAATCTGGTGACTTAGAGGAGCAAAAAGCAAGATGTGTCTCGCTCGACTGCAGAAGCTGAATATGAAGCTATGACTCATACGGCCTGTGAGACGGTATGGTTAAAAAAATCTACTGATGGAGCTTGGTTTCAGACAACCTGCGCCCATGCCTATGTATTATGTGATAATCAGTCTGCCATCTACATTGCTCAGAATCTTGTATTTCATGAAAGGACCAAACACATTGAGATTGACTTTCATTTTGTCAGAAATGCCTGGACGAAGAAGGTGATTACGTTCCAGTTCACACCATCTTCAAAGCAGTTGGTTGATCTCCTTGTCAAAGTTGTCTCATCTCAGATGTTTTCTAATCTATTAACAAGCTGGGCATGTTAGATGTCTATGCTCCAGCTTAAGAGGGAGTGTTAAGTCGGGTTATTAGTATTGAGTTATTGGGTTGTTACCCATATACCCTCCTTGTTTTCTATATAAATATATTATATATATCTATATATATTCTCTCTATAAATAAAATTAATGCTTTCTTTTGAGGGTTTCTATTTCTCTATAGAAATATTGGTGGACAATATTCTTTTGAAGGAAATGAACAATAAAATGATGGACCACTAACTCCTACGCATTACAACCAGCTTTACACGTGTTGCCTCTAAAGTCTAGCCCAAACAGAAACGAGGATTGTCAAGAAAGTGAACTGACTTTTGCACATATAGGCTTGGTGATGAGACCTCGGTAGCTTCAGTCACACCGTGTGATGTTTTGCAAGAAACCAAAGCCCTACCCTCTCCCTTTTACTAGCAATTAACTTGGTCTTTCTTGTTACTTTCTCTTACCATTCTTCCAAGTTCATCTAGTTTGGTGAAAAACCCCTGGTCTGATGGGTAGTCTGGTGGTTCGGCAAAAGGATAAGAAGCGTAAAATTTTTAAAACTCAAGGCCCAGACTGCATTTCACAATACCTGAGGCCACTATCTCAGACACGCTGACAGACATTCATGTAACCAGTGGCCTGCATCAACATAATGATGAAATTAATAATACAGACGTGACAAATAGATTTATTGGGCAGCCCATTAAGCATGACGGTGGCTTGTTTCTAGGCTTGTTCTTCGCTCTCAGACTGACATATTGGGCCCTTTACATAACCTGGTCTTCTCAGGTGTGTTGGCCCTCAATGCATGTCAACCTATGATTCCCCAATGAGCATGCACCCCTTTATATGACCTGTGGTTATTGTTAGGCCTGAGCATGATTTGGTTCAGTTCGATTTTTTTTTTAAAAAAAAAGTCAAACCAAACCAAACCGTTGAGAGCTGAACCGAACCAAAATGAAACCAATTGAAGGTCAAAGCAAAGCAGACCGAACCAAAATTTTCGGTTCGGTTTTTTTTTATTCGGTTCTGAACCGAAATCTCATTACAAAAAATAAACACAACAAAATTATACCAAACCAATTCCCACATCTCAATTGCAGCAATATCATTTACAACCAACCAAACAAGCCCATTATTTGTATGCCATCACCATTTCCTCAAATTTACAGAAGTTGATCCATTGAGAGACATTTAACATTCAACCGCAAGCAAATAAAGTTTGATTCTCATCGGAAAGTAGAAATGCTTGGTAAACATGAAGATGAAGCAAAACAAGAAAAATAACTCAAGGAAATTAATTCTTACATACTAAGCATTCTCGAAATTAATTTTCACATAATAAGTATATTTTTCCTAAAATAAGCATTCTCGAATAATTACAAAGAAAATACAGAGTATGTATCAAAGAAAATTAAGCCTTTTTTGCACTTTGCATAAGAGTAGCATATAAAATCACGCATTAGCAGCATGAAAGCTATTGGATTAAGCCAGAATAGCATTAGAAAATGAGACAAAGCGGAGATCAAAGTCGAAAGCAGAGATCGAGGATTTCTCGAGTGGCAGAGATTGGGATCTGGGATCGAAGTCGAAGGCTGAAATCGACGTCAAAAGCAGAGATCGGGGCTTTCTCGAGTAGTAGAGATTAGGGATCTGGGTGATTTGGATCAAAGTCGAAGGTAGAGATCAAAGTCGAAGACGAAGATCAGCGCTATCTCGAATGGCAGAGATTGGGGACCTGGGTGATTTGGGATCAAGGCAGATATTGGGCTTTCTCTGTCTCTCGAGTGGCGGAGATTGGGGGTTTGAGATTTCTAGCGAGTTGCAATTGAAAGTGATTTTGGGAAGGAGAGAAATATATGGGTGATGTACTAATGTGTTTTGGTTATTTGTCTGGTTTGGTTTACATTAGTTAAAAGGACTCTCAAAACCAAACCAAACCGAATCAACGGAGCTCACAAAATCTGTCGCCTACAGTGAACTGAATTTGTTTTCGAACAAACCAAACCAACCAAATTCGAACAGTTCGGACAGTATTTCGGTTTGGCCGATGATTTGCCCAGGCCTAGTTATTGTATAACAATTCAGAGAAAGAGAACTTTAGTGACATTTGAGCACTTCCAATTGCATATAATTTAAATTTTGGTGTAAAAATATAGAGATTCAATTCTTCTCTTTCATTTTTTTGGTTGCATATAATTTTGAAAGAATATTGAAAGATTCTGAAATCTGAATTTAATATCTCATTATGTGATGTATGAACAAAACAATTAAACTACACGCGCGCGCACACATTTTTTTTTAATTACTTCCACAGTGAAGAAAATCATGTGTCCGCCACGCTGCTGGTTACATGTGACTTGTACACACTAGCTTACTGATCGATGCTACTACTTATCAACCATATTGCAAGTCCCTTCAGAGGAAATGAAACTACATTTTTTAAGACAAACTATTTATTTGGAAGGGAAAAACACCTTTTCGAAAGAAGCCAAATTGGATCAATGCTCATGCAGCTGTAGCCTACAACCACCTCCTCTACAAAAGCCAGTGCAAATTTGAATCAGAAGTAACTCACTTCAATTTAATAAATAACTATTCCAAAGCTATCAAAATGAACAAATTACTAGGGATCAGGCAAAATTAACCAACTACTTAGTAACTAGCTCAAATATAGAAAAGAAAACTAGAAAATATTACAGCCTAGATATAGAAGTTGTTTTCCTATGTAATTATTGTAATCAATCTTACAACATTCAACAACTGAAATGGTACAGGAAAAATTAATGCTGATAAAATTTTGATTTTTATTGAAACTACTACTGAAACACATTACATGCTATTTGAAGACTAAAAAGTAGAAAAGGAGAAAACTTTCCACGAAAACAATGATAAAGGAATGATTTGCCACATTAGAGGCATTGCTTACAAGTTTTATTAAGATACATACTAGTGCACGACTTCCATTTGATCAAGCTTGTAACAATTATTTACGTATGTGTTAGATATAATAGGTTTATTACATTATATAAATAGTATTTAGAGTACAGTAGTACTTGGAGACAGAATAGGATTTGGTCTTGTATGGTCTAGATAACGAGACTCAGTCCATGGATTTATATAATCTGAATTTTGTAGTTCTTATATCAATAAAAATGTAGTCCTTTAGAGCCTATGGTAATTTATCTTTGTAAATTTAACATGGTATAGAGCAAGGCCTTTGATAATTCTAGTTTCAGTTTGATCCTTCTTTGGCAAGCATTCATCTTTCGGCCTTAGTTCATCTTTCGGCATGCTCATCAAAGCCTTATCACTCTTACAACATTCAACAACTGAAAATGTACAGGAAAAATTAATGATGATAAAATTGATTTTTATTGAAACTGCTCTACTTTACTGAAACACATTACATGCTATTTGAAGCTAAAAAATAGAAAAGGAGATAACATTCCACAAATACAATGAGAAAGGAAATGATTTGCCACATCAGAGGCATTGCTTACAAGTTTTATTAAGATGTATACCTAGTGCACAACTTCCATTTGATCAAGCTTGCAACAATTATTTACGTATGTATTAGATATAATAGGTTTATTACACTATATAAATAGTATTTAGAGTATTTGAATTCTAATAGTACTTGGAGACATAGTTAGAATAGGATTTGGTCTTGTACAATCTAGATAAGGAGACTCGGTCCATGGATTTATATAATCTGCATTTTGTAGTTCTTCTCATATCAATTAAAATGTAATCTTTTAGAGTCAATGGTAATTTATCTTTGTAAATCTAATATGGTATAGAGAAGGTCTTTGATCATTCTAGTTTCAGTTTGATCCTTCTTTGGCAAGCTTTCATCTTTGGGTAAATCTTCGTTATCGAGCAAGGTCTTTGATAATTCTAGTTCATCTTTCGGCATCTTCATCAAAGCCTTGTCGCTCTTCTTGAACCTGTCACATCTCTGTCTCCATCGTCGAGAAACCCTAGTTCATCTTGAGGCACCTTTGTCGAAGGCTCGTCGCTCTTCTCAAATCTGCATGAATCTGTCACGTCTCTATTGATGATTTTCGGAATCTTTGTCACAGAGAAGGTAGCTGATTGCGATCAGAGTTATCTTTTCTTGAAAAAGAGAATCTGCTCGTGAAAGCCGTTTGAAATCTATCAGCATTATTTACGATCAGAGTTCTCATCTCAAATACGGGTTTTGTATTGTTGCGGATTTGATCCGATATCAACCTTATCCGCTCCATTTTGATTTGTCCCAGAACTGCAACACTATTTTGGACGGTTGAGATTGTTTTGGCAATTTATTGGTGACTTAGAAGTCAATTTGATTGATCAAAGAGTTAATCTGAAGGTTTCTGGGCATTTTGAACGTAATGGTGGAAGTGGATATGGCGGATTCGGTTATTTAGAGTAGATTTTGTATAGATTGGTGTAGGAATCGACGGTTTAAGGCTGGATTTCAGCACTCTTTGGGTGAAGTTTCGTTTGGTACTTTGGTTTTTAGATCTTTTGTTTGGAATTTTGTCTGCATCTAGTCATACAGCGGAAGTTATTAAGATCCGTTGATGAATTCGCTTGAAAGATTCAGTTTGGTTCAGATTTTCGGTTTGGACATGTTCAGTTAGGTTCAATTTTGGTTTGGTTTTCTTTGATCTGGTTCATCTCTTGGTTTGGTTCAGATTTGTTTCATTGTCATCTCGATTTGGAAACTTCTTGTTTGGTTTGGTTTGAATTTCGACAATTTGGCAATTCATCTCTGTTTCAGCTTGAATTTTTTTTTCTCCCTTCAATTCAGCTTGGCTCTCGATCATGCAATTTCTGCAGATGAGAGGAAGATATGTTTGGATTTTTGGAAGATTTTTGGATTAGGCTTCGGTGTTCTGAAAATTCGCTCTCCGCGACATGGCAAGTTGTCTTTGGTTTTTCGATAATTCGGCAACTCATTTCAACAATTTAGCAACTTGTCTTGGGTAATTCGCATAAGCGATTCAACAATTTCTGCATCAACAATTTGCACTTCGGCAGTTTCAATTTGGTTTTCAGTTTTTGTTGGGTACACCCTCGATGTTCATACCATTGTGAGGTTTTTTTTTTTTTTTTTTTGTGGGGAGTATTTGAGTTCTCGTAGTACCTGGAGACAGACAGAAAATGATTTGGTCTTGTATAGTCTATACAAGGAGACTCGTTCTCATGAATTTATTTAACTTGTATTTAGTTCTTCTCATATCAATAAAGATGTAGTCCTTTAGAGTCAATGGTAATTTATCTTTGTAAATTTTCAGTATGCCAGAATTTGTATATGTTACTACATAACATATTGCTCACTATGTCAGCTATTGTAACTCCATCCATCATATTTATGTGATATTGGCACATTACCTTCATATGGTTGTTTCTTTCTCCCGGTTCCTTGTATTATTGGCAGCATCCCCGAAGGTTTATGCCACTTTGAATAGAAGATAATGTAGTCAATCTACTTATTTGCCATGTGAAGTTTGTTAGGAGGGCCTAAAAACAAGGTGGCAAAAAATGAATGCAATGCCACAGTAAATGTTCCAAAGTAATATAGTAAAAGAGTTTAAAGATATAATTAAGAAAGAAAGAAAAAATTATCAGCACCTGGATGTACCAGTTCCTTCCCCATGTAATTGCTTCGTAATCAATTTTAGAACATCCATTATCTGAAAGAAGACAACATAAAATTAGTAGTAAATTTCATCAAAGATTTTGCATGTGAGCAAGGCATATTTCCCACTAGTGTGTGCACATATGCGCGTTCCAAGCTAGGAGAAGAGGAATACTGTTGAGGTAGTTGGGTTCACATGATGTGAAAAGGCAGCAATTGGAGCACAATTGGTCACAAAATGAGTGAGTTGGGCTTGGACTGTTAGCAGGTAATAGCCAACTCAAACCCATTAACAATATATTCCCAACTTGATGTTGCTCCCGCCTTGACAAAGGGAAATTAATAGAGATTGGGATTTTATGTTTGAAAAGTCAAGTTACAATCAGATCTAAGATCTGAGAGCGGTTGGAGGAACTCTCATCTTCGCCTCCCTATCCAATAAAAACCATAGAATTCTTCCCCAATTTTTAGTTCTACTTGCTAATTCTTTGTGAAGGTTGAGGTTAATACCGGGAAAAAATCGCCATGGTGACACTCCGCTTCAGTTGAGATGCTGACTGCATCAGTATTTGGGAGAGTTAACAAGTTTTGAACAGTTAAAATTCTTCAGATTAATACACAATTTTAGATGGCTTTGATTTAAGGTGCCCTCAATGCATTTGCAGAAGTCAGGATGCAGGTATCACACGATTCACGAGTCTTGAAGAAATTCAATGGTAAAAAAACTTGCTGGCTCTTTTCCAAAGGCTTAATGAAAAGTGTGTAGTCCAACTCATAAAGAGATATAACAAGTATGTGAGACTCTGTGAGAGCATATGGACATATGACAAAGAGGAAGAGTAAACCAACTCTTTGAAGTAATAAAAAAAAAAAAGATACTGACGACCACTATTCTACATCTATAACCAAAATTCAGGAGGTCAGTTGTAGCACATATCAGAGCCAAATAAACTGTTAAGTACCTGATAGAGTGATTTTCAAATCTTGGTATAAATGTCTTTTCCTATAAGCATGATTGAGTGCCATGGAGTATAGGAAGCAATATATGCAAATGCAGAAAATGTGGATAGGGAATGCCTTAGGAGGTGGCATATCATACCCCACAATAATGCTGCAAAACTGGTGAGTAGTGATCCAGAACTTGGTATATCTTCTCAACAAGCTCATAAAGTAGATCCACCTCGTCCCCGAGTAAGTCCACCTATATTTGATGAACATGTAGAAATTTAATTGGATAATTATTGAATTCATTTGCCAAAAAAAGTTTCAAGAATTTGAATTTCTTCGTTAACGGGGACTAACCAAAAGTCAAAGCCTGGTGTTTCCATTAAACTTATTTATATCCATCGTTCTATTTAACCCGGTAAATTTAAATAATAAAAAAATTTAAAATTACAAGTAGATTTAGACTGGCTCACACAACAAATAGTATAAAAGAAGAAAACAGGTAGACAGTCAATAGATGCATCCATTTAACTCAAATAATCATTAATGAAACATGCCAGTGTTTGGGGTAGAATTTCTCATATTCTGACCGATTTCAAAATTAATTAATAAATTAAAATAAAAAGATTAATGTCGTGGCTCCATAATCGCTAAAAATACTCAGTCTTTTTAGACCATGACTCATCAACATATTCTTATCAAAGTAACAACTGCTTCTAGTGAATTACAATAAAAGAACATATCTAAATGCTTAATTGATGGTCCAATTATTAAATATTTAGCACTAGTGAATTGAGCCACTGGACTATAATCTCAGCAAGTAGCAAAATTCATTATGACCCTTCAAAATCAAAGTTTAATAATGCACTGATGAGTTGAGCAAGTCCATTATACTAACAAGTAGCAAAAATTATTTTAACCATTCAAAAAACAAAGTTTAATCATGCACTAATGAATTGTGCCAATCCACTACACTAAGTAGCAAAATTCATTTTGACCCTTCAAATAACAAAGTTTAATGATGCACAAGTCTCAATTAGTTACTTATCTTATGTGAAACGTGTTGTGTAATCGGAAATCAGCGATAATATTACTAAACTCATCCTTCACCAACAAGTTACGATCATTGAGTAGGAAGGATTAAAACTAATAACACAGCAAATGGGTTTAATAAAGAGCATGCGTAGACTAATCAATGTTGGACTATGATTTTGATTTTGATGATACAAAATAATTATATATGTGCTAACATATTTATATAGTTAGATTGCCCCACAAAGAGTACCAAGAGCTTATATGGAGATTGCCAAAAGATTACATGGCTACACAATGAGCAAAACACAAGGCTTCTACTTGGAGATGAAGGAAAACATGAGCTGACATGTTATATATTTGTACTTTTCCTTGTTTTTATAGGAATTGATGTAAAAGCTTTGATACATACACACACTTATAGTCGATCTATAGGCTCATATAGTTGACTACTAGATGTCAACGGACCTTAGAATTTGATTCATACTCAGTTATTTAACAATATAAACTCATATGCACCAATTAGTCAGCTAACTCTCAGGGCATGTCGACTAATATAGTCTGTTTCCAAAGACTAGTCGACTAATGTTGATTTCTAGTCAACTACTGATATTATACAGAACCTGGCCAATCTCTGAATCTTTGGATTATTTGACTTATAAACTGGCCCAGCCGACTAATGTCTCTAACAGACACTTAACTAGTCGACTAATAGCCTCTCCTAGTCGACTAATCTGTCGTTGTAGAAGTTCTGAACATTTTGATTATTTGAACTTCTTATCTCTTTCTAATAGCTATATTATTTGAATTGCCCAAATAACTTACATTAAGTTATAGTTTTTGACTATATATAGAGGGGCACCCCTCGTGTCATATACAATTCATTTCATTGATTCTTGACTTCAAATTCTGAAATTCTGTCAAGAACAATTAAAACCCTCTTCCATTGCCTAGTTCCACATTCAATGAACGGTAGGCAAGTTTTAGAGCGCAAAACCTACAAGCACATGATAGATACGCATTCACATTACAATCAAGACTTATAGTTTCTGTGTACTTCGATGAAAGCAAAGGATCACTCTGGTTCTAGAGAGGTGGTGCCGTGGTGTACACAATTGACATAGGGCTTGTCAATTGGTGTACATCTTTATAGTTCTCAAGATCAAGGTTAAGGAAAACCTCAAGCGGTTTGCTAGGAGACTGGATGTAGGTCAAAAAGACCAAATCAGGATAAAATCATTGTGTTTGCGATTGTGATGTAAGAGATTAAGGAACAAGTCAACCAACAGGTAAATAAGTTGGCATGCCGACAGCACCCTTCAGGCCTGTCGACATGCTTTTACAGAAAGACGAGAGTTTGTTAGTTTAACTTAACCTGTCGACAATACCCTTCTAACAAACTTAACATGTCGACAATATCCTTCTGGACTATCGACGGGCTTTTACAGAAGGCAGGAAAGTACAGACTTGTCAACAACACTCTTGAGTTGTCAACAGGCTACTGCATATCAGGGTTTCCTGTTTATTTAGAAGTTATTTTTTGGGTCCGTTTTGAATTTCAATTTATTTTATTTATGTTTCTTTATTTTAGTCTCCTAGTTATAAAAGTGCTATTATTTTACTTGCCTATATAAAGACCATCGTACCCTAAGTTTTTAATATTCAACTTTTAATTAATATATTTTGAGTTTCCTTATATTTGCTTATGGATTCAAGTTGTTCTCTTTGGCTCATGGATTCGAGTCGTTTCTTGCTCGTGAATTCGAGTATTTACCCCTACCTGAAGGCTTCTTCAGAGTTCGTCAGCGCTAGAACGAGATCTAACCCGCATCGCTCGTCTTCTTCGCTTCCCCGTCTGTGTCAAGTGGCATCAGAGCTTCGGCAAACGCTCCAACGTGGCCAGAAATGACGACGAATAACCAAACCTATCCACAAGGATGGATACTTTTAAAGGGAGGCTCAGCACTCTTGAATCAACCATGAATTTTGTAGTCCAAGAACTCAAGATCTCCTCAAACTTGAAGCCGATGGTACACACCGAAGTGGGTTGGATCGTCCAACAAACAACCCTCAGCCATCACCTCCACCTTCATCAGGTAATCCTCATCCACCACCTCCACCTCTCTCAAACAATCCTCGCCCACAACCCTCATATCAACCATATCCAAATCAACCACTCCTAAATCACCCATATCAATACCCTACACTACCAAACTATCCTCCACGATATCTCCAAATTGATGACTTCTCCGATAAAGAATTCAACAACCCCGCTTATCAATCTGATGACATTGGAGATGACGGCCTATAGCCTACGGAAGGCATGGGAGATTCGTTAATCCTAATCTAAATAGGAGAGGCGGGTTTCTTGGCCTCAATAAAGAGGCTAGAAACTTACCCTAATCATGGTAGGAAAGGAGGATACCCAAATTCTCAAGAGTACAGGATGAAGGTTGACATCCCCTCTTTCAACGAGAATCTCGATATAGAATCTTTTCTGGATTGGATCTATGAGGTGGATAAATTCTTTGACATAGCTTATGCTCCCATGAAGAAATAAGTCAAATTTGTGGCGTACAAACTCAAAGGAGCAGCCGCATAGTGAAATCAATTGCAAATCTCACAAAGGCGTCAACGAAAGCAACTAGTGATGACATGGAGGCGCATGAAGTAACTCTTACAAGGAAGATTCCTTCCACCCGACTATCAACAAATCCTCTACAATCAATTTGAGCAATGCAAGCAAGGTACGATGAGTGTGACAGCATGCATGAAGGAGTTCTATCGCCTCGCGTCACAATATAATTTGTCACTAGCAGAGAAGCAGATTGTAAAGTACATCACGGGTTAAAATACTCCATCCAAGAGCGTGTGACCCTCCAAGACTTATACTTTGTCGACGAAAACCAAACAAGGCCGTGAAGGTTAAGGTTGCAGAACAAGGTCTTACCTTTCAAGAACGCAGCAGAAAAGACATCTGGCAGCCCAAGAACTCATTAAGGTTCCACATCGAACGAACAACCTTCATCCCGTAAGGCGATTAACGCCTCTCCAGCAAACCCTATGACAGCATACAACCTCACTACAAAGGGCAAGAAGAATCCATATGCCAAGCCTGGGGTTGGCAGGTATTACATGTGTGGCGAACCCGGACACAGGTCCAATGAGTGTCCGAAGAAGAGGCCCGTCAACATGACGGACTATGAGGATGAAGACAAGGTGCTGATTGAGACCGAGCCGAAAGACTCCGATTTTGTCGAAGAAGGAGAAGCAGCACCTGTGTGATCCAGCGATTGCTATGCAACCACAAGAATCCCGATACCACGCAAAGGCATCAAAATTTCTACTCAAGGTATTCGGTAAAGAACAAGATGTGCAATCTCATCATTGACAACGACAATGGTGAAAACATCCTCTCTACCACATTAATGGACTATTTGAAGTTAGAGACGGAGCCACACCCTTGCCCCTACACCATTGGGTTGATAAAGAAGGGCCCATGCATAAAGGTAACGAATCTTTGTCAAGTCCAAATTTCAATTAGCAAGTTTTATCAAGCTTCAGTTACTTGCGATGTTGATATGGATACATGTCACATACTATTGGGATGACCATGGGGAACATGAAATTGATGCTACCCATCGAGACAAGAGGAACACATACATGTTCACTTGGGAGAGCAAGAGGATTGCCATGAAGCCAATATCTCCACCACCAAAGCCGACTAAAAGAGAAGAGCCAAAGTTCATATTCGTATGCAACCGGGGCGAGTTTTTGGTGGAGTCCAAAGAGACAAAGCAACGATTTGCTTTGGTAGTCAAAGAAGAACTCGGCCCAGCAATTAAAGTTCCTGAAAAGATGAAGCCGATGCTGGAAGAATTCCAAAGAATAGCTCATGACGAGCTCCCAGACGAACTGCCCCCCATGAAAGAAATCCAGCACCACATTGATCTGATCCCCAGAGCGAGTCTACCTAGCCCCCATACTACCGGATGAATCTGTAACCCCCAGTTTTCGATATACGTGTCACCGCATCAACACTCGATACGGCATACAAATTTGATTTGTCCTTTCTAGCAGTCAGATTGAACTGATTTCAGCTCTCTATCTATATATATATTATAATTTAATATTTTATATTTTTCAAAATTTTCTAAAATTTTTCTTAATTATTTTGAAAAATCTCCGAATTCGGTGTCGATTGATACCGATAATCGACTCCATGATTTTTAATTCCCAAACGGGGTTGAATTTCAAGAATCTATTTCATATTGTTCTTCAAAATTATAATTTCTATGTTACCGTATTTTTAAGAATTTTTCTGAGTTAATCAAAAATCTGGTCAAACTAGTGTCGACCGGAATCACCGATCTATTCAATTTTTAATTTGAAAACCAGACTGAATTTCTTGAATCTGATTTCACATTATTTCTCCAGGTAATATTTGCTATTTTACAGAATTTTTGGGAACCGTTCTGGACTAGTCAAATTTTGACCCAATTAAATAATATTAAATAATTTCTTTTCTTCTTTTTCATCCTTTTCTACTTCCCCAATCTTTTTCTTTCCCTCCCCTTGCAAACAACTGCCATCTCTCTTTTCCCTTCTCTCTATTTATCCTAGGTTCTATTTCTCTTAATTCTCCCCCATTTTTCTCTAATTCTCTCTAATGTCCCTCTCCCTCTCTCAATTTCTCATCTCTCTCCTCCTAATCTAGCCAGCCTCCACTCCCTCCAGCGACCCATGGCGGTCCTCTCTGCGCCGTCGACCAGCCACTGCGGCCTCCCTCTCCGGCGATCACAACCCACATCCAACATCACTTCCATCTTACTCCACCTCCTTCAACTCTAATTTCCACAATACTCCAAATTCTTCAACTTCACCATCATCTACGACCCAAATCCACCACCAACTCCACCCTCTCCTCCATCGTCTCATCCACCTAAAATCACCACCACCCCTCCATAATTCCTCCAACCACAACCACAATCACTCCAAATAATCATCATCACCACTATTTCCATCTTCATTGCCCTCTCCACCTGGGCCCAAACTGTCGGCCACCCAGGCCAGCCCCTTGGTCGCCTTCCAATTCCCATCCTCTCTTTTTCACTATCGTTCTCTCTTTCTAATCGGATCCAAAACCATAAATCCAAACCTATTAAACCCATTAACCCGCACCCAAATCCTATAACCCAATAATCCATTTCACTAAAATTAATTGGGTCTGGTTGTGGATCTGAACCCAACCCGTTAACCCAAAACCCGATCCATTATTAAAGATAAATTTACATAAAAACCCCTGTCAATTAAAGTTTATTTCATTTTAAACTTTCTAAATTACAAACTTAAACCCATTTGTTATGATTTTAGTGTTCGGACGATATCTTGAGCATCCGGGGTCCGACTTAGACGATTCTCAAACTTTTACGATCGTAAAAAGACGATCTATATCTCTGTAATAGCTATGTGAGTATTTTTCTTTTATAAATTATACTTTAATTTATTAAATGAAAATTAATTGATTATATTATATTTACAGTTTAATAAATCATGTAAATTGTATTTATAGTCTAATAAATTATGTAAATGATACAACACTTTAATTAATATATGAATGTGCGCATGTTAAACATTTTTAATAAAATAATATTCATTGTGATTTATAATTTTAGTATTCATGATTTAATATAAAACATAAATGAATTATTAATATATCAGTAATTAATAAATTGATAATTTTTAATATAGTTGTGATGATTTAAAAGTAAATAATTATATATATACTTACTTTGTGATACTGGTCATGTTAATAACATTGAAAACGTTATAGTAAATACTGATAAATATATTTGCAAATGTTCATGTTAATAATATCACCCTGACACTATCATCGTTACCTAATTCCTAGAAACCAACACTGTTATACTGAACACACATTTCTGTATATTTATTTTATGATATTGGACATTGTTACTTTATGTTCATGTATCACTGTTGTATGCACATTTCTATGTGTTTGTCACGATCATAGACACGTTTATTTTATGTATTTGTGCCACAAATACACGAATATCATATTACAATGGACATTATCATTTCATGTACTTGTATCACTGTTACTCGCATACCTTGTTACACTTAACACTGTTATTTCATTTACATGTATCATCGTTACACAAATACTCTATTACACTGGATATTATAGTTTCATGTTCTTGTATCACTGGTACGTAAACACACCTGAGTATATGACATGCCTGTTTTCTGTATCGTTAATACTAATATGACCTTCCTGTTACACGGATTCAAATGTTCACATGCTCTGATTGTTCATGTATTTTGGTTACATGGATTATAGTTACTTGGATATTCTTGTATAACCATTACATGCATATTTCCTGAATACAGTACAGATCATTTCTTGTATCACTGTATTGATATGAAACTCTTATTACCTGAATATACTGTCTATTGGTATTCGATATGTGAAATTAAGTGCCACATGAAAGTCACTTCTAGCATCCACGGGGGCCACCTCTAAGGTCTCACATCTCATGTTTTCTGTTTTCCTGTATAGTGATATAAAGATTGCTCATGTCTTGTTATCCTGTTACATGCACTGCTATTGTTTCTGATTCATTGTAATATTTAATAAATACAACGCGGGATTGGCAGAGACTTGACGGTTGACTACATCTTATCAGGTGGATGTATTGGATCCATATTTATCCCACTGCAAGGGATAGTAGTGTTGGCTACCGATTGTACATAGCTCCATGAGCTCCCATTTTCCGTTTCCTGCTCCCCTTAGCGGAGGCCCCTGGTCTCAACAGTCAGGGGTCCGTTTAAGGCCGTGATTCCGAGTATGCACGTGATTCATGAGTTCTGAATTTTGATAGGCTCTTATGTTAACCCCTTGCATGGGACATGCATGAGATAAATCACCCCATGCATACACATGCCATATTGGTCAGACTGATGCGATTGTGCAAAATAACTCCAATTCAGTTTTGGATAATCCGAATAGTTAGAGATTTTGATAATTTGAATTTATTTGAATTCAAATCTTATTTCAGTTATAATCTTACCATAATTATGTTTAAACAAACTCCTAACCCTTTTCTATAAATAGAAGGCATCAAGTCTTTATAGAGAAAATCTTTGACGTCTAAGAATCAAGTAGAGAGAGGTATTGATTCTCTAATACTTTGAAATAAAAATTTATTTGAATTCAAATCTTTTTTCAGTTATAATCTTACCATAATTATGTTTAAACAAACTCCTAACCCTTTTCTATAAATAGAAGGCATCAAGTTACTTTATAGAGAAAATCTTTGACGTCTAAGAATCAAGTCGAGAGGGTATTGATTCTCTAATACTTTGAAATTTTATACATTTATTTGTTTCTATTATTTATTGTTTCTATTTTTCTCCTTTGTAATCCTTGTTATTTGTTACGTGGAAGATCAAATTTGTAGCGGGTCCGTTTAAATAGTAATCTTCGCTCATGCATGGAGACGTGATGGACGGGTATCCTTTTCGGACAAATAAATCCGATAAAACAAAAACAGGTCTGTGCCATCCATTTAACTAATATAATTTATGTTTTATGTTTTATGTTCTTTCTAATCACGATTTATTAGCAATTCTTATTTTTTGGTACAATGGAGTATTACGACCCCAAATTTCAAACTTGACCATTACGTCCCTAAACTGAAGCCCTTTTAAATCTAAATTCAAAACTATCATTTGATAAGAAAGTCCTCTCTCCATGAGAAGATAATCAAAAGAATCCAATTTTTGATGTGAAATCCCTCTTTGCATTAGAAATTTCAAATTGTTGTATTGGCATATCCCTATGAGAGAAGTATTTTTCCATAGAAAGGTCCTCTCCCTATCAGAAAATTCACTCATACTAAAATTTACCACTTCGTTCCAAAATTATTTTAAATCAAGATTTAGTTTTAAATACTCAATTCAAATTACATATTAGAGTTCATATAAAACTATGGTTCACCGCAAAGAGTAATTAACAATAGATTCTTGAGACTATTGGAGATATGAAACCCCACAAATAATCAATTACTATCTTGGTAGAAAGAATCTAAGGGAT
Source organism: Agave tequilana (assembly GCA_038442645.1). Lineage (NCBI taxonomy): Eukaryota > Viridiplantae > Streptophyta > Magnoliopsida > Asparagales > Asparagaceae > Agave > Agave tequilana. The sequence continues at coordinate 447,415 of JAVJIF010001149.1, read as the reverse complement.
ACACCTAAAAAGTAATTCATATATGTTCTCTTATCCATTCTAAAGTATAACTCTTCTAGGGTGAGATTTGTGACCCTGCAACCAACAGTTTCATATTATAATTAACTTTTCATGGGTGTCGGATCACAAATCGCACCCTTAAGGAGTTACTTTTTAAAAATGATAGGAGAATAGATAAAAATTATTTTATGAGTGTATCTCTAAGATTCCATCTACCGAAATAGAGGTTTATTATTTATGGGGGTTCAATATCTCCAATAGACTCAAAAGTATATTGTTAATTACCCTTTGGGGTGAACCAAAGGAACCTCCGAGTAAGAAGGTTATATAATTTATATAACTCTAACATATAATTTGAACTAAGTACGTCAAACTAAAATTTGATTTTAAGTAATTTTTAGAATGAAGCGGCAAATTTTGGCGTGAGGAATGAATTTGGGAATTTTCCTAGCAGAATAAGCATTTGAGACTTCGATATGGAAAAGAATTTTCTGATATGGTGAGGACTTTACCATCAAATAGTAGTTTTAAATTTAGAATTTATAAAGATTTCAGTTTAACGACATGATGGTTGATTTGAGTATGGTTTAGCAATGTGATGGTCGATTTTAAGATTTTGGTTCAGATTAGTGACTTTATGGTCGATTTTAAGATTTAAGTTTACTTTAGAGACATGTGGTCCATTTTTGAGATTTGGGTTTAGTTTAGAGATTTGATGGTCGACTTTAAGAATTTAGATTCAATTTAGTGACTTGATGGTCAGTTTTTAATATTTGGATTCAGTTTAGTGACTTGATGGCCAGTTTTTAAGACACTTTAGCGACTTGATGGTCAGGTTTTTAAATTCGGGTTCACTTTAGTGACTTCCTGGTCGGGTTTTAAGAACTTGGATTCAGTTTAGTGATTTCATGGTCGGATTTTAATATTTGGGTTCAGCTTAGCGACGTGACGACCGAAATTAATATTTGGACTAGAGTTTATTTTAGTTTAGAGACATTACAGTCTTTAAAACATATGGTTTGAATTTGACTCTCAGCATCCTATTTGCAATTAGAGCCGTCACCAGTTACTAAACCCTCAGTCAATTTAGAATTTAGTGAGATTGACTGAATTATGCTTTTTTTGCACCTCTGTCACTTTATTTATTTATTTTTATTCTTATATCTCGAACAAATTAGTTTTTTTAATGCCCATTTTGTTTAAATAAAACCGCTTGAGAGCTACTTGAATTTGTTTTTGTTTGTCAAATTACTGGCGAGAATCAAGCTTAACATATTGCATGTAATTGAGACTGTTTACATGACTATTTGATCTTCTTTCGTCCTTTTTGTATTTGACTGATATTGAGTCCCCTCTGGAACTCATTAAATTTAAATAACAGTCAAGTTGACATCAATAGTACAACTCGAACCGGTTTGAAACTTGACTACAACAAAGTCGGACTCGTTTATATGAGGTGAGTATTATATGAGCCGATCGAAGACATGATTTTCACGACTAATGATAATATTACAAGTCCTTGATGTTGACAACAATTGCCTGAATTCTTAACTTTCATTGGGCCATTGGCCTTGACGTTGGCTCTTTGCATAGGGCATGGACATGGAACATGCATGAACCGAGATTATACTAGCAGTCCCTAAATCTGAATTTTGATTGGCTTTCATGTTAACCCATTGCATGGGGCATGGGACATGGAGCAAACATGAACTGAGATTATACTACAAGTCCATAAAGCTCTGAATTTTGATTGGCTTTCATGTTTAACCCTTGCATAGGACATGAGACATGGAGCATACATGAACAAAGATTATACTACAAGTTCATAAAGCTCTAAATTTTGATTGGATTTCATGTTTAACCCCTTGCAAGAGAGAGAATACACAAACACATGCTAGCTTAGTGTGGTTGCACAAAACAACTCAGTTTGAAATTATTATCTGATACACAATCTGGGTTGTTAGAGATTTGATTATTCAAATCTTATCAGAATTGGAATGTAAACGAACTACTAATTCTCCTCTATAAATAGAGGGTATTTAGTTTATAAGAAAAATTTTGGGATTCAGAAATCAAGCCGAAATGAAGTATTGACTCTCTGCTACATTCAAACTTTATTTTTGTATTCCTTTCTTTAAAATTTTATTCATAATCCTTACTCTATGCTTTTGCATGGCGGATCAAGTTTGTAGCAGGACTGTAGTTCCCCTCGCACGTAGAAGATGTGATTGATGGGTAGCCTTTTAGAATCGAAACAGTGATAGGACAAAAAATAAAACAGCTTCGTTCCAACCCACAGATTCTGATTTTATCATTTTAAGGGAGTATTAAGACTCTGATTCACGAGTTGGGAAGTATTAAAACTTCGTATTACTAATTAGTGAAGTCAAGAGAATTCCATTTTTATCTTAACTGAGAGAGTGTTATGACCCTCATTTTGTTTGGTTAAAAGAGTGTTAAAACTCTTACAGAATTCCATTTATGTTAAAAGTATTAAAACTCTATTAAAATGAACAAAGGAGTGCTAAAACTCTGTTTGATACCATCGAGGAGTATTATGACTCAGTTTTATGCAATTTTAGGAGTGTTATGACTCTGTTCGGTTCAATCGCAGAGTGTTTAAACTCCATTGATAATTTTCTTTCCTCCACACAATAATAAAAATTTTTCTCACAATGCGTGCAACAGACAATAAAAATGGGATGCTAAACAAGAAATCAAGGAATAAAAAGAATTAGAGAACAAACCATCACCTGATTGTTGTGAGGAAATGTTGGCTCAATTCATTAAAGAACAAAACAAGAACTGAGAAGGAATCAATCACCTGAGTGATGTTGTAGGCTCCTTTTCTTTCTTTTTCTTTTTTTATATGTCTATTCTCCCTGTCTCTTCACTCTCTAGTCTCTTCTCTGTGCTCTCTCTTGCGCTCGGTGTCTTGTTCTCTCGCTTTTCTCTTGAGTAACAAGGGGGGGTATTCATTGTTAGTATTTGGAGTGCCTCATATTTATTGGAGAAGAATTCAGGTTCTAGTAGTTTTCTAATACGGATCTGTCCTCATATTCATTGGAGAAGAATTCAGATTTTTGGCAATTTTCTAATACGGATCTGTCTCCTGTGTTGATTTGGATACGGGTTTTCTATTTCTCTAAGGAGGTGATGATTTGAGTTCGTGCTAGACTAGAATCATTTTAGGTGCCTATATAAACCCCTTGGAGGTGGCCTTTTGAAGGTGTGTCAAGAATTCATAAAAAATCTAGAATTCTACCATTGAGAGTTGTAAGAGAGAGATCTTCTTATAACTCTTGTATTTTCTTCTCTATTTTCAATAAAGATTTCTCCCCTCCTCCTCGTGGACGTAGCCACATTGCCGCACCACGTTAAATCTTGTGTCCCTTAGTTGTATGGTGATTGTTTACTAGTGGTAGATCTTCTACGCTTTCGCTTCTGCTATTGAGTCTTCAACTCGGTGTTTCTCTCTTGTTTGATCGGTGATAGATCATCAATAATTGGTATCAGAGCGATGGCTAGCAAGACGACCACGACAACTAAGTTCGAGGTAGAGAAATTCGACAGGAAGTCCAACTTCCTATTGTGGAAGATGCGAGTAACATCGTTGCTCGTGAAGGAGGGCACACACAAGGCCCTACTTGGTATTGAGAAGAAGTAATCGAAGATGGGATATGATGAGTGGAACGACATCGACTTCCGCGCAAAGGCGGCGATCATACTATGCCTATCAGATGAGATCCTCTACAACGTGATGAACTAGGAGACAACTGCTGGTCTTTGGTATAGGCTGGGGAGCCTTTACATGAAGAAGAGTTTGTCGAACAAGCTCTTCATAAAGAAGCAGTTATACAGCCTTCGGATGAAGGAAAGTATGTCTATTCTACAACATCTCAATGCTTTTAATAAAATTTTAAGTGACTTGTTAGCTCTAGAGGTTAAGCTAAAAAGAAGACAATACTCTTCTATTACTCTCTTCTCTTCCATCAAGTTATGATCACTTGACAACCACCATCATGCATGATCATGAGACTTTAGAGTTAAAAGATGTCAGGCAGATGCTCCAAAACAACGAACTGATGATGAAGAAAGATTCTACAGAGAAGGCCTCAGGATTGTTTGTCAAGGGTCAGAGGGAGGATCAAAGAGTAAGGGACCCAAAAGGAATCCAGAGGCTTCTATCAGTTTCTCTTACTCCTTTTGCAAGAAATCAAGGCACATCAAAAAAATTGTATGAAATATAAGAAGATGCAAAAGAGAAAAGGCAATAAAGATTCTGATGGGGCAAATACCAATGGAATGTCAGATCAAGCCGGAGTTGTCGAAGAAGTGGATGAGGATGCATGTGATGTCTGAGTGAGGAAAAAGTAAATACTCAGATGCTTGGTTACTTGACGCGGGGTGCACTTACCACATGTGCCCAAAAAGGGAGTGGTTCAGTACTTACAAGCCTTATGATGGAGGCTCTATCCTGATGGGAAACGACGTCGTGTGTAAGACTGTTGGCATCGACAACAGGATGTTTGATAGACAGGTTCGAACCCTCATGAACATTCGACACGTTCTGGATTTAAAGAAAAATTTTCTCTTGTTGGGTGCTTTGGAAACTCGAGAGTACAAGTTTTCTGGTGCAAATGGAAAAATCAAAGTTACTAGAGGCTCCATGACGATTCTCAAAGGAGAACAAACATCAAACTTGTACAAGTTGACAGGAAGCATTATTCTTGGTGATGCTTCAGCAGCAACAAAGAAGGAGAATACTACAAGACTTTGACACATGCGTCTTAGATACATGAGCGAGAGAGATCTTCAAGTCCTGCACAAAAAGAGTGCTCTACCAGGTATCAAATATTGTAAACTTGATCTTTGTAAATTTTGCATTATGGGTAGGCAACATAGAGTAGCTTTCTCTACATCTCAGCACAAGACAAAGGGCTTACTAGATCTCATACACACGAATGTGTGGGGCCTTCGCCAGTAGCATCCATTGGAGGTGCTAGGTACTATGTTATTTTCATAGATGATTTTTCAAGAAAAGTTTGGGTATACTTCTTGAAGCAGAAATCGAAAGTATTTCAGAAGTTCAAGGAGTGAAAAACTTTTGTGAAAAATCAGATGGGGCGGAAGGTGGAAGCCTTGAGGTCCGATAATGGAGGCGAGTATACCTCCAAAGAATTCAAAGACTACTTAGCAAGTAAGGGCATCAAACACCAGCTATGTATTCCAGGACGACCAGAACAAAACGGAGTAGCAGAGCGTATGAATTGAACACTTACAAAGTGTGCCCGCGGTATCAGATTACAGACTGACTTTTCAGAAGGATTTTGGGCAGAGGTGGTGAATCATGTGAGTTATCTGGTAAATATGTCACCATCAACAGCTATTGATCTTCAGATCCTAGAGGGGATATGACGAGGAGTATCTGTGGACTATTCAACCTTATGAATTTTCAGTTGTCCGACATATAGTTTGGTTGATAGTCAGAAAAGGAATAAACTGGAGGTTAAATCTAAGTAGTGTATCTTCATCGGGTACACCAAAGGAGTCGAGGGTTTCAGATTTTGGGATCCCGAGAAAAGGAGCGCCTTTACCAGTAAAGATGTGGTCTTTGAAGAAGAATCAATGTTGTGAGAAAAGTCAGAGACGGAGGATAAAGCGCAAGATGAAACTTCAGACAGTTCGGCAGACGCTCAAGAAAAGAAAGTTGAGTTCTCAAAGAGCCCTAAAAGGCTTGAAGGGTCAGAAGAGAACTCCTAAGATCCAGATGAAGACAACCAGGAGGCTACTCAAGAGCAAACTAGACCGTTAAGGCAGTCAGTCACAGTTACAATGCCACCAACAAGGTATAGCTGGGACGATGATTATGTCTCTTTCGCATTAGTAACAATACAGGAGAACCTGACAGTTACAAGGAAGCGATCAAGGCGGATGACCACAGCAAGTGAATTACAGCCATGGAGCAAGAGATGGAGTCTTTGGATAAAAATCAAACATGGACATTAGTCGATCTTCCAAAAGACTCAACAGCAATAGGTTGCAAATGGGTCTTTCGCAAGGACAATGAGCAATACAAGACAAGGTTAGGTGCCAAAGGATATGCTCAAAATGAAGGTATTGACTACAATGAGATTTTTTCTCTTGTAGTCAAGCATACATCTATTCGGATGTTATTGGCGATAGTTGTTTAGTTTGATTTAGAGTTGGAGCAGATTGATGAAAAAACAACGTTTGTGCATGTGAGCTGGAGGAGAAGATATACATGAAACAACTTGAAGGTTATATTCAGGAAGGTAAAGAAAACAAAGTGTCTTCTAAAGAAGTCCCTATATGGATTTAAGCAGTCTCCCAGACAGCGGTACAAACAGTTTAACTCTTTCATGATCAAGGCCAGATACAACCGATGTGAGTATGAAGTTGTCTATTTTAAGCAGAGTGATGATCTGACATATTTGTTGTTATATGTGAATAATATGCTGATTGCTGTGAAAAACAAGACATATGTTCAGAAGCTTAAAGCTCAGCTCAAGAAGGAATTTGACATGGAGGATTTGGGAGAAGCCAAGATCTTAGGTATGGAGATCACTCGAGACAGAGGCTCAGGCAGACTTTGGCTATCCCAGGAGAACTATGTTCTCAAGGTGTTGGAGAGATTTAACATGGCAGAAGCAAGACCAGTCACCACTCTTTTGGCAAGTCACTTAAAATTATCCTCCAAGCAGTGTCCACAATCACCGGAAGAGGAGAAAGAGATGTCTCGAGTACCATATGCTAGTGCGGTGGGATCACTCATGTATGCTATGATCTGCACTAAGCCTGATTTAGCCTATGCAGTTAGTATAGTAAGTCGGTTCATGTTAAATTCAGGAAAGTAACATTGGGAAGCAGTGAAGTGGGTGCTACGATATCTGCGAGAGACTGCAAGACTAGGATTGATATTTCAGAAATTGAAAACGGGGAAGCCTAGGTTACTACAAGGCTATGTTGATGCAGATTATACCGGAGATCTTGATCAGTGAAAATCTACGACTGGCTATGTGACCACAGTAGCTGAGTGCATCATTAGTTGGAAGGCAGAGTTATAAAATATAATTGCTCTTTCAATGACAGAGGCGGAGTACATAGCTGTAGTTGAGGCATCAAATGAAACTGTGGTTGAAAGGATTGGTTGAGACATTTAGTATCATACAGGATTCAGTTCGGGTTCATTGCGACAGCCAGAGTGTGATTCATCTTGCTAAGGATCACAGTTATCACAAGCGGACGAAGCACATTAATATGAGGTATCACAAGATATGTCAGTAGGTCGTGGATGATAAGATGATCGATTTGGTAAAGATCAGCATGAGGAAGAATCCAGCAGATATAATGACGAAGACCATCCTGATGGAGAAATTCAGAGCATCTCTGAACTTCATCAAAGTTCTCCAAAGGTAAAGCGGCGAACGGGCTCTTGGGAGGAGCCATGTGAAGTCATAAAAAGGGGAAGAAAGGAAGGCGAATGAAGCAGGGACCAATTTCTACGGAGGGACTCAATGAACATGAGTCAAGGTGGAGATTGTTAGTATTTGGATTGCCTCATATTCATTGGAGAAGAATTCAAGTTCTAGTAGTTTCTTAATACGGATCTGTCCTCATATTCATTGGAAAAAAATTCAAGTTTTGGCAGTTTCCTAATACGGATATATCTTTTATTTTGATTAGGATACGGGTTTCATATTTCTCTAAGGAGGTGATGATTTGAGTTCGTGTTGGACTAGGATCATCCTAGGTGCCTATATGAACCCCTTGGGAGTGACCTTTTGAAGGTGTGTCAAGAATTTAAGAGAAATTCTAAAATTTAATCATTAAGAGTTGTAAGAGAGAGATCTTCTTGTAACTCTTGTATTTTCTTCTCTGTTTTCATAAAGATTTCTCCCCTCCTCCTCATGGACGTAGGCATATTGCCGAGCCACGTTAAATCTTATATTTCTTGGTTGTGTGGTGATTACTTGCTAGTGGTACATCTTCTACGCTTCCGCTTCCATTGCTGAGTCTTCAACTCGGTGTTTCTCTATTTTTTGATCGGTGATAGATAGACCCGATCTTATTCACCCATGAACGCAACAGTATTAATCATTATATTTTATTATGGGAAGGGTCAACATGCAATTTGTGCACAATTAAATATTTAATTGCAACTTATTAGAAGCAGCTGTTATGTTCACTAAAAAAATGAAAATTGGGTGACCCAATAGTGCAGTTTCAGTGTCTCAAGCTTAGCAACAACCACCACTTAAATTCTGTTTATTCAATAGCCGGGTCATAGTTAAATTGTGCATAAAATCACATAAATGATACACCAAATTTTAGTTAGGCATAAATGAGACCATGTATAAGAGACATACACAAATCTAATGCACCGGCGACCCCGATTTTGGTTTCAGGTCACTTGTGGTAGTTCATTAGATCCTAATATTCACTCAATTTGTTGCTCAATTATAGCTACAATGACTTGTGGCAAGTAATTTTAACCATAATGAACTATAATTACAGTTTCAACTCTTAGGGTAAAGAACATGCTCAAATTCATATTTATTGAACAATAGGAAATCAATGTTCATTACCCAAAGATTTGAACAATAGGAAATCAATCACCTGTTACCAGTAGCCATTTTTCCTACTTACAGAATCAGTGTGTTCAAGCAGGTTCATTTCCTTTCATAAAAGTTTGCACAAGGAGTTCCGTCATGATATGACAAGGTGTTATGCCCCTGTCACCTACTTAAGGCGACCCCTCCTCTATCAAAGCTTGGGACCAGCAGTGGAAGGATAAAATACTAGGCTCAATTATATTAAAAGTTCAAAAAGGAAACATCAAGCACAGCAAAGCTAAAGTTAAAAGTTTGAAAAAGGAAGCCCATAATTATTAATATTAAGTCTTCATAAATAGTTTCTAATTGCACCATCTATTATTTGGAACTGCAAAATGAACACAGAAAAATGTTTTCAGTGTCAACATGTTGGAACAGTATAATCAACTGTGGGTGGACATGATGAGACAAGGTAAGCAGATGAAAAAGAAATAATTTAAAAATATTAAAAAAAAAAAACAATCCAACCTCCAGAAACAGATAAAATGGTGCCGGGGTAGGCAAATAAATTTTAACTTATCCTAACCTCTGCTTCAGCAGTTTGAAGGTCATAACACCGCCTCGTAAAAGCCTTTTGATAGAGCGCTTGCTGTTTCTTATTTGAGAATACTTGCTCAATAAGAGAAGGTACTTGTTGATGTAAATCTTCCAACCTGTACAAAGAGCAATATAGACTTATTGGACAGGTTCAGGAAGTAGATCACTCGCAATCACAACTATGCTATCTTAAACCATTCTTTTTTGGAGTATGAAATAAACTTCTGAAACAAGCATCATTTTTCGAAGTTTTCTTAAATAATTTTTTTTTAAACATCAGGTTGGATCAATTGCATGACTAACTGAATCTGGATGCAGTTCTCCACTGTTTATTTGTGTCAACTCTGCTTTGACTCCCGACACTACTAACTAACAACATAAAGGGATGTCGGCTAAACATCAATAATTGGAACTCCATATATTATACAGTGCGGTTTTTTTATTTAATAGTTGTATGGAAAAAGCTGCAGGCAAGTAAGCGGCAATTTCACTCTTTAAAAGGGTGTACTGGAGGAGCAGGATTTGAAAATTAAGTGTTTGGGTATGAGTATTTGATGTTGGATCACAGTGATCTATATGTAATTTCCTCGCTAAGTTGGACTCTCATTAATGAGGGATTTGTTGCAAGAAATGGCTTGAGCATTTGTTGTGACTGATTCAGCCGCTTTTCTGCACAAATTTGCTGCATGAAACTCCATTTCCAGAATTTGGTGGCTTCAACTAACAAATGATGGAAATGGGTTTCAAGATGCAGTTACATGGCTAAGAAACCAAACAACTCCTTAAAGACCAAGCGTGTACAATATCAGAAAAGGAATTGTTCTTTCTCCATTCAAATTCTCCAAGACCTTATTAAAGAAGGATATCGATATCGAGGAATTGGACATTCCTAATCACTAATCAGCATGTCCTGCGGCTATGTATAGGCCCATGCAGGGCTTCTCTATGCCTATGTAGAGTTTAAATCTTGTCATTCGATATGCATGTGTAGAATTTAACTTTTTTAACAAGAATTAACACAAAAACTTTTCAGGATCAATCGACTTCTATGGAAACTTTCTCTGTTCAGCATTTTTCAAATGTTTATAAACAAAGAACTTGCCAAAATCATTACCTAGCATGTTTTGGAAAATAGACTAAAGGTGGTTTCACACTCATCCTGAACAAATCCAAACACTTTATTTAGTCTCGGCCTTGGAACAGACTGCCTTAATGATAAAGATGGGCTGGGCTGGGCTGGGCTGGTGAATGAAGAGCTAGGCTCAGCAGACCTCAGCTAAACACAAACACAACTGAGATCTTCACAGATTCAGCTCAAGCATTACTGGTATACAACTATACCATTAACTAATATTTATAGAGTGTGAATACCATTTTCTATAAGGGTCTTAACATGGTTTCAAATATGAGCCGACCCCGATATATATTAGCAATACCGTATCGGTTTTTGAGGTACCCAATATGATAGTAACCCTCTAATATCGGCCAATATTGGAGCTGATATTGCTTACATTAATGGCCAATATTGACGATATTTATTCTAAAACTCATCGGCAGACACAGATACCAATATTGAGATTCTAAACCATGATACTAAACATGCACGGGCCGATAAAGATGGAAACATGAAGAGATCGAAAGGAAAAGGTAATTTGAGACCTACTTGGCAATATTAAAGCACGAATAACAATAGCAGCAATGGGCAACATAAAGAGTAACTTATAGTGAAGCCACATGTCTACTTGTCTCCCTCAATGGACATGACTATTGGTGGTATAATCCGATTACATGTCAGCGTGAAATTATTAAAAATAAATAATACCTTGTCATATTTGCTCTAATTTTGCCGCATGCTATAACCTCAAAATCATTGATTTTCTCTGAAAATTCAGTAAGAGGTGTCATGATTAATTGAAAATTGTTCAGTTGCCTGTTTTCAAGTCTGGTAGGCAAGCACCTGGAGATCTTTGCATCTTCCACTGAATCCATGACCAAAGTAACCTGATAATCTGGCACAACCTCATCATCTGGAGGTAAGGCTGTACTTGATGTCACATCTTTCAATGGAATGTTACTAGAGGTTAGTTGATGGAAGACATTTCCAGAGCTTCCATTCACTGAACTAAAAGCATCACCTTGGTCATTTGATTTTCAAGCTCACCTTGGTTGAGGATGATATGAATATGTGGTCCCAGCAACACTGATTTGGAATCAAGTTCCAAACAGTCTCTCACACTAAGATGGTTCAGTGAGGCATCTGGTTCTTGCCTTGCATCTGGACTTCTGCTGACCTGAGAACTTTGAGATAGGATATCATCCAATGGCATGTCTTCATCAGAACTATTTCCTGCAATCAAGTTTAGAGGACAGCTAATATCTTTGACTACGTCACTTAAAACATGATGATATGTTTCCTCCATGAAAACTATATCAGTAATATAAGATTCTATATTGTCACTCCACTCCTTGATCACCTCTCTTAAGATGTCCCTATATATGCCCTCACTTATTTGGGTATCTATGTTACAGTCAATGTATTCAACATCCAGTCCCCTCAGTAAACCTGTGAAAATAATTGAATACGTTTCTTCCAACATGATAGATTTGATATCCAGATCTTCTTTTTCTCCACTTAACTGCTTTATCTCCTCAGAAAGCTCAGTATATATCAGATTGCAACATGACCCGCTGCTAGATTGCTCAATTATATCTCTCATTGATTGAACAACCTGTGGTTCTTCCTCACCCAATAAAGTTCCAGATAAAGTTTTCTGCAGAGGATTCTTGCCTCTTCCAACTTTCCACTTCAGGTCATCACAGTGCATGACGAACTTGGGTCTCTCTTTTATAATGCATTCAACACTTGAATTGACCCGAGCAATCGCATCTTTAAAGGAATCAAGACTTCTCTCACTTCGCAAACTTGAATACCCCTTTCCTTTGGATCTTTCTCCCTTCAGACCATCAATTTCTTTAGCTTTCTTCCGTATGATAAATTCATGACTTCTTATCTTCTGGGCGACAGAACGGCATGATGGACTCTCTTCACACAACTCTTCTGTGTGGTCAACCTGTCCAAACATTGATGAAGCCTTCTCATCTCCATCGCTGGCACCATTACTATCCCTCCTTGAAGCTCCACTCACATCATAATTTCCCAAACAACCCTCATTTCTCTTAGAGCTATCCACTTCATCCAGCTTAACCATGTCCATTTCAGGAACTAACTTCCCCAGTTCTTCATGCAAGCTGGCAATATCATCCATGAATGCAGCCAAGTTAGTATCCAAGGGCATAGAAGAAACGCCTTCTATAGGAACCCCAAGATCAAGGTCAAATTTATACTGCACCTCCCTCAAGAAACCCCTGATTATAATATTGATCGCCTCTCTCTCAGCATTCCAAACCCATTGCTGCTCATCCAACACTGTCTTGAACAGGGAAACAGAACTTGCCATCATTTTAAAGGAATAGTCAGTCTTTTCTTTAAGAATGTCCATATCCATGGCCATCTCTTTAAATTCAATTTCCCAATTCAAACTCTGCACTCCTTGTAACATTAACTTGGAATTTGTATCTTTAGAACTACTGACGGAGGCTTCCTCCCCATCAAGATCAAAGTCAGATATCAACTTATCAAGATCTAAGGAGCGAGAACTTATTCTCCGCATAAGACTTTTCAGGTTATGTTGTCCATCTTCCAATTTGCCCTTAATTTTCCTTAGTTGTTCATCAACACAGCTTTTCACTTCACCAAATCCATGAACACCAATTTTCTCCATGCTCTTCTTGCTTTTTTTACGCTTCTCTCTTTCAAGCCCAAGGGCTGTACTTAAAGAAGTTATGTCTTCATCCTTCACTTCCAAAGCTAATCTAAGATTGTATTCAATCTCCATTCTCTCTGATAGCTCTCTATCCTTCTCTGCTATCATAACCTCAGTCTCTTTGAGCCTATTATAGATCCGGTCCCTGGTTACCAATAGGTCAGAAAACAGTATCTCACGATCCAAGGTGCTTTCAAAAATGTTGTTATCTTCAGTCTGTTCTTGCAAGAACTTTAAGCACCACTCTAGCTGCATTATTGCCAGCTCACAGAACCGAGATTTCTCATTCAACCGCACCAAAATTCCTTCCTTTGTGCAGCTATTCTTGTAGGCATTCTCCATCGCGGAGTTGACAATCCCCATCATGATCGAATCCGCCAACATGCCCGAAACCCTCAGTCTATCATCCAGACCCCTAAAGAGCTGATCCATTTTCTTGAGTTCTAAACTGACACAAAGATCTCAACCCTTAATTTCACCACCTCGCTTATATACTTAAACTGGGTGAAAACCTGAAATCCCAAATTTAGGGCTCCCAGATAACAAACCCTAAGTTTCTCCCATAACCAAGAGATTGGCCATTCAGTCCGAAATATTGCATGATTTCGAGAGAAAAACACTTCAAAGGAATTCAAGCAACTTTATAGAAATAGAAAACCCACAAACATTAAAGACCTAAACTTTGCATAAACAATGGCCAAGTATGTTGCATTGATCAGCAAAAGAAAGGGGAAAAAAAAAGAAAAGAAGAACAAATAACATGATTGTTGACAGAAGCAGCGAATAGACCTGGTCTTTTGGAGATCGTAAATCGCGCGTCACCCATCGCCTCTCGCTCGCTGGTCATTTGGCTAATGACGGCCGGCCGGAGGAATCGCTTCCGTCTGCACTGTGGAAGTGGAACTGTTAAAGCGGCCATGATGAATATATTGCGAATAATAAACACTCCATTTTATTTAAAAGTACTGTAATTTCAATAACCAGTATAAAGTCGTTGTCGGTGAAAAACTGACCGACCGATCAGGACGAGAAGGATGGGATAGAAGAAGAAGACGGAGGAAGAAAGAGGAGAGCTGAGAGAGGAGAAGAAAATGAGGGTTGACGCTGCTCTCTCTCTCGCGCGGATGAAGAGTGAACCGACGGATGGACGGATAGACGGACAAAGTTTCCATATGAGTCACAGGAAAAAATACCCCTTCAGTCACTTTTGAATATACTAGTGTACTGCATAGCAGTGTACGCCGAGCGAAGGAGGAGGATGGGGGGAGGAAGAGGAGGAGGAGGATGGGGGAGGAAGAGGGTGAAGACAGACGGATAGATGGACGGACAACTTTTGTGAATAAGTCACGGAGAAAACCTTGCTTCCCTCGGTTTTGAATATACTAATGTACTGTTGCTGTCAGTGGGAAACCGACCGATCAATCGGAAAGATGAGGAAAGGAAGGGAAAGAAGGAGGAGGAAGAAGAAGGGGAGCTGAGAGAGGAAAAGACAGACGGACAGATGGATGGACAAAGTTTTTATATGAGTCACGGAAGAAAACCATGTTCGGTTGGTTTTGATAATACTCCATTTAAAGGAGAAAAAAATAGGGATTTCATTTTAGCCACCTAAATTAAATCGTAAGCTTCAGCTGCCTCCTTTTTTAAAGCAAAGATGTGTGCCAACGTGTCAAGCGTTGAAGCACACATCAACGGCAAAAGACAAAATTGCCTCTTAAGTAATTACTTCAAAAAAGACAACCGCTTCGAAAATGCTTTATTTCTGAAAATGTCTTATTTTTGAGAACTACAACTATATCGCAGTCCTCATAAAATGCATTATTTATGAGGATTTCGATCATGATCGCAGTCCTCACAAATATATCATGTTTCTGAATCTTTATAAGATTGCGACCATGATCGCAGTCTTCTTTATTATTAGGACTGCAAAAATGATCGTAGTATTCATAAAAATATCCTATATTTTAGTCTTTATAAGAACTGTGATCATGATCGCAGTCCTTACAAAATGTCTTATTTCTGAGTCAGTCCTCACAGAGAGTGCGATCATGAGTCGCAATCCTCATATTAGTATCGGCATCATCAGCAGACTCCTGTCCACTAATATCAAATGATCTCTGATATTTTTAGATATAAACACAAACAAAACTCATCGCGAGCACTAACAAACGAGATCGGCAAAAGGTCGATCTCAAAAAAAATTTCCACCTCCGACCCCGGAGGGGGACTCCCCGCCCCTTCTAACCCTACAGTGACCTGAACACGCGAGTTGACCCGCAAATAACTCTGTGTCAGGTTCAAAATTGAGGGGAGGGCAATGTTAGGGATGATAGGGAAAGGTAAAAAGAGGAAATAAAATATATAAAGAAGTGATAGTTTGGAAGAATCAGTTTATACTGACGTCGATGAGGCGGTAGAGAACAAAATTATGAAGGTGAGTTTTTTTTTCTAATTATAAAGCGAAATAGGTGGTTGTAACAAAATTTTTCCCAAAAGAAAGTAACAAATGTTTTAAGCAAGGCATTTTGGATATGTTTAAAATTTTTTTTGCATTCTATTTTTCTCTTTTGAAATATAGGACATGGTTGATGCAAGCGGGATTTAAAAACTTCTTGCCACTGCCAAAGAGGTTTTACCATTATGCTACAATGGCACTTGCATTTTTTTTGCGTTCTATTGATGAAAGCTTCTCGTTTATTTATTATTAATAATGTTTATTTTGTTTTCTTCACGTGTATTGTAAACAAATATCTTCCAACAAATTTAAATTAAAATAAAAGAAATATATATATATAAATAACCCATTTATTTGTTATTTTTATAGACTTGTATTTGACTTATTTTTAAAAGCACGTAATGACAGATGGGTAACTATGTGTTACTTGATACACGTTTACAAATTGTATGACAACTCAAGTTAGAGATTGATCAAATGATATATTTCATATTCTGTTCAGTATATGTGGAATTACTCTCAGTTGACTGCATGTGCATATATCTGTGAAAATAGTAATACAGATATCATATGTACCTGCTTGTTGTCGTGTTTTTCTTTTCTTCTTTTTTTTCCAAAACAATTTGTTTTAAACATAGTTTTTTCCGTCCATGTCTTTTCGTATTCGCAAACTTATAGACTATTTAAAATGCATATATAATTTTGCAAACCTTGTGTACTAATTTCAAACTCCTGCTTTCTTTTTGTCATATTTTTTTAACTAACTATTATTATATATCTTAGATCAATAGTAAAAAAAAATTGATAATGGACTATAAGGAATCGAAATTTCAAGTCTAGATTATAATGCAAAGTGTCATTGCAGTATAGTAGTAAGGCTTTTTATAGTTTGCAAGTGGTTTGAGTTTATATCCCACTTGAATAAGGCTACGATCTATGTTCAAAAATAAAAAAATAAAAACAAATTATTTGGTCACACTCTTTTTTTCCTTAAAATAAATATGGAATTCTAAATCACCCTATTAGTGGTAAAATGGGTGGGAACTAGGAGCGATGAGAGATGGAAAATGAGGAAGCGATGGTGGCAACTACATGGTGGTAGTTAACTGTGAAAGATATGAGAAGCGACAATGACGATAGTCATGAAATTAGTGCCAAAATATGAAGGAAAAAAAAAGAAGGGGAAAAAGGATGTGATCATCAAGAGTGAGAAAGAAATTTGGTGGTGATGATGGTAGCAAAAGAAGAACAAAAAGTGGTTTCAAGATTATTGTTTACTTATACGCGTCCACTTGGCAGTTATGGTGTAAATTTTAACTGGCTATCAGTAACTCATTTCTTTTGGTCGAGCCCAAAAAGATTATTCAATAGAACTGGCAATCATCATCAATGAATTCAGCCCTGTATCACAAATTGACACAAATAATCGGATTTAATTGACAGGAGATGAAGAAGGTGAATGAAGAATGAGCGGATTGAGAGAAGGACATTTGAAGGATGAGGCAGGTGGTAGATGGGTAGTGGAAGAAATGATGATGGTACTAGAGAAAGATGATTGGAAGGACAAGACAAGATCAAAGTGATCTCTCAATTCATTTAAATTCAATCACATACAAATTCGATGAAAATATTATATTAGAATTCTTTCTGCAATAACAATAAAAGACAACAAGATGTGAAGTTAAACAAATTTTAGTATGTTTATTTGCAGAAATTTTTGTGGCAAAGATTTATACATAAACCTGTTGAAAGTTTAGGTTAGCGTTTTCTATTTAAAAAATTAGAGGACAAAATGTTCCAAATTTAATTGCAATGTATTTTGATGTTTTTTTCTTTTTTGTTTAAGAGAAAAGGGCAAAATAAAACGAGCCTTTCTTTGACCTGAATTTCAGTCTAAAGACACTAAAACTGAATCTGGGATGAAAGAAGCCTACGTGAGTATTACATTGTAATGCGGCTTATTTTTCTTATTACCCCTATCAACTTTCTTAGTTTTTTCAAAAAAAACTCTCTCAACTTTCAAAATCTTAAAATACCAACTTAAACTATTTGTTTCTCAATTTAGCCCATAATGGCATTAACAGCGAGCTGAAAATGACTTTCTTGCCCATCCCCCTAAAAAAACACGTGGAAGACACGTGATGAACTAAGGATAATTTTATCACAAGACAGACATGTGACCACCAGTAAAATGAATAGTTAACGAAAAGGAGTTTTCTGGGAATTTTGAAGAAAGTTGAGGGAGTATTTTGAGATTTTGAAAGTTGAGGGATTTTCTGAGAAAACCAGTAAAGTTTATGTTGGCCCAAAGGCCCTTCACTTTCGTTTTGATGATGACTAACTTATAAAAGTTAGTTACTGATGATCTTGTGTTTATTAAGTTTTAGTTATTGATTAGGATCTTAGTAGGTGCTTAGCCTCAACAAAGAATTCAAAGTCAAGTTTTGGAGCTAACACGTGTAGATTTAAGAGCTCACACGTCAAGATCGCATCTAGCACTCGGATAGAGTCAAGCTCTATAGATCATGTTTGGATCGATTCGTCTTAGAGATGAAAATCGAAGGGAAGACTTTAGTCTAAGTTTGTTTAGTGTTTAGATCTTGTGTAAAGATACTTTGTTTTGATATGCGCAAGTATACACGCACACAAGTGAAAAACACCTAGAGGGGGGTGAATAGGTGTACTTGCTAATCTAGAAACTAAATGCGCTAAATGCGAAAGCTAATGCAAATTTTGCAAACACACTTAGTACAACAATAAGTGTAGCCGAATTCCCCGTGAAGGGCTCTGGACTAACTCCTCTTGATTCCCCTTTAATGGGTTGAGGTGCTATGTGAAGCTCTTGTGGTTAAGTACAAGTGAGGCACACACAAACAAGCCAAGCATATAAGGATGATAAGCAATATGAAATAATGCAAGGCAACACAAGCAATATGAATGATATGAATGAAGAATGATGCTTTGCACAAATGTAAAGAGAGAGTTGAGAGACAAGTGGATCAAACGCTATCAATAAGATATGTTTCGAGGTTCGAGCACCTAGCTTTACATCCCCGCCTACACCACCGTGTAGGATTTCCAATCCACTATCTCCCACCGAGGGAACCTCTACCGAAGAGGATTTGTTACAACACAAGGAGTACCAAACTCCTCTCTCAATACAAACACCACCTCACACAAGAGGGGTAGGCCCTTAGCCAAACAACAACAACCAACACCTCTACCGAAGAGGGTTTACAAACCAAACTCCACCTCTCACTAGAGGGAGCAAACCAACCAACTCAACCTCTACCAAAGAGGGAGCAAACCAATCACCCGATCAACCTCTACCAAAGAGGGATACAACAAATACAAGGGTGTACAACTTGGAGGCTCAATCAACCTCAAACAATCTCTTCTTCTTCTCTCTTTTCCACAAAAACAAGATCCTAATAGAATAGGATAGAAGATAAGCTCAAGTGTGGAAAACTAGGTATTTGGAAACAAAAACTCAAAGAAATAATCTTGGGAAAACTCTTGAAGATAATTGAAATGAAGAACAAACACAAATCTCCCAAAATACTCTTTTCTTTGATTTTTTCAAAAACCTAAAACAAATAAGATTGGAAGTTTAAAGCCAAAAAACACTTTTGAAAACTTGTTTAAAACACTTGTATATCAGAGAAATTTTGGCTCTTAAAATCTTGTCTAAAACCATGAAGAGATGGGGTATTTATAGCCCCAAAACAAAACTAGCCGTTAGGCTGATCTGGCAGCCTGACAGGCTCCCGGTCGGCCGGCCCGGCCGACCGCCAACGGTCTGAAATATGACCGTTGGGCAAACCCGGTCGACCCAAATAAACAGAGAGCAGAGCTCTCTGGTCCGGCCGGCCGCCCGGCCGACCGTCCAATGTGTGCCAGACGTGCACGGTTCTGTGCACGTCGGTCGACCGTACTAGTCGACCGGCCTATGGTTCGGTCGACCCATGCGGTCGGCCGACCTGGCCTGACAGACACTGTTCAGGGTCTGAAACTGGGAAAAAATATTTTATAAAAATTCTTTTGTTACTTCTAAAATTTCATAAAACTTGTTTAACATTTATATTGAAACACAAACTTGTGATAAAAATTTCAAGACTAATATCAAACATATTGAATCATTTTTGTGTCATATCATTTTACCAAAAATCAAAACATGTATTTTAATCAAACTTGGATTTTTCAATACATGAATAAGATAGTCAAAATAAGTTTGTATAAGAAGTTTAAGCATGCATGTATAACTAGAATACATCTACTATACATATAAACTATGTAACTTGTTTTGATCAATCTATTCATGAAAACACATATCGGTTAAATTAAAAACCGAAAAACCATATCCAAACATAAAACTTGTGTGTTTGTGCACTTGAGCATATCAACTATACTAAGCTTTACAAATGGATCTAAAACACACTAAACTAAACTAGGATACCTAAGTCTTCTTGACGATCTCCATCTTCAAGTCGACTCGATCCCAAACCATGATCCACCGAGTGCAAAGGTATGATCTTGATGCTCGGGCACGGGAATCACCAAGTGAAGGCTTCAAAACTCCTCTTTTTGAAGTAATCACCAACTAATATCTTGCTAAAGATCTGAAACTTAAAATCACAAGATTATTAGTAAACATAACTACGTGAGTTAATCATCATCAAAACTAGGGTGGAAGGCCTTTGGGCCAACAATCTCCCCCTTTTTGATGATGACAAAACTCATGGAGTTATATATGCATGGATTAAAGTTAAGCTTCAAAGAAGCTCCCCCTTAACTCATGCATAAACACATAAACAATAGATATGCAATGAATGCTCTTAAACATGAATGCATACATAGATATGCATAAACAATAAAAAGGTTCTAGATACCAATGAAATGTTTAAAAACAAAACATGCTCTCTAGAAACCAATTAAAATTAAACTAAATTAAACTTAATATATGCAAAACATAAACATGCATATATAAACCAAAATCTTTCTCTCCCCTTTTGTCAATCATCAACAAAGGAGTAAACAATCAAAAACAAAACAAAATTTTCTCACCCTTTTAATACAAAGAATCAAGCATCAATAAAGGGTTAAATGCAAAACTAAATCAATACATCTTTCTCCCCCTTTTTGTCTAAAACAAAAACAAAACCAATTAGGGGTGACAATCAATTAAGGTACCAATTGAAAATATGTCAAAGAATAGCATCTTGATACCAATTGAAAGGAAACAAACAAAAAAATATTGATACCAATTTTAAGCAAGACACATGAAAATCTTGATACCAATTGAAATTAAACATAATAAATTTTGAATGTTTAAACAAAAATTTTGATACTAATTGTAAATATTTTCATTTTGAACATATGATACCAAATTTAAATTTTCAATCATAAAGTATGGGAGTACAAATACTAATTGAAAGACAAAATCAAATTTCTCCCCCTTTATGAAAAAAACTAAAACAATGCGTAGGCTTGATACCAATTTAAAAGTAATCAATTGAAACAAAATTGAAGCTCAAGCTTAGCATTAACACAAAAATATATATGTATGGAAAATAGATACCATTGGAAATTGATATTCTTGGAAGTGAAACATACATACATACAAACATATATGAGTATACAAGAAAGGTCAAAATTGATACCAATTGAAAGAATTCAATGATACCAATTGAAATAACAATAAGATCAAGTGTATATCTCATATAACTACCTCCCAATCATGGTTCAAGTTTTAAATGATTTTCATTTTAAAGCATTCATGAACATGATCTCCCATCCAACCTCCCATTGAAGGTAGGGTTTTCAAAAATAGGTTTGAAAATGTAGCATGTTTGAAAATCTCTACCAAAATGAAGAATACCGTAACTAGTTGTATGAAAAATTTGTAAACTAGTACGAAATCCTTCAAGTAAGGAATAAAACAAAAATATTTTTCATGAAGACATGAAATTCACAAAATAGTCAACACTCATAATCAATTAAGCATAAATATGACTCATGAAAACAAACACATGAGTGAACAATAAATGAGAGTGTACAAATAAGATGTGAAGATCATAATCATGAAAGATAGACAATAAGCTCAATATTCCTTGAAACAAGAAAACATGAAAATCATCAAAAACTATTTAATCTTCAAGGTAAATGTATGTCCTATACAAATTAAAGTGTACATACATATCCAAACACAACGAGTCCACAAAGATATATGCATGAAGGCACGTGGCTCAAAAGGATGTATATGTATAACAATAATTTGGATAAAATGGACATATATACGAAGTTAAACATATAAACATAAAACAATTCCAAAAAGGGAATACAAGTTTAAAATGTATGGATCATCAAAACTAGATTATACTAGCACATCTAATGGGTTCAAATACGCATTCAAGCACAAACATATATAGATTTATTTGTGGCCCACTATATGTACAAGTATAAATCCTAGTCTTAATGAAAACTAACACTTAAACAAATATTCAAATCATGAAGCATAAACCAAGATATAAATCAATCATGATAAGCATAAACATGATCATTATGTAAATCCACATGTCATTAGATTTATGATGTACATGATAGCTAATCAAATACGAGAACACAAAATAATAATCCATATTAAACATGGGTGTCTCAAATACTATACATGTATGTCAAGAATCTAATTTACATGGCATTTTCATACTAATCACTAAACAATGAAACATGCTATAAACAATGAATATTAAAAGCATGAAAACAATAAATAGGAGTTAGGAATCGTTAACAAAACCTAGAAGGCAACTCTCCTTGTCTTCAAACATGGCGGTCATCTCCACCAAACCTCCCTTGAAAGTGATGCATCTAATTGATTTCCATGAAGCTCGGAACGCATCCACTCCAAGGTACGGCAACTCTCACGTCATGTGAGAGCCCACATCTACATCAAAAACAATAGGAGGGGTGGTCTTTGGTACCCATATCTTTTTGGGTCCATGGGGGTTAGTACCTTCTCTAGCCCAAACAAACTTATTTGCTAAATTTACAACATGTATTCTATCATAGCAAAATTTAGCAAGGTGGCCCTTACGTCCACAATGTGTACAAGTGTACACATGAGCATACATGTGATGGGTGTATCCGTGAGGAGCATGAGTATGCCGTGGAGGGTGTGCATGCAAAAAGGATGGAACTTGTTTCTTTCGAACCAAGGTTTCCAAACGTGAGTGGTTCATGGCACATTGGCTCATAGTGGAGCCCAAACAATCCATTTTCTTCTTAATTAAATTTATATCATTTTCAATCAAAGAAGAAGTGGAGCATGCAATGGGTGAAGTGTGTGATACAACCCTAGCATGGCAAATATGTGAAACAATATCATTTTTTAAAGATTTATTTTTATTTAAACAAATTTCTAATTATTTTGCAATAAAATCAATTTTCTTTTTAAAGAATTATTTTCTTTTAAAACAAAATCAACTTTTGAAGACAAATTTTCATTTTTCTTCAAAAGAGTTTCACAATCATTTTTAGATTTTAAAAACTCATTTTCTTTAAGTGCAAGATCAAGTTGAGATTTTAATGAATTCCTCTCATTAGCAATCTCCTCTTTCTCTTGCAAAACAATATCAAGTCTAGCAATCAAATTTTTATTTTCATTGCTAATGCCTAGACTTTTCTTTTTCAAAACATTATATTTTTCAATCAATTTTTCATAAACTATAGATAGTTCTTCATTTAAAGCATGGGGATCAACATAATCATTAGAAGAACTAGCATCATCATCATCATCTAAGTGGGTTTCCGAGTGTACCTCAAGGGAGTCATTCCCTTGGACCATCAAGCATTGTGAGTCGGATTCTCCACTAGATTCCTCCGGTTGGATTTGCAATTGAAGCTTGGAGGTGGTGGTTGTTGTCAACTTGTTCCACACTGCAAAAGCGGAATCAAGGTTAGAAACACTCAAGAGATAATCTTTAGATAATGTGCTTCTAATGGCCTCAAGGGCTTGTGCATTGGCCTCTATATGCTTGCTATCACTAAGGTAGGATTCCTTGGTAATGGCAAGGTAAACCTTATGTCCTAGAGTTTGTAAATAAACGGTCATCCTAATCTTCCAAACAATGATGTTGGAAGGGTCAAACATAGGTGGGGTCATGAAGGCCATAGGTCCAAACTATATATGTGCAAACAAGCAAATGCAAACAAGATTAGCAAATAAATGGATCTCACTCTAGGATGTTAAGCCTAAGTATCAGGAGCGTTGGCTCTGATACCAATTGAAAAACACCTAGAGGGGGGGTGAATAGGTGTACTTGCTAATCTAGAAACTAAATGCGCTAAATGCGGAAGCTAATGCAAATTTTGCAAACACACTTAGTACAACCAACAAGTGTAGCCGAATTCCCCGTGAAGGGCTCTGGACTAACTCCTCTTGATTCCCCTTTAATGGGTTGAGGTGCTATGTGAAGCTCTTGTGGTTAAGTACAAGTGAGGCACACACAAACAAGCCAAGCATATAAGAATGATAAGCAATATGAAATAATGCAAGGCAACACAAGCAATATGAATGATATGAATGAAGAATGATGCTTTGCACAAATGTAAAGAGAGAGAGTTGAGAGACAAGTGGATCAAACGCTAACAACATGATATGTTTCGAGGTTCGAGCACCTAGCTCTACATCCCCGCCTACACCACTGTGTAGGATTTCCAATCCACTATCTCCCACCGAGGGAACCTCTACCGAAGAGGATTTGTTACAACACAAGGAGTACCAAACTCCTCTCTCAATACAAACACCACCTCACACAAGAGGGGTAGGCCCTTAGCCAAACAACAACAACCAACACCTCTACCGAAGAGGGTTTACAAACCAAACTCCACCTCTCACTAGAGGGAGCAAACCAACCAACTCAACCTCTACCAAAGAGGGAGCAAACCAATCACCCGATCAACCTCTACCAAAGAGGGATACAACAAATACAAGGGTGTACAACTTGGAGGCTCAATCAACCTCAAACAATCTCTTCTTCTTCTCTCTTTTCCACAAAAACAAGATCCTAATAGAATAGGATAGAAGATAAGCTCAAGTGTGGAAAACTAGGTATTTGGAAACAAAAACTCAAAGAAATAATCTTGGGAAAACTCTTGAAGATAATGGAAATGAAGAACAAACACAAATCTCCCAAAATACTCTTTTCTTTGATTTTTTTCAAAAACCTAAAACAAATAAGATTGGAAGTTTAAAGCCCAAAAACACTTTTGAAAACTTGTTTAAAACACTTGTATATCAGAGAAATTTTGGCTCTTAAAATCTTGTCTAAAACCATGAAGAGATGGGGTATTTATAGCCCCAAAATAAAACTAGCCGTTAGGCTGATCTGGCAGCCTGACAGGCTCCCGATCGGCCGGCCCGGCCGACCGCCAACGGTCTAAAATATGACCGTTGGGCAAACCCGGTCGACCGTCCGGTCGACCCAAATAAACAGAGAGCAGAGCTCTCTGGTCCGGTCGGCCGCCCGGCCGACCGTCCCAATGTGTGCCAGACGTGCACGTCGGTCGACCGTACGGGTCGACCGGCCTATGCTTCGGTCGACCCATGCGGTCGGCCGACCAGGCCTGACAGACACAGTTCAGGGTCTGAAACTGGGAAAAAATATTTTATAAAATTCTTTTGTTACTTCTAAAATTCCATAAAACTTGTTTTAATATTTTATATTGAAATACAAACTTGTGATAAAAATTTCAAGACTAATATCAAACATATTGAATCATTTTTGTGACATATCATTTTTACCAAAAACCAAAAACATGTATTTTAATCAAACTTGGATTTTTCAATACATGAATAAGATAGTCAAAATAAGTTTGTATAAGAAGTTTAAGCATGCATGTATAACTAGAATATATCTACTGTACATATAAACCATGTAAACTTGTTTTGATCAATCTATTCATGAAAACACATATCGGTTAAATTAAAAACCGAAAAACCATATCCAAACATAAAACTTGTGTGTTTGTGCACTTGAGCATATCAACTATACTAAGCTTTACAAATGGATCTAAAACACACTAAACTAAACTAGGATACCTAAGTCTTCTTGACGATCTCCATCTTCAAGTCGACTCGATCCCAAACCATGATCCGCCGAGTGCAAAGGTATGATCTTGATGCTCGGGCACGGGAATCACCAAGTGAAGGCTTCCAAACTCCTCTTTTTGAAGTAATCACCAACTAATATCTTGCTAAAGATCTGAAACTTAAAATCACAAGATTATTAGTAAACATAACTACATGAGTTAATCATCATCAAAACTAGGGTGGAAGGCCTTTGGGCCAACAATCTCCCCCTTTTTGATGATGACAAAACTCATGGAGTTATATATGCACGGATTAAAGTTAAGCTTCAAAGAAGCTCCCCCTTAACTCATGCATAAACACATAAACAATAGATATGCAATGAATGCTCTTAAACATGAATGCATACATAGATATGCATAAACAATAAAAAGGTTCTAGATACCAATGAAATGTTTAAAAACAAAACATGCTCTCTAGAAACCAATTAAATTAAACTAAATTAAACTTAATATATGCAAAACATAAACATGCCTATATAAACCAAAATCTTTCTCCCTCTTTTTGTCAATCATCAACAAAGGGGTAAACAATCAAAAACAAAACAAAATTTTCTCTCCCTTTTTAATACAAAGAATCAAGCATCAATAAAGGGTTAAACGCAAAACTAAATCAATACATCTTTCTCCCCCTTTTTGTCTAAAACAAAAACAAAATCAATTAGGGGTGACAATCAATTAAGGTACCAATTGAAAATATGTCAAAGAATAGCATCTTGATACCAATTGAAAGGAAACAAACAAAAAAAATATTGATACCAATTTTAAGCAAGACACATGAAAATTTTGATACCAATTGAAATTAAACATAATAAATTTTGAATGTTTAAACAAAATTTTGATACTAATTGTAAATATTTTTCATTTTGAACATATGATACCAAATTTAAATTTTCAATCATAAAGTATGGGAGTACAAATACTAATTGAAAGACAAAATCAAATTTTCTCCCCTTTATGAAATACAAACTAAAACAATGCGTAGGCTTGATACCAATTTAAAAGTAATCAATTGAAACAAAATTGAAGCTCAAGCTTAACATTAACACAAAAATATATATGTATGGAAAATTGATACCAGTAGAAATTGATATTCTTGGAAGTGAAAACATACATACATACAAACATATATGAGCATACAAGAAAGGTCAAAATTGATACCAATTGAAAGAATTCAATGATACCAATTGAAATAACAATAAGATCAAGTGTATATCTCATATAACTACCTCCCAATCATGGTTCAAGTTTTATATGATTTTCATTTTAAAGCATTCATGAACATGATCTCCCATCCAACCTCCCATTGAAGGTAGGGGTTTTCAAAAATAGGTTTGAAAATGTAGCATGTTTGAAAATCTCTACCAAAATGAAGAATATCGTAACTAGTTGTATGAAAAATTTGTAAACTAGTACGAAATCCTTCAAGCAAGGAATAAAACAAAAATATTTTTCATGAAGACATGAAATTCACAATATAGTCAACACTCATAATCAATTAAGCATAAATATGACTCATGAAAACAAACACATGAGTGAACAATAAATGAGAGTGTACAAATAAGATGTGAAAATCATAATCATGAAAGATAAACAATAAGCTCAATATTCCTTGAAACAAGAAAACATAAAAATCATCAAAAACTATTTAATCTTCAAGGTAAATGTATGTCCTATACAAATTAAAGTGTACATACATATCCAAACACAACGAGTCCACAAAGATATATGCATGAAGGCACGTGGCTCAAAAGGATGTATATGTATAACAATAATTTGGATAAAATGGACATATACACGAAGTTAAACATATAAACATAAAACAATTCCAAAAAGGGAATACAAGTTTAAAATGTATGGATCATCAAAACTAGATTATACTAGCACATCTAATGGGTTCAAATACGCATTCAAGCACAAACATATATAGATTTATTTGTGGCCCACTATATGTACAAGTATAAATCCTAGTCTTAATGAAAACTAACACTTAAACAAATATTCAAATCATGAAGCATAAAACCAAGATATAAATCAATCATGATAAGCATAAACATGATCATTATGTAAATCCACATGTCATTAGATTTATGATGTACATGATAGCTAATCAAATACGAGAACACAAAATAATAATCCATATTAAACATGGGTGTCTCAAATACTATACATGTATGTCAAGAATCTAATTTACATGGCATTTTCATACTAATCACTAAACAATGAAACATGCTATAAACAATGAATATTAAAAGCATGAAAACAATAAATAGGAGATAGGAATCGTTAGCAAAACCTAGAAGGCAACTCTCCTTGTCTCCAAACATGGCGGTCAGCTCCACCAAACCTCCCTTGAAAGTGATGCATCCAATTGATTTCCATGAAGCTCGGAACGCATCCACTCCAAGGTACGGCAACTCTCACGTCATGTGAGAGCCCACACCTACATCAAAAATAATAGGAGGGGTGGTCTTTGGTACCCATATCTTTTTGGGTCCATGGGGGTTAGTACCTTCTCTAACCCAAACAAATTTATTTGTTAAATTTACAACATGTATTCTATCATAGCAAAATTTAGCAAGGTGGCCCTTACGTCCACAATGTGTACAAGTGTACACATGAGCATACATGTGATGGGTGTGTCCGTGAGGAGCATGTGTATGCCGTGGAGGGTGTGCATGCATAAAGGATGGAACTTGTTTCTTTCGAACCAAGGTTTCCAAACGTGAGTGGTTCATGGCACATTGGCTCATAGTGGAGCCCAAACAATCCATTTTCTTCTTAATTAAATTTATATAATTTTCAATCAAAGAAGAAGTGGAGCATGCAATGGGTGAAGTGTGTGATACTACCTTAGCATGGCAAATATGTGAAACAATATCATTTTTCAAAGATTTATTTTTATTTAAACAAATTTCTAATTATTTTGCAATAAAATCAATTTCTCTTTTTAAAGAATTATTTTCTTTTAAAATAAAATCAACTTTTGAAGACAAATTTTCATTTTTCTTCAAAAGAGTTTCACAATCATTTTTAGATTTTAAAAACTCATTTTCTTTAAGTGCAAGATCAAGTTGAGATTTTAATGAATTCCTCTCATTAGCAATCTCCTCTTTCTCTTGCAAAACAATATCAACTCTAGCAATCAATTTTTATTTTCATTGTTAATGCCTAGACTTTTCTTTTCAAAATATTATATTTTTCAATCAATTTTTCACAAACTATAGATAGTTCTTCATTTAAAGCATGGGGATCAACATAATCATTAGAAGAACTAGCATCATCATCATTATCTAAGTGGGTTTCCGAGTGTACCTCAAGGGAGTCATTCCCTTAGACCATCAAGCATTGTGAGTCGGATTCTCCATTAGATTCCTCCGGTTGGATTTGCAATTGAAACTTGGAGGTGGTGGTTGTTGTCAACTTGTTCCACACTGCAAAAGCGGAATCAAGGTTAGAAACACTCAAGAGATAATCTTTAGATAATGTGCTTCTAATGGCCTCAAGAGCTTGTGCATTGGCCCCTATATGCTTGCTATCACTAAGGTAGGATTCCTTGGTAATGGCAAGGTAAATCTTATGTCCTAGGGTTTGTAAATAAACGGTCATCCTAATCTTCCAAACAATGATGTTGGAAGGGTCAAACATAGGTGGGGTCATGAAGGCCATGGGTCCAAACTATATGTGTGCAAACAAGCAAATGCAAACAAGATTAGCAAACAAATGGATCTCACTCCTAGGATGTTAAGCCTAAGTATCAAGAGCGTTGCTCTGATACCAATTGAAAAAACACCTAGAGGGGGGGTGAATAGGTGTACTTTCTAATCTAGAAACTAAATGCGCTAAATGCGGAAGCTAATGCAAATTTTGCAAACACACTTAGTACAACCAACAAGTGTAGCCGAATTCCCCGTGAAGGGCTCTGGACTAACTCCTCTTGATTGCCCTTTAATGGGTTGAGGTGCTATGTGAAGCTCTTGTGGTTAAGTACAAGTGAGGCACACACAAACAAGCCAAGCATATAAGGATGATAAGCAATATGAAATAATGCAAGGCAACACAAGCAATATGAATGATATGAATGAAGAATGATGCTTTACACAAATGTAAAGAGAGAGAGTTGAGAGACAAGTGGATCAAACGCTATCAATAAGATATGTTTCGAGGTTCGAGCACCTAGTTCTACATCCCCGCTTACACCACAGTGTAGGATTTCCAATCCACTATCTCCCACCGAGGGAACCTCTACCGAAGAGGATTTGTTACAACACAAGGAGTACCAAACTCCTCTCTCAATACAAACACCACCTCACACAAGAGGGGTAGGCCCTTAGCCAAACAACAACAACCAACACCTCTACCGAAGAGGGTTTACAAACCAAACTCCACCTCTCACTAGAGGGAGCAAACCAACCAACTCAACCTCTACCAAAGAGGGAGCAAACCAATCACCCGATCAACCTCTACCAAAGAGGGATACAACAAATACAAGGGTGTACAACTTGGAGGCTCAATCAACCTCAAACAATCTCTTCTTCTTCTCTCTTTTCCACAAAAACAAGATCCTAATAGAATAGGATAGAAGATAAGCTCAAGTGTGGAAAACTAGGTATTTGGAAACAAAAACTCAAAAAATAATCTTGGGAAAACTCTTGAAGATAATGGAAATGAAGAACAAACACAAATCTCCCAAAATACTCTTTTCTTTGATTTTTTCAAAAACCTAAAACAAATAAGATTGGAAGTTTAAAGCCCAAAAACACTTTTGAAAACTTGTTTAAAACACTTGTATATCAGAGAAATTTTGGCTCTTAAAATCTTGTCTAAAACCATGAAGAGATGGGTATTTATAGCCCCAAAACAAAACTAACCGTTAGGCTGATCTGGCAACCTGACAGGCTCCCGGTCGGCCGGCTCGGCCGACCGCCAACGGTCTGAAATATGACCGTTGGGCAAACCCGGTCGACCGCCCGGTCGACCCAAATAAACAGAGAGCAGAGCTCTCTGGTCCGGTCGGCCGCCCGGCCGGCCGTCCCAATGTGTGCCAGACGTGCACGTCGGTCGACCGTACGGGTCGACCAGCCTATGGTTCGGTCGACCCATGCGGTCGGCCGACCTGGCCTGACAGACACTGTTCAGGGTCTGAAACTGGGAAAAATATTTTATAAAAATTCTTTTGTTACTTCTAAAATTTCATAAAACTTGTTTTAACATTTTATATTGAAACACAAACTTGTGATAAAAATTTCAAGACTAATATCAAACATATTGAATCATTTTTGTGTCATATCATTTTTACCAAAAACCAAAACATGTATTTTAATCAAACTTGAATTTTTCAATACATGAATAAGATAGTCAAAATAAGTTTGTATAAGAAGTTTAAGCATGCATGTATAACTAGAATACATCTACTATACATATAAACCATGTAAACTTGTTTTGATCAATCTATTCATGAAAACACATATCAGTTAAATTAAAAACCGAAAAACCATATCCAAACATAAAACTTGTGTGTTTGTGCACTTGAGCATATCAACTATACTAAGCTTTACAAATGGATCTAAAACACACTAAACTAAACTAGGATACCTAAGTCTTCTTGACGATCTACATCTTCAAGTCGACTCGATCCTAAACCATGATCCGCCGAGTGCAAAGGTATGATCTTGATGCTCGGGCACGGGAATCACCAAGTGAAGGCTTCCAAACTCCTCTTTTTGAAGCAATCACCAACTAATATCTTGCTAAAGATCTGAAACTTAAAATCACAAGATTATTAGTAAACATAACTATATGAGTTAATCATCATCAAAACTAGGGTGGAAGGCCTTTGGGCCAACAACATGTTCAAAAGTTTATTGGTTTCGGTTTAACCGATTTTGAATTTTCAAGGATATATGTCGTTTTCATGAATAAATAGAATCAAAATAAGTTTACTTGGTTTATATGTATGTTGGATTCCATCCATATACATTGATGTTTCAAATGTTTAGAAAAAACTTATTTTGATGTATATCTAGTCATGCGTTTAAGTTTTATTTTTAACAAAACTTATTTTAGATTTATTGTCAAAAACATAGATATATCTTTTATATGTGTATTGGTTTCAATCCATACACACTATGCTTCAAATGTGTTTCAATAACATGTTTTTATATTTATACAAGTTTAGAGAAAAATCGGTTTTCCATTTAAAAGTTAATTTTTGAAAAATACGGTTTTCGGTTTAAAGCTTAATTCTATATCACAAAAATAATTCAAATAGTTAGTAATATGTGTTGAATTTTGATCACACATATTTGTACTTCAAATATTTACATGAACTTATTTTTGTGAATTTTATGTGATTTTATGAGATTTTATAGGGATTTAACAACTTAGATTTCAAACCCTATAACCCTGGTCTAAGCCTGCTGGCGGTCGACGGAACTAGAGCTCGGTCGACCAGACGGTCGATCGATGTGCAGAAAGACGTGCACATAGCCTTGGCCTTGTGCCGGTCGACACATGGTCCATCGATCTAGAGAGTCTGCTCTCTGGATCTGGCCCTGGTCGACCGGCCGGTAGATCGACCGAGAAAGAGCTCTTTGGTTCTGGACTCGGTCGAGCGGCGATCGACCGATAGGCAGTTTGCCTTGGGGCGGTCGACTGAGCGATCGACCGACAACTCAAATGGTCAGAATTCTGACCATTGGTCGATCGACCGACATGTCATTTTTGACCTGTTCTGAAGCCCAACGGCTAAATTTTCAGACCCTTAACAAATGGGTCTTTGAGGCCAGTTTTCTATAATATTTTCAAGAGCAAAAAATTCTCTACTTCTCTAGTGTTTTCAGCAAAGTTTTTAAAAGAGTTTTTGTGTAAAAAATCTTTATCTTTATTTATTTCAAAGTTTTTGGAAAATCAAAAGAAAACAAGTCTTTGGGAATTTAGTTTTGTTTTTCATTTTCATATATCTAGAAGTTTTTTCTAAGTGTTTCTTTGTTATTTCTTTTTCAAAACTCTTTGATTTCTCACACTTGAACTATTAATTCTAAACCTATCTTTAGGATCTTATTTTGTGAGAAAAATTGTTTGTGATCCTTTGAGATCACCAAGAGGGTGTTTGTAATATTTGTGATCACCAAGTGTATTTCTTCTTTGCTTTGTGCTCCCTCTTGTATAGAGCTGATTGTGTTGAGAGAGGAGGAGTTGTGTACTCCCGGTGTTGAGTTGTAATTTCTCAGTGGAGGTCCCTTTGTGAAAGGTCCAGTGTGGACATAGTGGAAATCCTCCCGTGTGAAGGCGAGGACGTAGAGCAGTGACTCGAACCTCGAAATATTTCCCGGTATTTGTGTTTGATCTACTATCTCTCAACTCTATCTCTCTTATATCTTGCATTGCTTTACATTATTCATATTCATATATATGATTGATATAGTTTGTGCGCTCACACTTGTATTGAACCAAAAGAGCATCTAATAGCACCTCAACTCTTAATCTAGAGGAATTTATAGGAGTAGTTCTAGAGCCCTTCACGATAAATTCGGGCTCACTCTTGGTTTCACATAGTGTGTAAGCAATTAGTATTTAAATTCTGCATCATTTGGCATTAGATTAGCACTACACCTATTCACCCCCCTCTAGGTGTACTTTCAGTTTAAGGGGGGTGAAAATAAGCCTTATATTGTTTACCCATGTATTGAGGACTACTTCATAAATACTAAAGAAAATTATATGAAAATACCCCAAACTATAAGGGAACTTTAAACTATATACCTTAAACTGTATTTAAAACCCAATTATTACCTTAAATTATTTAGCGCATAAATGTTATTCCTTCTGTCAGTTGACTGTTAAAATCACATAATACGTGACTTGCATGTGATGTATGTTGGACTTTTTTACCCCAATTCTCTCTTCTTATTTTCAACTCCTTATTCTTCTCTCTTCTTATTTTCTATTTCTCTTTTGCCCCCAACTAAAGCTCTTCCTTAGTGGATGTCACATCATTCATGGCTGAATAAACTTCTCTAGCCACCATCCAATACCTCCACCTCCTTCGGTCTTCCCTACCACTACCACCCCCGCCCAAAGACAGACACCTCACAACAGGAAATCCAATATCCAGCAAACCCTAAAACAAGCTCAAAAATATGCTACAGTTTATTTACTTATCAATTGATCACTTCATCAAAAGACTATTCCCCTCCTTAATAATCAAGCTCAAATAATTGCAAATCCCATGAGCAAGCCCATTGGACAACGATTTTGATATAATAGTTTAATTGATATATACAATACAAAAAAATAGCCTATAACGATATTAAAAAAATACCGTAGTTTCATTCAAAAAAATCTTGTTATAGTATATAACGACATTTATGAAAAATGCCATTGTAGGTCGTGTCGCTAAATGATATAGTAATACTTTGCTTGAAATGTCGCTACATATAACGACTTATATTAATGTCGTAACATGCTAAAAACAAATATCATTGTACATTGAAAATTAATTAAAGTACAATGACAAATAAAAATGCCACCGTAACACCCTGAAAATGTTTGTGGTTTATTCCAAATTACTGTCCATGGATAGATATGTATATCACGAATAGATGTGTGTGTGTGTGTTGTTAAGAGCGTTGATGAAAGATGTACAGACCAATCGACTAACCTATCAGTATAATCGACTAATGAGAAGACCAACATACTGATATATTAATGTTGAACCCAGTGCGGTTGACTAATACATCTATATAGTCGACTAGTAACACTTGTATAATCAGACTAGTTGACTAGTGTTTCAGTATAGTCGACTAATATATTTTAACAGTAAACTAGATTATACAGACTAGTCGACTAATTTCCTTCATTAGTCGACCCAACTGACTTATTATTAGTCGATTGACTAATCAATCAGTTAACTAATCCAACCGACTTTCTTTCTGTTAATCGACTAATCAACCTATTAGTCAACTAATCTGGGCGCATTGCTTTATTATGATTGGATCTAATCTCTATCATATGTGTGTGCGCGCGCGCGCGTGTGTGCGTGTGTGTGTGTGTGACCTTTGAGACTCGTTTCTCTGGATCATTTCACTTTCAATCCGAGCCCCTTTCCCCTCTAGAGCTTAGCTAGTAACACTAGAAAGAGAAAAAAAAAGTTATAGAGAGATTGAAGAAGAAGCTTGGGGATTTCATTCTTTGGTGAGAAGGCTAGCAAGGAGGACCTCCCTCTCAGCATCCCCACCTCTGGACCACTTCTTTCTTTAACTTGGCAAGGCAAATCTATCTCTCTTGGTTGCGTCTTGTCATGTTCTTGATACTTAGGATTTTCATCAAGTAAAGAATATGAATTTTTTTTGTAGTTTTCATGCTTAGGTTCAATTAAGTTAAATATATGTGTATTATTTGGTTCGTAGTATATCCCCATGTTAATATGAGGTGATGTGAATCTATAAAAATGTTTTTTTTCATGAAATCTAGAATAAGACTTAAATTAAAAATGAAATGTTTATATAGATAACATGCTTAGTTTTAAATGAGATTCATATATGTTAATCATGTGGTTGATTGCTTGAATATACATGAATGTTAAGCTTGCTAGATTCACAACACATGATATATATATATATATATATATATATATATATATATATATATATATATATATATATATATATATATATATATGAAATGACAAGTTAAGTTCTATATTGTAGAATCATGAGATCTATCCAATATGAATTATTTAGAGATTGAATCCATACTTGGTGTGATTGTGAAAAGAATTCACGTGTTAAAGTTGATAGTTTGTGTTTTCATTTATGTTAACATTCATAGGCGGGAGAATGTGAATGATGCTATCATAGGAGAGGGAGAATGAAAATACTGATATTCGTAGCAGAGAGAGAACTTGAATGATTATATTCATAGGAAAGGGAGAACGTGGATGATGTGAATTGTTAATTATCGAGATTGAGTATCTTGTTCTCATTTGAGGTTGGACGGGTATCAAGTACCGTGCCATGCATGTTCATATTAACTATTGCCACTTATCATGCTTATATCTATCTTGCGTCCTTCTATGTTTTATGCTTCTGTTATATATATGAACCTCTTTTAGTTGCCTCCTTGATCTAATACTGAGTCAGCCTCAGGATCATGGTTGGAAGGTACCCATTTGAGGTAGACTTGTTATCGTCTAACGCCTGTGGATTATAACATTTCAGGAGAATCATGGGTTGTCCGGAGAGGCGTTGAGTGATGGGACGCGGAGTAATCGTCGTTACATCTGATATATAGGTAGATAGAGTACTCCATTATAGAGTCACTTCTTTTGTGTACATATATTCATTTTGGTATTGTATTTGTAGTATTGTACCTTAAGGCCGAGAGCCCGTATAGTAGTTGTATATGTACTTCAGACCGGGATTTAGTTCCTCTTGTTATGACTCTATGTATATGGTATGTACTTTTCACCCATGTCGGGTTTTTACTCTTTATGTTAGTAGTCTCTTTTATGTTTTCCATGTCAGTATTATACGTCTAGTTTTCTGTCATATATCTATATTTGCCTGAGTTATGTATCGTATTATAACAACTCTAATTTTCCTCCTAGACTGCAGTTGGTATGTGAAAATTAGGGGCGTTATAGTTGGTATCAGAGCTCTAGGTTCAAGTATCCTAGAGGTTAAACATGTGTTTGGTTATGGAGCATGTCCAAAGTTTCATAGGACTTTAGTATAGGATGCGATAGGGAATCTTAATACGAGGAGGACGAGTACATAAATTTCTACGAATATATTTTTATTTATACTTATGATTCCTGTTGCTTTGAAATATTTTATTTGACCTAACGGTTTAATTTTGGAATTCAATTTTTGAAATTTTTTTTTGTGGTTGCTGACCCACCATTTCTGCATGATCTCAGATGTTTGATATAACAGGATACAAACCACGAGGTCATGGACAGTTGAGGATCAAAACGCAAAAAGGGGACATGTACCGCAACATCTGATTGACCTTCTAATACCACTGACGACGGGATGGGGGCAATCGAGAATTTCAAGCAAACAGAGGTCCTCTATAGCCACCACTAGTTATTGCACTCATTGAGGAGTGAGAGAGCTGGATGAAGATAACTAAGAGGTTTCAGAAGCTTCGGGCACCTGAATTCCATGGAGGGTCGGATCCACATGCAGTGAATAAGTGGAGAGGATATGGGGAACACACTTGATCACATGGGTAAAGACTCTACACAAAGGCAGAGGATGGCAACCTTTAGCTTGAAAGGTGATGCCATCAAGTGGTATAAGATAGTTCTCAGAGGAGGACATCTTACCACCACCTGGGGAAGTTTATTAGGAGATTTGATATGAATTTCATTTCTTCGGCAGTAAGGGCTGGGAAGGAGGCAGAGTTGCTCACACTAGAGCAGGGGGCCATGACTATCTCGACATATGAGAACAAGTTCATCAATTTGTCTCATTTTACTGACAACATGTTCTAGACAGAGGAGCGGAAGGCCCGGATGTTCTAGAGAGGACTCTGGTCTCAGTTTAGGAGGTTTGCAATTTCGCTGGGACTTCACACTCTTAGTGAAGTTATGGAGTTAGTGAGGGCACTAGAGTTAGAGGGTGGGCCACACAGAAGAGCCGAGAGATAATTTTTAGGTCTGTGGCACAGACGGAAGAGAAGGGAAAGAGGAAAAGGCTTTTTGAATTTTTGGGGCAAGAAGGAACTGACGGACAAGAAAATCTACCTACTTGTTATAGTTGCGGGTAGTTGGGTCATATGCCTAGGAATTATTCTTGACTCAAAGGAGGATATAGTAGGCATGGAGAAAGATGTATCAGGCAAGGCTGTGGTCAGTCCCAGCAGGGATATCAGGAGCCTTAGAGGGGAAATAATATCCACAGTAGAGTCCAAAGCAGCAACAATATCCTCAACAATGCTAGTACTAGCAACGTCAGCAGCAACCGTAGGCACAACACTAAGGATTCTGGCACCTGTGTCACCACCATGACTGGAGGGTCAGATGCATACATTATATGAGCTGTGACAAGATATTGATCTCAGACTGATTACATCTGTACAGTTGGTTCAACAGGCACCATCTCAGGGGCAAGTTTATGCTATTATTCTGAAGGATCACAGAGCAAGTGGTGCAGTGGTGGAAGGTACGTTCCTTGTGAATTCCTTTCGAGTCAAGATATTATTTGATTATGGAGCATCACATTCCTTCATTTCTCAGTCTTTCATGCTTAGATTGCATTTGATATCTGATACCCTCTATTGTCGGTAGCGACATCTTTAGATGATTTTCCCTTCTAAAGCTTGTATGTAGAGAGTATGTTATCAGTCTAGATGACGTACAATTTAGGGTTGATCTTATCGTTCTTCTCATATCTGAGTTCGATGTTTATTTTGGGTATGGATTAGTTGTCATCCTACCATGTGAAGATAACCTTATTTGCCAAAATGATTTATTTACGAGTCCCTGGCAGAGCTGAATTGGGTGTGACCTCACAGGGGAAACCGTTAGCGGAGGCTTTTCTAGCCCATATCGAGGAAAAGTTGCAGCGAGATCAGGGTTATTCTTTGAGCAAGACACGAGTTGTCTCTGAGTTTTAGGATATCTTTCAGGATATTTATAGTTTACCTCTGATGAGAGAGGTTGAGTTCTACATTGAGTTGAGCTTAGTACGATACTGATATCCCATGCACCTTATCATATGGCACCAATTGAAATGATGGAGATACAGACGCAACTCGAGGAGCTCAGAGTATCAGAGTCATTCACCATAAGGAGCATCGTTCTTATTTGTAAAGAAGAAAGATAGTACTTTTTGCATGTGCATCGACTACAAGGAATTAAACAAGGTCGCGATTCAGAATATGTATCCATTACTGAGGATTGATGACTTGTTTGATCAGCTGCTGGGAGCACAGTGGTTTTTGAAGATTAATGTTCATTCTGGCTATCATCAGCTGCGTGCTAGGTATATTGATATTCCTAAGACTACTTTCTAGACTCGTTATAGGTCTTTTGAGTTCCTAATCATGCCATTTAGGCTGACTAATGCTCCAGCCGTGTTCATGGACTTAATGAACCAGGTCTTCCATCCATATCTGGATAAATTTGTCATTGTCTTCATAGATGATATCTCTTCAAAGATGATATCCTTATTTATTCACGCTTGAAAGCAGAGCATGAGGAGCATCTTCGACTTGCACTTCAGATTTTGAGAGATCACCAGTTATATGCAAAGTTTAACAAGTGTAAGTTTTGACTTTTAGAGGTCAAATTTCTTGGACATGTCATTTCGAGAGATGGGATTACAGTGGATCTATCCAAGGTGGAGGCAATGTTAGATTGGCAGCCACCAACTACCATTTCTGAGATTAGGCACTTTTTTGGAGTTACCCAGTTATTATCGAAAGTTCTTTCAGGATTTTCCAAGATTGCTACTCCATTAACCCACCTGACTAAGAAGGGAGTATAATTTATTTGGAGCGCTCAGTGTCAAGAGGCGTTCTAGCTTTTGAAATGAAAGTTGACTACTACACCTGTACTGATGATTCCGAGTAGCGACGATGCTTAGTCATCTACACCAACACTTCACTCATGGGATTGGGAGGAATCTTGATGCAGACTCAAAGGGTAATAGCTTATGCCTTAAGGCAGCTGAGGATTCATGAACAAAACTATTGATTGAGGCGAACCTGTGCACAAAAAATAGGATCTTAGAGATTGATAATAGATAGTACGAGGTTGCTTAATGCTACCACTATAGCTAGTGGCTATGCGGGTCGTGATCCACAAGGAGGGACTGCGATAGAAGCGTTAGGTAAGTTCTTTCAAAGTTACTAAGATCGGTTAAAGATTTTTTCTTTGTTTCTTAAAAAGAAAAGAAATGTGTTAGTAATATAAGAGGAGGAGAAGAAGAAAGTGATGTTGTTGGTGTTTTGAAGTGTATCTAAACTAAGCTAAAAAGAAAGAAGAATAAGGAAAGAGGAAGTGTGTTTCTAACCTAAGAAATAAAGAAAGAACTAAAAAAATACTTACTTACCTCCTTCAAGATTGCTTTATCTTGGATCCGTTGCAACGATTTACCTTGGCTTGAAGGCATTCAAAGCATGGCATATAGGATCTTCCTCATTCTCAATCAAACTATCAAATAAAAGTGCAAAGCAGAAAATAATACAGAAATGGTTATTCGTCACCATAAGCCATCAATGGCATTTGTAAGGGCAAGGAATAATCGAGGCTATCAGATTCTTTTGGATTACAATCAAGCAAGAAGGTAAGCAAAGCAACAAATAAAAGAAAAATAAGTTTTTGATTAAATAGAAAAGCGATGAAGGAAAAGAAGAAGTTTACATTGTTATCACTCTCAATACAAGTTTTTCTCTCTTTCTCTCATGAATCTCTTTTCTAACCTAAGTTATAAAGAAAATAGAAAATTACATTTGAAAAGAAAAAGAAAAACCTAAACTAAACTAGAACAAAAATCTAGCCCAAGACTCTCTCTGCACTGTGGCGCCCTTTTGTCTCCTGTATATGGTGCTATTTATAGGAGAAATGGGGAGGAGAAAGAGAGCTTGAGGATGAGACCAAATCGCTGGGCCAACAGAAAAGCTCTTCTGACAAGGTAGGAGATAAGGTTAGGGATAAATTTTTATTTTATCTCTTGATCTTCAGTTTGATTGTGTCTTATTTCTCTGAATCTTCTGAATATATATCTCAATCCTTTAGATATCTCTTTATATATTGATAGGGTTGCCTTTGAACTTTTGAATTTGCCTCTATCTTTTTGATTTCCCCAGCTAATAAAATAAATCCAACTAAATCTGATTTAGTTGGACTAGATTTGTGATGATCTTCAGCTCACTGAATAGATCCATTTGAATAGATCTATTTTAACCGGTATTTATTTGGTATTATCTTCTCTCCCTCCATCAATAATCACCCTGCATAATTT
Organism: Agave tequilana; assembly: GCA_038442645.1. NCBI lineage: Eukaryota > Viridiplantae > Streptophyta > Magnoliopsida > Asparagales > Asparagaceae > Agave > Agave tequilana. The sequence goes on along the minus strand of JAVJIF010001149.1, from coordinate 406,845 downwards.
AGACATTAAGACAAGTTAATTCAAGAGTTTATTATAAGATAAATGTTGAAATATAATAATAGATAATGCAATTAATGTGTACAATCACCTCCCATGCCTATCTTTTACTCGTCATCGAGCAAAACAAAAAAAACTAAACTTAAGAATTTATTTGACCACTTTCGCAGGTCACGCGACTACACTGAGCATATGCAACAAGTTTTTAAACCTCTAGGTTACCTCTATAGGAGGAGTTGTAGTCTCCTGAGTATTTTCACTGAATTACGCCTATAAATTCATAAATAAAAAAGACAAAGTGTTAGTATTTTGGAAAATACATTTTGAAAGAGAGAAAATATTAAAAGTATTCTTGAAAAAAATCAAGTAATCTATAAGTCTTTGGGTTATCAGAACTATTCATTTCTAAACTTAGTCTCTATTCAAAAACTTGTTATCAATCTATATAAGGAATCAAAATGTATTTCTCATCTAATCTGTTATTTTACCCTAAGTCATATGCACCTTCATGACCGTGAATATTTTGACAAAGGATTCTTCAACTCTAACTTTTATGCCTTATTTTATGTATTTTGGCGGTAATATCTCTTAGTTCTATTAGGCTTTCTAATTCAACCATGTAACGAGCCTTACGTTGGTGACTCCCAAACCGGACTGTCTTAGGGCACCGGGTGAGAAAACACCCCAATGACTTTAAGGACTCAAGCAAATTAGACCACAAAACTAAGGATTCTTATTTGTAATATGGATCGCTTTTAGATGTGAATACTTATACTTTATGAGGCACAAATACTCAGCTTAATCAGAATTTTTTAATATATATATATTCTCTTTTTTTCCTCTTTTTTTTATAAGGTAAAAGAATCTTTGTTTTTGAACCGTAAGTGTGTAAGTATATAAAGTATGTATATATCATCAATGTAAAAATTAAGACTAAATTACTTTTCTAATTTTTCTTCCTAACCCTAGAAATCAAACAAATAATCTTCTTTTGACAAAGTATAAGAAATCCTAGTTATGATTCTCCTATTACTTAAAATTAACTTAATTTTTTTATAAAAATACATCAAAATATTATTTTTCTTTTGAAAAAGTTTCAAAAAGTAAAGAAAATGTTTTTATAATATAAGTTAAAAGAAAACTTATGTTATATTAGAACCATCCCCCATATCTATCTCATGCATTGTCCTCAATGTATGAATGAATGCATATATGCATGAAAAAGAAGAAAGGGAAGGAAAAATGTTACCTCAAGGTGGTGATGGTTCCGGTGATGGTTGCATTAGGCCAAGGTTTGTTGCCCAATTTAAGTAACGTGAATTTTCAAAGAACCCACTTTCGATGATCTCTTTTCTATTGACAGTTCTGTCATCTCCTTGTTGATTAGGATCATGCAAGATCTTAACATGAAAATTATCCCCTTTATATGACCAATCTTTGAATATCATCTCGGAGTCATTATGGTCTATACCTTGGTCCAATAAAAGAATGTGACTTAATTGAATGGTTGATTTGGGCTCAAGAGTGAAATATTTATGAACCACTACTGACTCGGGAATATGACTTAAGTCAAGTTTAGGTTCAAGAGTCAGTTTTGGTTTAAGAGTTGGTTCCAAATCAAAGAATTGAAATTCACATTCTTTTCCCATCAATAGAATGTAGCTATCAAAAATTGGTCTTTCAATTTCAAGCTTCATGGGTACAGAAATCAATGTTGACTCAGGAAATGAGTCCAAATCGGGTAAGGACACCAGAGTCAACATAGATTCAAAAACTGAAACTGAATCACACAGTTATGGATCAGGTTTACAGTAACAATTAAGCTCAATTTCATTGAATAGAAAACTTGCCAATTTATCAAAAGATTGGAATTGGTCAGGTTCAAGTTGTTGTGGTGAAATTGAATCTTTATTCAAGTCTCTAAGACACCATGATTCTTTGTTCCTATCAATATGGCTAGGAGAATCGAGAATGGTTAAAAATTAGGCAGGGAGAGTTTCCTCATTTCTATCATTAATTGTGTTGACCAAATGGCTCATTTGTGCTTCTAACCTATTGATAGACTGGGTACAGTCAAGATTTGATTGGATGAAATCATTTTGATACTAAATCATAGTTTCTATTCTCTTTTCTAAGTCAATGTATTCTTCTTGCTGTGGTGGGACTTGAAAAATGGAGTAAAGGTCTTGGAATTGAGAATTTTATGGGATACTTGAATCTGTTGAGTTTTGAGATTGTAAGTACTCAAGTATGGTTTTCCCACTCCTTTTAATGTCAAATTCTTCTTCTATAGGTTGATCAAAAAAAGGAGTATATGAAGATGATTGTTGGAAAGGTGGTTGATAATATGACTCGGGAGAATTGTATCCCCATTGACTCAGTGAAGAGTGGTGATAATCATTCCAAACTTGTTCATAACACTAGGGTTGGAACATATACTGATTCAGATAAGAACAATTTGACATACTTAGTTGGTTAAAGTTATGAAATGCTGGGTTGGTGTTATCCGAAAAAGAGGTCGGGGTGTAATATGGATTACTATTAAAATTGAAAAAATGTTATCATGATCCGTTTCATTATAAACTGATAAAAACAAACAAAGAAAAATAAACAAATAAATAAATAAAAAGAAAGAAAAATCTAGCCTATGTTAGTGTAGACCTTAGACCTAGACGACTCATAACTGGTTAACTATCCACGGGAGGTATATTGCAGCAATCTGACTACAAGTTAATCTGCCAGGTAGGGGCAAGATCAGTGGGAGGTATTTGTGCCTGAGAAGTGGGCCTAATTATGCCAAACTACTGCTCTTGTGGTTTCACCTCTTATTCTGCAACCTTTGATAACGATTTGACAAGAGTCAAACTCTGACAACTTTCTACTTATGTCAATCTCCTAAATGAGTCTAAGATATCTCTGGGGCCAATGTCTACTCAGTTTTAATTGAAAGTACACCTAGAGGGTGGTGAATAGGTGTAGTGCTAATCTAATGAACAAATGATGTGAAATTAAAAAAACTTAATTGTTAACACACTATGTGTAACCAAGAGTGAGCCCGAATTCCCCGTGAAGGGCTCTGAAACTACTCCTCTAGATTCTTCTAGACTAAGAGTTGAGGTATTGTAAAAGCTCCCTTGGTTGAACACAAGTGTGTGCATACAAACAATAACAAGCGTGCATATGATATGTGCAATTAATAATAATGCAAGATATAAGAGAGAAAGATTTGAGACATAGTGGATAAAACGCAAATACCGGGATATGTTTCAAGATTCGAGTCACTACTCTATGTCCCCACCTTTATTTAGACCGAAAAAAATTTAGGGGATCGTAATAAAATTTTCTTGAATCAATGAAAGATTATAACAATCTCAAAAATTCTGATTACAAGAGAGAGAAGATGTTCAAGCCCAAATCTTCTCTTTGTTTAATGCTAGGTTCTTGATGTAGCGGTGGAAAGTGAATCTTATTTTTCGTTGACCGGATGAACGTCACAATCTTTTGGGAATCTTCTCTTCGGACTATGGACGGAGTGGCACAACTCCTATCAAATAAAATCTCAAAGAGACTTGAGGCAAGAACAAACTTGTACTCAGCAAGTTGTTAGAAGAGTTGAACTCTTTTGTATTCCTCAGCAAAAGATTCTGATTTTTCCAAAGCTTCTGACCCCTCTTCAGTAGCAAACTGAGTTATTTATAGGGGTTTCAGGGATAAAACTGTCCCCTAAAAACCCTCCATAATGGGGGTTAACTCCCATCATTACGTGGGCAGTAATTTACCCAATAATGAGGGCAGTTATAATCGAGACGCAGAGCTTCTCTTTAGTCGGAAGGCGAGCTTCGAGCCTTGCATTTCGGATGCCGACTCCAAACCTTACTAGACGCGGGTTTCAAACTCTGCCAGGCGCGGGCTCAGGCTCTGCGTCTTGAAATTACAGTGATGTCGAGATGCGGGCTTCGACCCTCACGTCTTGGTACTATACTGATGTAAGGACGCGGGATTCGAGTCGCGTCTTGGTTATTATAGTGCAGCTTGGACATGGGCTTCGACCCTCGCGCCTTGGTATTGTACTGATGTAATGACGCGGGCTTCGAGTCGCATCTTGGTTATTACAGTGCAGCTGGGACGCGGGTTTCGACTCTCGCGTCTTGGTACTGTACTGATGTTGAGACGCGGGCTTCATGCTCTGTGTCTTGGCATTGCACGAGTGGCTATAATAAGCCTCTCGTCTGGAATATAGACTCTGTTCTCTGATGACTTGTCTTCAGTGATTTTTAGACAGTCTACAACCTTCACACAGAAGGATTTAAACTATCCACTATAGGATCTTCCATACAGGGACCTCCACTGAGAAATTATAACTCAACACCGAAGTACACAACCCCTCTCTACACAATCACCTTTACACAAAGAGGGAGCACAAAGCAAAGAAAAAAATACGCTTGGTGATCACAAAGATCACAAACACTCTCTTGGTGATCTCAAAGGATCACAAATAATTTTTTTACAAAATAAAGATCCTAATGATAGGTTTAGAATTGATAGCTCAAGTGTGAGAAAACAAAGTGTTTGGAAAAGAAAATCACAAAGAAAAACACCTGGGAAAAATTCTAGATAGATATGAAAAATAAAGCACAAAACAAGTTTCTTAAAGACTTCTTTTTCTTTAATTTTTCAAACACTTTGAAACAATAAAAGATAAGAGTTTTGGCACAAAAACTTCTTTTAAAAACTTGCTAAAAACTCTAGAGAAATGGAGAAATTTAGCTCTTAAAAATCTTGGTGAAAACTGGCCTCAAAGATCATTTATATAGGGGTCTGAAAATATAGCCGTTGGGGTCCAGAACAGGTCAAAAATAACCCGCCGGTCGGCTGCCAAGTCGACCGCCAACGGTCCGATTTCCGACCACTAGGGTTGTCGGTCGACCGCTCTAAGGCAAATTGCTTGTCAGTCAACCACCCGGTCGACCGAGTTTAGAACCAGAGAGCTAGTCTCTCTGGTCGGTCGACCGACCAGTCGACCGGGGTCAGATCAAGAAAGTGAGCTCTTTGGATCGATTGACCGTGTGGTCGACCGGCCCAAATCCAAGACTGTGTGCACGTCTATGTGCACATCGGTCGACCAAGCTCTAGTCCTGTCGACCGGTTGGTCGACCGCCAGCAGGCTCACACTAGGATTTTAGGGTTTGAAATCTAAGTTGTTAATCCCAATAAAATCTCATAAAATCATATAAAATTCACAAAAATAAGTTCATGTAAATATTTGAAGTACAAATATGTGTGATCAAAATTCAACACATATTACAAACTATTTGAATTATTTTTGTGATATAGAAATTTAGACTTAAAATGAAAACTGTATTTTTCAAACTTTAGATTTTGAAATAGAAAACCGTTTTCTCTAAAACTTGTATAAGTTTAAAAATATGATATTTAAACTCAATTGAAGCATAGTGCGTATGGATATAATCCAATACATATATAAAAGTTATATCTATGTTTTTGACATTAATTCCAAAACTATTTTTTGTTCAAAACGAAACTTAAAACACATGAACTAGAACATCAAAATAAGTTTTCTTAACATATGAAACATAGATGTATATGAATGAAATCTAATAAACACACAAACCATATAAACTACTTTTGATGAAATCTATTCATGAAACATAAAGATGTATATTTTAAAATTCAAAACGGTTAAACTGAAACCAATAAACTTTTGAACTTGTCCGTGTGTAATTGAGCATATCAAAACTAAACTATTCTTACACAAGATTTAAACAAACTAAAACAAAACAAATCAAAGTCTTCTCGTCGATCTTCATCTTCAAGACGACTCGATCTAAACACGATCCATAGAGCTTGACTCTATCTGAGAACTAAATGCGATCTTGACACGCGAGCTCTTGAATTAACACGTGTTAGCTTCCAAACATGATCCATAGAGCTTGATTCCATTGAGTACTAGATGCGATCTTAACGCGCGAGCTCTTAAATCAATATGTGTTAGCTTCCAAACTTGACTTTGAATCTTTTGTTGAAGCTAAACACCTACTAAGATCTTGATCAATAACTGAAACTTAATAAATACAAAATCATTTGCAAACTCATAAGTTAGTCATCATCAAAACTAAGGTGAAGGGCCTCTAGGCCAACATTAATTAGGCTGGATTAGTGAGTAAAGAGATAGTTTATGGGCTAAGAAAGAGTAATAACTTCCCCACCTTATCTTATTTTCCTTACCTTTTCTTATTTAAGGATATGCCCTTAATCATTTTTGTGCAAGTGTGCAAGCATATGGCAGAACAAGTTCTTAAGCAATGTATATCACCCAAAATTTGTTTCCTAATGCTACATGTTATGTACACGTACCTTTATTCTAGCACTCTTCAACAGTAACAAAAAATGAAACGAATTAGGCACGTGCCCTAAGATGCAAGAGTCTAAACGTTTTTTAGCATTTACAATCACCAAATTACTATTGAGATTAGAAAATGTGTAGAATATAGTAAAAAAAAATCTAAAGGCTGCAGAAGTTGTATCTTACAGTGTATAAGAACCTGCAAGAAAAATCTTTTAGTAGTTCTACTAAGCTGACACACAAATGCTGCTTTTGTCGCGTTTTCATGACAGAATAGTACTACCCCGTGCTCTGCTTTCTTGAGCAGAGGTACAGGGCAGCATGTACTCCACCGCAGCTTTTAGTTTCCTAAAATTTGCCTCTGCACACTAAAACAGAGAAGAAACAAGTTAACTAATTAAGTAAATCAAAAAGAAAACTTAGCGTCCCTACCCGACAACGGCGCTAAAATTTGATTGAGGCAAACCTGTGCACAGAAAATAGGAGTAGAGATTGATAATAGATAGTACGAGATTGCTCAATCCTACCGCTATAGCAAGTGACTATGCAGGTTGGGATCCACAAGGAGGGAGTGCGATAGGAGCGTTAGGTAAGTTCTTTCTACGTTATTAAGATTGATTAAAGATTTATTCTTTGTTTCTTAAAATAAAAGAAAGTATTAGTAATAGAAGAGGGGAAGAAGAAGAAGAAGGTGATGTTGTTAGTGTTTTAAAGTGTATCTAAACTAAGCTAAAAAGAAGGAAGAACAAAGAAAGAGGAGATGTGTGTTTCTAACCTAAGAAATAAAGAAAGAACTAAAGAAATACTTACTTCCGTCAAGCTTGCTTTACCTTAGATCCATTGCAACAATTTATTGGCTTGAAGGCACTCAAAACATGGCATATAGAATCTTTCCCATACCCAATCTAAATTATCAAATTAAGTTACTAGAAGAAAATAATATAGAAATGATTATCAATCATCATAAAAATGGCACTTGCAAGGGCAAGGCATAATCGAAGCTATTAGATTTATTTGGATGACAATCAATCAAGGAAGGTAATAAGTAAAGCAAAAAATAAAAAGAAGAAGAAAAAAAATAAGCTTTTGATTAAATAGAAAAATGATGAAAGAAAAGAAGAAGTTTACATTGTTGTCCTTCTCAATATAAATTTTCCTTTCCTTCACCCATGAATCTCTTTTCTAATCTAAGCTATAAAGATAATAGAAAATTATATTTGAAAAAAAGAAAAATCTTACTAAACTAGAACAAAAACCTAACCTAAGAACTCCTTCTGTAGTGTGGTGTCTTTTGCCTTCTACATATGGTGGTATTTATAGGAGAAATGGAGAAGGGAAAGCGTGCCTGAGGATGAGACCAAATCGCTGGCCCTACAAAAAGATCTTCTGATAAGGTTGGAGTTAAATTTGGAGATAAATTTTTATTTTATCCCTTGATCTTCAGTTGGATTGTGTCTTATCTCTCTGAATTTTCTGAATATACATTCTAATCCCTTTGGACTTCTGGATTTGCCTCTATCTCCTTGATTTCCTCTCCTAATAAAATAAATCCAACTAAATCTGATTTAGTTGGACTAGATTTATGATGACCTTTAGCTAACCAAATATATCCATATAAATCTAATTTAACTGGTATTTATTTGGTATTATCTTCTTTCCTCCATTAATAATCATCCTACATAATTTAGAAATTAAGACAAGTTAATTGCAGAGTTTATTACAAGATAAATGTAGGAATATAATAATAGATAATGTAATAATTGTGTACAATCAACTATCCTACCTATGACTTGGAGTTAGCAGCGGTTGCCTTTGCACTTAAGATGTGGAGACATTATCTTTATGGGGTACAATTTTAATTATTCACTAACCATTGAAGTATTTGTTCTCTCAGAAGGAGTTGAACTAAAAGTAGTGGAGATGGATGGAGTTAAAGGACCATGAGTTCGCACTTCAGTATCACCCAGGGAAGGGAACGTTGTAGCGGATGCTTTGAGTAGGAAGCCTAAGCATATGCTTTTGGTGTTGAGCTGTTTATTATATCAAGACTTGATGACCTTTAGTTAGTTTGATTTCCTGTCATAGATTAAAGGATGTATAGCTTTCTTAGGGACCCTTTTTGTCCCGTCTTCATGAATTTCAAGAGTTGTAGATGCACATGCTGAGGACTCTTGGATTCAAACCCATAAGGGGAGGATCATCCAAGAGCCAGATTTAGATTAGACTCTAGGTACAGATGGAGGTTTGAGAATGAAGGGCATATTGATTGTTCTGGACATTCCCCAGCTAAAGAAGGATTATTTGATGAGGCATATCATGCTAAGTACACGATACATCGAGGCACCACAAAGATTTGCAAGGACCTGAAGAGGAACTTTTGGTAGAAGAATGTGCGGAAAGATGTGGTTGAGTATGTCACCAACTATCTTACATGTCAATAAGTGAAGGCAGAGTATAAAAACCGGTAAATACTTTACAACCTTTACCTATCCTGGAGTGAAAGTGGGAGCAGATATCTACAGACTTTGTTGTGGGTCTACCGAGAACGAAGAAGGGTAATGATTCGATTTGTGATTATTCACATATATTGAATATTTCATGTCACATATTTATATTTATTTTTATTTAAACTATGCTATTTAATTATTTAAATGTCTATTGGTGTGCATGTTGTAAATAATGGAGAAGAGAAGAAAAAGCCCAATATATCCTAGTTCAGATTTTCAGGATAAGATTCTATAGTCCAAGCAATTAACGGAGATATACTTAAATCTAGAGATTCTAGAGGCAATTATATCTGAAGAAACGGGGATAATTGAACAAGGGAGATCAAGCACTCAAAATACTGGCCCAACGGCCAGATTCTGGCCGTGTGATCTCTGGCTGTTGGGCCAGAGATTTCTCTGTTATCTCCCACACGGTTTCCCTACTTCTCTCCTCCCATAAATTTAGCACCAGAGCAGAGCAGAGGAGAAGGGAAGTAGAGTTTAGGATAGGTTTTTATTTATTTTAGGGTTAGAATTTTCTTATTAGTTAGATATTTACCATTGTAACCTTTTTATTTTTTTCTTTGCTTTACTACATTTTATTTTAGTTTAGATCCAGAAAGAGAAATGAAGAAGAGTGTGTAATCTGTAAATTGAAGGTGACAATCAAGTAAGGATTTTCACTTTACCGATTTACTTCTCATTTCTCGATATGTCTTTGTATTTATTTATTCCCTTGTTTGCTTAATATGAAACTAAATTGTTTTCACGGCTCACTACTCTCTACCCACTACTTTTATTTTTGATCGATTTTGTAACCCAATTGACTCATTTGTATGCTGGAATTCAAGCCTTGCAATCATGCTGGTGTTATTGAAGGCACATGGGGATGGGTGTTGAACATTGCTTGTTATTAAAACTCGATCTTTAAAACTTATTTTTATTCCATACTTATTTTCTTGATGGTTTAATATTCAGTTTAAAAAACAATGTTAATGAAAGTTGCATTCTTCACTATCTTATTTGTTTTACTTGGACACTTACTGATAATTCAAATTGAGGCACGAATCTTTCAAAATGTAAGCACGTAGTGGTGTCAAGCAGATTAGAGAGCCTTAAATTTCTTCACTATTAAAAACTCATTTTCTCTCTCGTGTTTTTTACCATTTCCAAAACCCTAATTCTCTGTTCAACTTTTTTTGTTTCTCTTTAGTGATCTCAAAACCATCATTTTAAACCTAACATTCTCTTTTACTTTTTACTTTTTATTTTTGTTTTCAAAACAGAGAAAGAGAATTTGCTTTTCTGAATGTACCGAAACGCTTCTTAGCATCCCCCTTGTAGATCACGACCAGTATAGCCACTTGCTATATCGGCAAAATTAAGAAAGCCAAAGCACCAGTATTTAACTTCTCATTTCAAAACCTATTTTTGTGCTCGGTTTGACCTCGATCAAATTTTGGCGCCGTTGCCGGAGAGGGAACAATATTTTTTTTGGATTAATGGCTTTATTTCTCTATTTTACGGTGCAGGGACATATATCAAGAACATAGTTGCTACAAAAGAACCCAAGCTGCCATGTGCCACTGCTCTAGAAAGCAAAGCACAAGAACATACAAGTTTGCCACGGATCCACGGCCAAAACTGCGTTTGTATGGCATACTTGTTGAACTACTCACATATTTTCTTGCATGAGCTTAATCATTGCAAAATTTTTTATACTCTGCTGCTATTTTGTTCTTGCTATCTGTTTTTTATCACTATTTTAACTCAACAGTAACCCATTGATTGTAAATTCTAAAAATGGTTAGACTTTGCATTTTAATGTATTTGTTTAATTCATTTATTTTCGATTACTGTTGAAAAGTGTTTGAGCAAGGTACGTCTGCATTGCATTTAGTATAGGCAATATTATTGAGTTGTTTATATTGCTTTGAGTGTTATTTTTGCTAAATATGTGTACACATTGTACGAAAATGATCTATGGGCAAATCCGGTAACCAAGATAAGGTGGAGGAGGCATTACCCTTCCTTAGCCCAAAAATCACCTCCACTATACTCACTAACCAAACCTAACTAAAATTTGACTAGAGGTTAGCCCTAGGGACAGCGAGGACTTGATTGACCTCGGAGGAAGTTACTAGAGATTGACTCTGATCAAATCAGTGTCTAAAGTTGGAGACTAAGAGGCAAGATCCTCGAAGACCAATTGTTTAGCGTAATTAAGGCTTGTTGCTTTGCACGGATACCCACTCATTAAGTTTTATTCCTACTTGGCCGATTAACCTATGGTTAGATTACTGCAATAACCCTCTCGTGGACAGTCAACCAGTTAGGACTCTAAATCTAAGGTCTACCCTCACATAAGCTTAATTTTTCTTTCTTTTTGTTTGGTTGTTTGCTTGTTTTTGTTTATTTTTGTTATTTTATGTGAAATGGATTATAACCTTAATTCTTTTTAAGCTAATTTGAATTCATTTTTTACCCCGACCTCTTTTGACTCGGACATCTCCAACCCTGCATTGAATAATATAAACTAACCAAATATGCCAAATTGATTTTATCAGACTCAATATAATCCCCATTCCTATAATTAGACCAATATTAGAACAATCAACTCCACGCTTCATCGAGTCAATGAGATACACCCCCCGAGTCATATTGTCAATCATCTTTTTCACAATTTTTCCAACATCCAGCTTCATATACTTCTTATTAAGATCAACCCGTTAAAGAAAAATCTGAATTGATAAAGAGTGTTGAGTAAGGCCATACTCATATTATAGAATGAGAAGTGAAGCTCAAGAAGTTTTGTGAGAGAGAAAATTCAGCTGAAATGAATGAAATTTAAAGCTGAAAACTTGTAGGAATTGTTTTGGAAATGAGAGCACTTGAAATTAGGAAACTAAAAAACTTTCTCTTTTGAATAAACTTGATTTTTCAAGAGATTTTCCAAAATCAAAAGATGTTTAATCCTCTCCAAATGAACTATATATAGACAAGTGATAAATATCATTAGAGGGGTCAATCAGGGCGTTAGAATGGTAAATAAACCTAAAAAGAGCAAATATACCTGTTAGAAAAAAGTTAAAAGTTTAAAAATTTAAAAACTAACTGTTAATATACCTGTGACAGGACTTCGGTCGACCGGTCGGTCGACCGGCTGCCTAAAACAAAAGTAGTAGTTACTTGTCGGTTGACTACCCGGTCGTCCGATCTCAACAGAGACTTGGGTGCTCCAAAAATTTGACAGTCGGTCGACTGCTAGGTTTCACGGTGGACCGGTCATCCAACAAACGTGCACATGCATAAGTGCTCTGTCTGCCAGTAGTTCATTTCCAATGCACTGGTCCAGTCGACCGACTGGTCGACTGAAAACCATTTTAAATTGAGTTTTTGATACGAAAGTAATTTTTAAATATTTTGAACCAGTTTGAAATAGGATTTTGCAACACATAGGCTATGAGATACATGTTTAAAACAAGACATAAAGATTTGGAAAATATACATGTATCAAAAACCATTCCTTGTAAAATATCAAAACGGAAAAAACTAGATATGAAAAGTATTTTGTATGTGACTTCTTGAGCATCAATTCTACATTCTATACTTAAACAATCTATTTTCTTACATTGATTCTATAAATCTTCAAGCAATCTTTAAGTGGACTTCTCTAAAAGTCAATCTTGATCGTCTGAATTTGAATATCATCCTTGAGTGATCTTGATACTTGAACACCTTCCTTTTGAGAAAGAGTAAAATAAAATATCTTTTGAACCTGAAAAACTTAAATAGTTAAACTTGATTAGTACCGAATAACTTCATGTGGTTTTAATCATCAAACAAAACCAGAAAGTGTACCCTTGGACCAACAATCTCCTCCTTTTTAATGATGACAAAACACGTGAGTTATTAAAGCCAAACAAAATGAAGAGCTTGGAAAGCTTCCCCTCTTATGTATCAAGTTCAATCACATGATTAGATGATGTAGCAATAACAAAGCAAGTCATATGCATATAGGTATAGATGTGCAATATAGAACATTATGCATAAATGAACAAACCTCCTTCCATGCCTCCAACCATCAAATAATAAGTATGCAATAAAGAGTAAGAAACCAATAGTGAACAAAGGAAACATTACATATAAACATGAGAATAGAGAATAGAGGTAATTGCTAAATCATAAATCTTCTCAAATGAATAACTCATAAAACTTCTCTTCTCAAATAAATAACACATAAATCTTCTCCTCTCAAATAAATAACTCATAAATTTTCTCCCCTTTTTTATAGACACTAAATAATCAAATTCAAATGTAAAACAAAATTGAAAGTAGTGTACCAATTTAGAGTAGTTAATTTTAAAGAACATGTATACTAAAGGATACCAATTTAAATATAAATATGAATACTAATTAAATGAAAATTTCATGAATTCATAATGCAAACATTCAACTCACCACAAATAAAAGAAAATCTATTATAATCAAGTGGTTTAGTAAAATGTTTGCTAATTAAAAATTGGAAGAAACATAATCAATTTCAATATCTCTTTTCTCATAATGATCTCTAAGAAAGTGATATCGAATCTCTATGTACTTAGTCTTATTTTGTTGATTTGCATTCTTGGTCATATGAATGATACTAGTATTATCACAAAATATTTTAACGTGATCATAATGCAAATCATAATCAAAGAGAGTATGTCTCATCAAAGAACTTATGCATAACAAGCCCCAGTCACAACATACTCTGCCTCGGCGGTTGAGAGGGCTATAGAATTTTGTTTCTTGGAAGATCACGAAGCAAGATAATTTTCAAAAAATTGATAAGTTTCATTAGTGCTCTTTCTATCCACTCTACAACCGCATAGTCAGTATCTAAATAACTCGTCATTGAGAATTGTCCGGTCTTCGGATACCACAAGCCTATTTCAATAGTTTCTTAAGATATCTAATAATGTGTTTTACCATAATTAAGTGAGACTCTTTAGGAAAAGATTGAAATCTAGCATATAAACATATACTAAACATAATGTTAAGCCTATTAGCCGTCAAATAAAGCAAGCTACCAATCATGCTACAATAGAGTTTAGTGTCAATATTTTTACCTTGTTCATCTTTATTAAGCTTAGTTGTGGTAACTATGGGAGTCTTACTTATCTTTGCATCTTCTACCCCAAATTTTTCTTGAATAAGCTCTTTTGTATACTTGGATCAATTGATGAAGATCCCATCACCCCTTTGCTTGATTTGAAGTCCAAAGAAATAGTTGAGCTCCCCCCATCGTACTCATTTCAAATTTTTCCTTCATGCATGATTCAAAATCCATACAAAGCATTTCATTAGCAGATCCAAAAATGATACCATCAATATATATTTGCATTATCAAGATATCATTATCTATATACTTTGTAAATAAGGTTGCATCAATTTTATCTTTAACAAAACCATTGGAAATAAGAAAAATACTCAATCTTTTATACCAAGCTCTTGGAGTTTGTTTTAAACCATATAAAGCCTTATCAAGTTTAAAAATAAAATCTGGATGTGTACGATCAACAAACCCTGGGGGTTATTTAACATATACCTCTTCAATAAAACCATTTAAAAATGTGCTTTTAACATCTATTTGAAAAAGCTTAAAATCCTTGAAAGAAGCAAATGCAAGTGTCATCCGTATGGCTTCTAGCCGTTCTACGGGTGCAAAGGTTTCTTTAAAATCGATTCTTTCAACTTGGGTGTAACTTTGAGCCACTAATCTAGCTTTATTCCTAATAACATTTTCTGACTCATCTAACTTATTCCTAAAGATATATTTAGTACTAATAATTGGTCTATCATGGGGCCTAGGAACAAGATGCCAAACTTGATTGCGCTCAAATTGATTGAGATCTTCTTGCATGACAAGCAACCAATATAAGTCACCCTCGACCTCGAGGATATTCTTGAGCTCAATATGAGAAATGAATACAAAATGACTACAAATATCATAGAGTTTAGAGCAAGTAGTTACCCCCTTTAGATACATCATCTATGATGAGGTCCTTGGGATGGCTTGTAGCATATCTCTAATCTTTTGGAAGTGGTTGAGTTGGCTCCACTTCAATATCTTGGATTTTGTATTATCTTTTAATTTGTCTTCATCTTCTTGAGCCGGCGAGTCCTTCAATGAAATCTTTACAATGTCTTCACCTAAGGAATCAATTTCTACAATATTCTTCATAAGAATGTTAGATTTCTCAAACTTAACATGCATAAACTCTTCAATAGTTGAAGTTAACCTACTGAAGACTCTATAGACCTACAAGTGTTTGAATACCCAACAAAAATAGCTTCAAAGAATTTTGGATCAAACTTTCCTAGGTTACCTTTGGTATTCAAAATAAAGTATTTACATTCAAAAATTTTAAAATAGGAAATATTTGGTTTTCTCAAGTAATCAATCTCAAAGGGGTTTTAGAAGTATTTTTTACAAAAATAAACTCTATTTGATATGTACATGAGGTGTTTACGACCTCGGCCAATAGATATTGAGGGAGTCTGTATTCAATAATTATTGTCCTGGACATCTCTTGGAGAGTGCAGTTCTTTCTTTCAATGCCTCTATTTTATTATGGAGTTTTAGGACATGAAAGTTCATATTTGATTTCATTTTTTTCACAATAAATAATAAAGGAGTAGTTTATAAACTCACCACCTCTATCACTCCTAATGCATAAAATCAGAATTTTTTTCTTTTTTAACCCCTTTTTAAAAATATTAAAATGTGAAAAAGCTTAATCTTTATGTTCTAAAAAGAAAACCTATGTAAATCTTGAGAAATCATCAACTAAAACAAAAAAAAATTGATTACCACTAAGACTTTTGATTTTAGTTGGACCAAACAAATCTATATATATCAATTCTAAAGGTCTTGATGTCATGATATCCTTGATTGATTTGAAAGAGGACTTGATTTATTTTTCAAGTTGGCACATGTCACAAATGCGGTCCTTTTTAAATTTTAAACTAGGAATACCTTTACTGGTTCTTTATAATTAATTCGGGTAGGTGATTAAATGAAATATGACCTAGTCTCCTATACCATAACCAAGAATCTTCATTAAAAGTATTCAAACAAGTGGCATTGTATTCTAAATTAAGCATGACAATCATATAAATATTGTTTTCATGAAAATTGAAACGAATACAAGTATTTGTTTTCTTGCCTAAAACATCACAAGTAGAGTCATAAAAAATGACCCTTAAGCCTTTGTCACATAATTGACTAATACTTAATAGATTATGTTTAAGTTCATCTACAAAAATAACATCTTCAATCAAAGGAGATGAGCCAATCTTGATATTACCTATACCAGTGATTTTACCTTTTGAGTCATCTCCGAAGGTGACGTGCCACCTTCATGATACTTTGATAGAGTTGCAAAGTTGATATCCCAAGTGATGTGACTTGAGCAACCACTATCAAGGTACCATCGCTTCCTACGTCTTGGAGCCTTGGTAAGTACCTATGTTATGTAAAGTACAAGTTGATTTTAGTACCCAAACTTTCTTGGGTCCTAAAATGTTAGCTTTTCGAACCCATAATGAATATTGGATGCATTCAATTTATCATAACAAAACTTAGCCAAATGACCTTCGCGGTCACAATAAGTGCGTGTATACATCTTGGCATATAAAAATACATGATGTGTGTGAGCATGATGAGCACGTGCATGAGTGGTTTGGTTGTTTGGTCCAGAAAATAGCGCGAAGTAAAATTTCTTTGAGTGAATGAAAAATTACAACAGAATAATTCCGATTACAAAAGAGGAAAAAATAACTGGTTCTCTCCTTTATTTAAGGCTGGATTCTTCGTGTGGTGATGGAGAGTGATTCTTGTTCTCCGTTGACTAGCTGAATGACAAGCTTTACTTTGGAATTGCTCTCAAAAATTAATCAGGAGGGAGCTCTATTTTTAATAAACTAAGTATTTAGAGTCCACTGATTTCTCCTTCTGAAAAAGTAAGAGGAAAGAAAGATGCTTTTAGTTTGAAAATTCTCAACTCTTAATCTCCAAAAGTTTCTCTTTCTATTCTCTGACTTCTTCTCCAAAGTCGTCCCCTCCCTTCATAGCTCCTCAGGATATTTATAGGGAGTCAGGGGGTATAATTATCCCTTATAATCCCTCCATAATGGAGATTAACTCTCCCATTACATGGGGAGTTAGTTGACCCAGTAATAGGGATCAGTTATAACAGAAATGCGGGTCTCGCGATCGATGTGGACCTCACATTGTTTGTTATAGACACGTATATCTCAGTCAGAACATGGAGTTGCTCAGACCCGCGCTTGAAGTGAGACATGGAGTTACTCAGACCCGCGTTTGAAGTAAGACGCAAGGCTGCTCAGACCTGCATTTAAAGTAAGACGCGAGGTTGCTCATACTCGCGTAAGACACGGAGTTACTCAGATTCGCATCTAAAGTCTGCGTTTTCCTTTGGATGCGAGGTTCACATTTTAGTTTCAACGCGACCTTCGCGTTGAAGTAAGGTTCACGTCTGATGACTTATCCTTAGTGATTTTTAGACAGCCTACAGAACCCCCTCCAACATTTTCAACGTCCACAGTTGACTGGGATAGATTTTAAAATACTTTAGATTTCATGTTGATTTCGGACTTCCTGTGATTGGACTGGTAATCTTTCGAGATATCCTGAGTTTGATCCTGTCTGGATTTTGGTCTTCGTGAGTGTACTGTTGAACTACTTGAAGCCTCCAGAGAAGATCATCACAAGTGTCTTAGAAACTCGGTCTAGCACCTGTTAAGAGCTTTGGTTTGTTTGTCGGTGTACTATTGAACTGGCAGAGTTGTCGATTACTTTTGCCAATGTACTGTTGAACTGATTGCAGAAGCATGGACATACTCTGTGTATGTGTAAGAACGCGACCCTCATAGATGCGATCTCCATGTAGATGTGAGCTTCAATGAATTGAGACGCGACACTCTGTTGCTGTAGAGATGCGACACTCTGTTGGTATTGAGACGCGACTTTGAGACACGACTCTCAGTTATTATTGAGACACAACCTTGGTTGATGATGAGACGTGACCCTCAATTTCAAATGCGAAGATCACGTTGGATGCTTTCAGACGCAGATGCAAGTGCACATCTGGCTCAGATTGAGCTTAAGATACGCGCCATGTATATCGACCACTGAAGGGCCTATAAATGACCCGGGTCTTTCAACAGTCAATTGACTTGACTATTCTTCTCCGTCGATCAGACCCGCGTCTAAAGATCAAAGCTCTCAAATTTTCTCAGAACTCATAAAGCTTCAGGCTTTTTTAAATCTTTTCAAAGATTTTCACCATTGAGATGGCCCCAAAACCTAAGCAAACCATTGCTTCTTCAAGCACCGTCGCTGCGCCGAGCACCATGGGCAGTTCTCTGTTGGCCCAAAGGCCTTCCACCCTAGTTTTGATGATGATTAACTCATGTAGTTATGTGTACTAATAATCTTGTGATTTTAGTTTCAGATCATTAATCAAGTTATTAGTTGGTCATTAGCTTCAACAAGATGATTTGAAAGCTTTCACATGTTGATTCAAGAGCCCGAGCGTCAAAGATCATATATAGCACTTGCTCGGTGGATCAAGGAGTTTTGGATCGAGTCGGCTTGGAGATTGCGCTCTACAAGAAGACATCGGTACCATAGTTTAGTTTTGTGTTTAGATCCAAATTGTAAAGATTAGAATAGTATGATATGCTCAAGTTCACAACACACACGTTTCATGTTTTGAATATTAGTTTTCGGTTTTTCGGTTTTAGGTTTAACCGATCTTGGTTTTCATGAATAGATAGATCAAAACAAATTTACATGGTTTAATGTATATATGATTTGTTCTATATACATGCATGCTTAATTTCCTAGACAAACTTAGTTTGATAGTCTATTTCAAGTGTTTTATGTTTTGGTATTTTGACAAAACATATTTTGGAATTATTGACAAAAACATGGATATATATTTGTTTCATGTATATTGGATTTCTATCCATATGCATCATGCTTCATGTTGTTTAAATATCATGTTTTTGTATTTGGAAGAGTTTTGGACAAAACGTATTTTCTATTCAGAATCCTAGTTTTAGAAAATACAGTTTCTAGTTTTTGGAAAATATTGTAAGATACAAAAATAGTTTTAATTGTTTGATATTTGAGTCAAAACTTTTATCATATGTTCATATATCAATGCAAATTGTCAAAACTATTTTTGGGATTTTTAATAGTTTACAAGAATTTATTGGATATTTATTTCCTCTGTTTTTCTGACCTGTACAGTGTCTGCCAGGTTAGGTCGGTCGACCCTAACGGTCGACCGCACCATGTAGCCGGTCGACCGTCAGCGTCGACCGACGTGCACGGATACGTGCACGCTGGCTACACTTGTAGCCGGTCGACTGTGCGGTCGACCGACTGAGAGCAGTTTGCTCTCTGTTTGTTTGGGTCGACCGGGCGGTCGACCGGTAGCTATCAACGGTCAGAATATGACCGTTGGACGGTCGACCGTGCGGTCGACCGACAGGGCTATTTTGGCAAAATCTGCTGCCAATGGCTAGTTTTCAGATTTGCCTATAAATACCCCATTGGAAAGAGTTTTTCTCTAAGAATTTTTGTGCGAATTTTTCCTTACTCTCTGGTATTTTCACAGCAATCAAAAGAAGTTTTGGATTCAAATTGAACAATCTATTTGGTATTTTTGCTAGGGTTTGGAATACCAAAGAAAAGGATTTTTGGGAAAAGAGTTTTGATTCAACTTCTATATCTTAGTTTCAGTTTTTCCCAAGGATTTTCTTTGTGATTTTGATTTCCATCCCATTGGTTTTCTCCACACTTGAGCTATAATCTACTATCTCTTCTATAGGATCTTTGTGTGAGAGAAATTGTTTGTGGTTGTTGTTTAGACCACCAAGTTAAAAACCCAATCTTTGCTTTGTGCCTTGCCCTCATTGTGTTGAGGAAGTTGTGCAATTGGGTGGTATCCCTCAAGTTGTGAGGTGATCCTTGTGTTTGCTTTGTGCTAATCCCTCGGGTTGTGAGGTGATTGTTTTGGAGCTTGCCTCAAGGAGGAGGTTGTGGTTGTAAAGAGAGGAGTTGGGTACTCCTTGTGAGAGTTCTTTGTGGACTAGCTAGTGGATTAGAAATCCTTCGTGTGTCGGAGGCGGGGATGTAGAGCTGGGTGCTCGAACCTCGAAACATATCTTGTTGTTTGCGCTTGATCCATTGACTCTCTCTCTATCTCTCTCTTTACTTTGTGCCTTGCAAATATTCATATTGTGCATTCATAATTGCTTGGCTTGGTTGTGTGTGCATCATTTGTTGATTGCACTTGAGTGTATTGCATTAAGTTTTTTAAATTCCGCATTGAGTTGACTAGATTAGCATAATCACCTATTCACCCCCCTCTAGGTGATCTTTCAATTGGTATCAGAGCTAGTGCTCCTGATATTAGGTTTAACCACCTAGGAGTGAGATCTTGGTTTGCTAATCTTCATTTGCATTGTTCATTTGCACTCATTTAGTTTGCTCTCATGGATAGCCCTCCTATGTTTGACCATATTAGACTTGATGCTTGGAAGGCCAATATGAGTAGCCATTTGAAAAGACTAGGACATCTAGTTTATCAAGCCTCCACTATGGAATCATTCCCTAATAGTAGCAAGCATAAAAAGACAAATGCATTAGCACTTAGAGCACTTAGAGCATCTCTTAGTGAACATATTTTACCGGTATTTGATCATTATGACTCGGCTTTTGCAGTTTGGAGCTTATTGACGTCTCCCGAGCTTCCAAGGATTATCAACAAGATGAGGAGATCTATGAGAGAAAAGTCTGAAGAGCGTTGCCTCATGGTCCAAGGGAATAACTCCCTTGAGGTACAATCGGATTCTCAATTAGATAATAGCTCTAGTTCCTATTGCCATGGTTGTTTTGAAGTTCAAACATTGAATTTGGAACTTGCTCAAAAGCTTGAAAATCTCTTGGAAAAAACACAATCTTTTGAAAGAAGACAACCTTATTTTGAAAAATAAATTAAAGGATTTGTGTTCTAATTTTGAATCGGTTTTGCAAGAGAAGGAAGAGATCACTAGTGAACGTGACTCACTAAGATCTAAACTAGACCTTGCCCATAATGAGATTGAAGTTTTGAAAAACAAAAAAGATTGTGATGATGTTGTGAAAAACAATGAGGTTTTATCTTCTAAATTGGATTTTGTTTTAAAAGATAACCTTGTTTTGAAAAATAAAATTGATTCAATTACAAAAGAATTGAATTTGGTTTTGAAGAAAAATGAATCTTTGAAAATTGATATTGATTCTCATGTGTGCCATGCTAGTATAGCTTCTTCTTCCTCTTGCACACCTATTGCTTGCTCCACTTTATCTTCCACTATTGAAAATGATATAAATATTTTGAAGAAAAGTGTTGAATGTTTGGGCTCCACTTTGAGCCAATGCACATTGAATCATTCACGTTTGGAAACCTTGGTTCGCAAGAAACAAGGTCCATCTTTGCATTACACCCTACACGGCATACACATGCTTCCCACGGTCACCACCATTACATGTATGCTCATGTGTACACATGTACACATTGTGGTCGAAAAGGCCACCTTGCTAGATTTTGTTATGATCGTGTTTATCATGAAAATTTAGCAACTAATTTTGTTTGGGTTAGAAAAGATACTAACCCCCGTGGACCCAAAAGGAAATGGGTACCAAGAACCACTTCCTTGATTTTTGATGTAGGTGGGAGCTCTCGCATCACGTGAGAGTATTGGTGCCTTGAGGTGGATGCGTTCTAAGCCTAAAAGAGAACCATTTGGATGCTTCACTCTCAAGGGGATTTGGTGGGAGGACCACTGTGGTTTGGAGAACTAGAGATGCACCTTCATCGGTTTTGGTATCATTCTCTAACTCCCATTTTTATTTGCATGCTTTTCATGTTCATCTATTCATAGCATGTCTTGTTTTATTGTTCATTATGCTTATGTCATGTTGATTAGATTAGTGTTATACATGTTTAGTCACTTGAGCACCCATGTTTTATATGGATCTATATTTAGTGTTCTCACCTTGTTTAAACTAACATGTATACACTAGATCTAATGCACATGCATATACATAATGATCATGTGGATGTTTAAGATTTTTGTTTTATTGAATCATGTTTTATTGTTTCATGACTAGTATGACGTTTGTCATGTTTATTAGACTTATGCTTTACATGATTAGTTGTTGAGACACCCATGTTTAGTATGGACCCATATTTTGTGTTCTCTTTATATTTTAGCTATCATGTTAATCATAGATCTAATGTACATGTCGTTGTCATGCTAATCATATGGTTGACTATGATTTTTTTATTTTTTATTTTTTTTAATAATTCATGTTTTGATTATTATGTTTATCATGTTGGGTTATGATTCCTGTTTTATGCTTAATGATTTGATTACTTGTTTAGATGTTAGTTTTCATTAAGACTGGAATTTATACTTGTACATATAATGGGACACAAATAAATCTTTATATATGTTTGAGCTTGGATGCTTATTTGTACCCATTAGATATGCTAGTATAGCCTAGTTTTGATGATTCATGCATTTTAAACTTGTATTCCTATTTTGGAGTTGTTTTATGTGTATGAGTTTTCATTTCATGTATATGTTTATTTTGCCAAACCTTAAGATATACATGTATACCCTTTGAGTCATTTGCCTTTCATGTAAATCTATATATATGGACTCAATTGTGTTTAGGGATATGTATGTATACTTATTGTGTTGAAAATTCATACATATACCTTGAAATGAAATTAGTTTTGGTGAAAATTTAGTTTTTCTTGATTTCGTGTTCATTTGTTTAACTTCATGTATATGTCTATCTTGTCCAAACTATTGATTATACATGTACATCCTTGAGCCACGTACCTTCATGCATATACTTTTGTGGACTCATTATGTTTAGGATATGTATGTATACTTTAGTTTGTACATGACATACATATGCCTTGAAGTTTAAATCGTTAGGATGAATTTCATGTTTGCCAAGTGATTTCACATTTATAATGAATTTCATGTTTTTAAGATGATTTCAATTGGTGATTTCACATATTAGATGAATTTCATGTTTTCAAGGAATTTCATATGAGCTTAATTGAATACTTTCATGTTGATATGTGTCACATTATACTTGTACACTCACCTTATTAGTTTACTCATGATTTGTTTTCATGAGAATTTGATATGAGCTTTACGAACTTTGAGTGTTTAGTGATCATGTGATTTACATGTGTTTCATGAAAAATAATTTTGTTTTATTCCTTGCTTGAAGGATTTCGTACTAGTTCTAAAAGTTTTCCTATAACTAGTTCGTATTCTTCACTATGATAGAGATTTTCAAACATACTACATTTTCAAATCTATTTTTGAAAACCCCTACCTTCAATGGGAGGATGGATGGGAGATCATGTTCATGTATGCCTTAAAATGAAAATCATTTAAAACTTGAATCATGATTGGGAGGTAGTTATATGATGTATACACTTGATCATTATTGTTATTTCAATTGGTATCATTGAATTCTTTCAATTGGTATCAATCTTGACATTTCTTGTATACTCATATATGTTTGTATGTATGTATGCTTTAAATTCCAAGAATATCAATTTCTATTGGTATCTATTTTTCATACATATATATGTTTTATTTGTGCTTATTATATCCCTATATCTTTAAGCACAAAATCTTGTTTATGCTAGTGCTTGAGTTTTAACTTTGTTTCAATTGATTACTTTTAAATTGATATCAAGCCTATGCATTATTTTAGTTGGTATTTCATAAAGGGGGAGAAAATTTGATTTTGTCTTTCAATTGGTATTTGATTTCCACTCCCTTACTTTATGATAGAAAATAAATTTAAAATTGGTATCATATGTTCAAAATGAAAAATATTTACAATTGGTATCAAAATTTTTGTTTAAACATTCAAGATTTATTATGTTTAATTTCAAATTGGTATCAAGATTTTCATGTATTTTGCTTAAAATTGATATCAACATTTTTCTTGTTTGTTTCCTTTCAATTGGTATCAAGATGCTATTCTTTGACTTATTTTCAATTGGTACCTTAATTGATTGTCACTCCTAATTGGTTTTGTTTTTGTTTTAGACAAAAAGGGGAAAATATCATTTTTATTGATTCGTTGTTTCGAACAAAAAGGGGAGAAAAATTTATGAATTTAATTTTGTTTTTACCCCTCATCGAAGATTGATTCTTTGTATTAAAAAGAGAGAAGATTTTGTTTGTTTTGGTTTTTACCCCTTTGTTGATGATTGACAAAAAGGGGGAGAATTATTTGAGAGTTTAATATGCATTATATAAACCAAAGTACTTCTCAAATAGAGAAGATGTTTTTAATATGCATGATTGGTACATGTTTATATATGCATGTTTATGTTTTGCATATATTAAGTTTAATTTAGTTTAATTTTAATTGGTATCTAAAGCATGTTTTGTAATTGGGTATCTAAAGCATGCTTTGTAATTCGTATCTAAAGCATGTTTTGTTTAATTGGTATCTAAAGCATGTTTTGTAATTGGTATCTAGAGCATGTTTTGTTTTAAATATTTCATTGGTATCTAGAACCCTTTATTGTTTATGTATAGATATGCATGTTTCATGATTCATGTTTAAGATCCTTCATTGCATATTCTTTATGTTTATTTGTTTATGCATGAGTTAAGGGGGAGTTTCTTTGAAGCTTAACTTTAATCCATGCATATATAACTCCATGAGTTTTGTCATCATCAAAAAGGGGGAGATTGTTGGCCAAAGGCCTTCCACCCTAGTTTTGATGATGATTAACTCATGTAGTTATGTGTACTAATAATCTTGTGATTTTAGTTTCAGATCATTAATCAAGTTATTAATTGGTGATTAGCTTCAACAAGATGATTTGAAAGCTTTCACATGTTGATTCAAGAGCCCGAGCGTCAAAGATCATATATAGCACTTGCTCGGTGGATCAAGGAGTTTTGGATCGAGTCGGCTTGGAGATTGTGCTCTACAAGAAGACATCGGTACCATAGTTTAGTTTTGTGTTTAGATCCAAATTGTAAAGATTAGAATAGTATGATATGCTCAAGTTCACAACACACACGTTTCATGTTTTGAATATTGGTTTTCGGTTTTAGGTTTAACCGATCTTGGTTTTCATGAATAGATAGATCAAAACAAGTTTACATGGTTTAATGTATATATGATTTGTTCTATATACATGCATGCTTAATTTCCTAGACAAACTTAGTTTGATAGTATATTTTATGTGTTTTATGTTTTAGTATTTTTGACAAAACATATTTTGGAATTATTGACAAAAACATGGATATATATATTTGTTTCATGTATATTGGATTTCTATCCATATGCATCATGCTTCATGTTGTTTAAATATCATGTTTTTGTATTTGGAAGAGTTTTGGACAAAACGTATTTTCTATTCAGAATCCTAGTTTTAGAAAATACAGTTTCTAGTTTTTGGAAAATATTGTAAGATACAAAAATAGTTTTAATTGCTTGATATTTGAGTCAAAACTTTTATCATATGTTCATATATCAATGCAAATTGTCAAAACTATTTTTGGGATTTTTAATAGTTTACAAGAATTTATTGGATATTTATTTCCTCTGTTTTTCTGACCTGTACAGTGTCTGCCAGGTTAGGTCGGTCGACCCTAACGGTCGACCGCATCATGTAGCCGGTCGACCGTCAGGGTCGACCGACGTGCACGGATACGTGCACGCTGGCTACACTTGTAGCCGGTCGACCGTGCGGTCGACCGATTGAGAGCAGTTTGCTCTCTGTTTGTTTGGGTCGACCGGGCGGTCGACCGGTAGCTGTCAACGGTCAGAATATGACCGTTGGACGGTCGACCGTGCGGTCGACCGGCAGGGCTATTTTGGCAAAATCTGCTGCCAACGGCTAGTTTCCAGATTTGACTATAAATACCCCATTGGAAAGAGTTTTTCTCTAAGAATTTTTGTGCGAATTTTTCCTTACTCTCTGGTGTTTTCACAGCAATCAAAAGAAATTTTTGGATTCAAATTGAACAATCTATTTGGTGTTTTTGCTAGGGTTTGGAATACCAAAGAAAAGAATTTTTGGGAAAAGAGTTTTGATTCAACTTCTATATCTTAGTTTCAGTTTTTCCCAAGGATTTTCTTTGTGATTTTGATTTCCATCCCATTGGTTTTCTCCACACTTGAGCTATAATCTACTATCTCTTCTATAGGATCTTTGTGTGAGAGAAAGAAATTGTTTGTGGTTGTTGTTTAGACTACCAAGTTAAAAACCCAATCTTTGCTTTGTGCCTTGCCCTCATTGTGTTGAGGAAGTTGTGCAATTGGATTGTATCCCTCAAGTTGTGAGGTGATCCTTATGTTTGCTTTGTGCTAATCCCTCGGGTTGTGATGTGATTGTTTTGGAGCTTGCCTCAAGGAGAAGGTTGTGGTTATAAAGAGAGGAGTTGGGTACTCCTTGTGAGAGTTCTTTGTGGACTAGCTAGTGGATTAGATATCCTTCGTGTGTCGAAGGCGGGGATGTAGAGCTGGGTGCTCGAACCTCGAAACATATCTTGTTGTTTGTGCTTGATCCATTGACTCTCTCTCTATCTCTCTCTTTACTTTGTGCCTTGCAAATATTCATATTGTGCATTCATAATTGCTTGGCTTGGTTGTGTGTGCATCATTTGTTGATTGCACTTGAGTGTATTGCATTAAGTTTTTTAAATTCCGCATTGAGTTGACTAGATTAGCATAATCACCTATTCACCCCCCCTCTAGGTGATCTTTCATTCTCCTCCTCAGGAAGCCCTCATTTCTGGTAAGTGGAATGGCCTCCGCCATTGAGAACACGAATAGACACTGTCTTTTAACTTCTTTTTGAAGTTTTTTGAAACTTCTGTTGAAGTTAAACAGTCGACGCAGATCTCGCTGGTCCGTATTTGATTTATAAACACGGTTCTCACGTTGATGAGTAGAATGCAGGTCTGGTGACCCTAGCGTTTTTCTGTTTTATCAATGTGACCTTTGCGTCTGCGAATTGAACGCGAGTTGATTGCACACATTTATTGCATTATTCTTTATTGCATTTTCACATTTTTTGTGTAATAAATCTGCTAATTTTCTTGTCTTAAATGTCTATTTTGCAGAAGATAATCATGGGGAGAAAGAGGATAAAATCAAATAAATACCAGCTAAAGTCAGATTTTATTGGGTCAATGTGGTTAGAGAAGGATGATCCCAAATCCAGTTGGTTAAATTCACATTTTGGTGAATCAAATCGTTTAACCGAAGATCAACGAGAATATCATCGAATCCAGAGCTCAAATAGCAAACCCAGTTGGATAAAAAGACAAATCAGGGAATCTTTAAGATACGCTCCTAAGATGTGGCCATTTGGCCACATCTTTGCCGCGGATCCGTGGAAAAAGCCGCAGATCCGCCGCAATCTTGAAAGATATGGGGGAGCATTTTCTTCTCCTATCTTTAGACGCTCTCCCCCATTTTGTATTTGCTATGAATACCGACAAATTCTCAGTGAACAGAGGACGATTAGGCCGAGAAGGATTTTTAGGCTAGTTTTCATTCTTTTTTAGTGTAGGTTTTCATTTTCATTTTTATATAATTTTTATTTCTTTGTAAGCATAGGTTAGACTGAGATTCATGTAAGTAAGAGAGAGATTTATGTTGAGAGTGACATCGATGTAACCTCCTCTTTTCTTTAATCGTTTCTACAAGCAAGCAAAGGTATCTTGTTTATGTTTTTCTTTGTTTTTATGTTCTCTTCTTCTTTCTACTTTTCCTTTTTTGGTTTTTGATGAGTATCCAAGTGAATTTAGTAGCATCGGTATAGCTGTGTTGTGTGATTGCCACTGATATTTCATGATGATGATCTCCTCCTCAAGATTCTATATCATTTCATTCTTCTTCGTCTTGATGATGTAATGCGAATGGGGAGTAAGCTCGATCTTATGGATTATGTATTGATCACCTCCGAAGTAAAGGTAAACGTGCCAACGATCTAAGTTAAGTCATCAACCAGAAGAGGTGGATAAGTTCTTTAAGTTTTTCTTCCTTTCTTTTAATCCTTTAGTTTATATCACTACCATCTCTCAACTCTTTTATTCACTCTTTTTAATTTCTTTTTTTAACTTAGTCTTTTATTTTCCAAAATCCTCATCTCCTTCTATCTATCACCTTCATAAATTAACATAATTTTATTTTTCTTTTCTTTTAAAGAACAAGAGAAGAATTTTAACCATTTTCAAGTAACTTAAAAGAACACTTACTAAAATCTTCCATTGGTAGTCCCTCCTTGTGGAACATGACCCGCATAGTCACTCGCTATAACGGTAGTATTGAGTAATTGCACTTCTGTTTTGTATCCTGAAATTCTATATTTTCTGTGTGCAGGTTCCAACTAAATCAAAATTTTGGCGCCGTTGTCGGGGAGGGACGATAAGTAATTCTCTTTTTAAATTTATATTTTTTTGTTAACTTTCTTATTTGTTCTTGGTGTGCAGTGATAGATATCAAACAAATTTTTCTTACATCGAACATATAACTCGCTCTAGACTATGCTCAAGAAAACAGAGCCCAAAAGCCCTCAGATTTGCTCCATTTTCGCAGTAATGTGAGTGAACTACTAATCTGTATTTTTTTTGTAGGTTGGTTGAATTGTAAAGTTAAGTTTCTGCATCTATTTATTTTCTTCTTTAACTCACTGTATATACTTGATCAGTCGCTACTATTGCATAATTATTATCATATTCTCATACATATTATAAAATAAACTCTACTTTTAATCCTATTTATTGTCTAATTTATATGTAGGTCCATTGCTAAAGGAGAAGGAAGAGAAAAGCCCAAAAGCCCATCAAAATTCTGATTTAATTCAGAATTAATTAGAAATCAGAAAATCAGGGCAGATCAGGGTGAATCAGAGAAGATAAAGTCGATTGAAAATCAGTTTCATCAAATCATCACAAATCAATTAGTTAAAGCCGAATATAAAAGGAGGTTTCGTCAAATCCAGGACCCCAAACGGCAAATCCAAAAGGAGATAACCTCATATCACAAAACCAGACAGCTCCACCCCTCGGCTGTGGCCACTTGGCCACAGCCGAGGCCACGGAAACGCGGCTAAGGCCGTGTTTCTGCGGCTTTGTTAGAGAGTTAGGGGGAGCGTTTGCTCCACCTATCTTCGTACACTCTCCTCTGTTGGGTTTTGCCTATAAATATTGGGTTTTTCAGAGACCACAAAAGACGATGATGCAAAGATAGAATTTAGTCCACTTTTCATTCTTTTTAGTATAGATTTTTGTTTTTCTTTTTATGTAATTTTCAGTTTTCATTTATGAAATTCAGAGGAGATCAGAGTTTCATAGGAGAATGAGAATGAATCTTGCGCTGAGAGTGACACTGGTGTAAGTTGTTCTTCTTTTCTCTTATTGTTATAAATAAAAGTATACCTAGAGGGAGGGTGAATAGATGTATGGCTAATCTAATGAAAAATGATGCGAAATTAAAACTAAATTGCAATGCACTTAGTGTAACCAAAGAGTGTAGCCGAATTTTCGGTGAAGGACTCTGGACTATCTCCTCTAAATTCCTCTAAATAAGAGTTGAGGTGCTATGTAAAGCTCACTTGGTTCAACACAAGTGAGGAACACAAACAATACCAAGTATATAAGTATGATATGAAAAATATGAAATAATGCAAGGCACAATATACGAGAGAGAGAGAGAGTTTAGAAATAGTGGATTAATCGCAAACACTGAGATATGTTTCGAGGTTCGAGCCATTGCTCTACGTCCCCACCTTCACACAGAAGGATTTTCACTAAACTGAGAATTTGGGTAATACAAATTTGAAGTACACAACTCCTCTCTTTATCAAACATAACCTCTACACAAGAGGTAAGGCACAACAACAGTCACCTCTAAACTTAGAGGGATGGGCACTTAGCCAAACAACTACAATCACCTCTACACTTAGAGGGATACCAACAAACCCAATTGCACAACCTCCTTTGCACTTAGAGGGAAAGGCACAAAGTCAAAGCAAAAGAAAGGGTTACAACTCTTGGTGGTCTCAATAAATCGCAAACCAATTTTCTAACAAAAACTAGATCCTATAGATAGGATAGATATGATAGCTTAAGTGTGAGAATGCAAGGTGTTTGAAAAACAAATCACAAAGAAAAATACTTGAGAAAACAAGTACAATAAAATAGAAATGAAGATCAAAACCAATATCCCAAATACTCTATTTTTGTTTGAATTTTTCAACCCTTGAAAATAAAAAAAAAGATAGATCTTTTTAACCCAAAAACTCTTTGAAAACTTCTTTCTAAAACACTTATAAAGATGGGAAAATTTACTCTTCAAATTCTTGGTGAAAACAACTCAAGAGGGGGACAATTTATAACCCCTCAAAAATCTGCCCGTTGGCAGCCATGAAAGGGCAGAAATGCCCTTCCGGTCGACCGCCCAGTCGACCAGCCAACAGTCATTTTTATGACCGTTGAGCCACCGGTCGACCGCCCGGTCGACCGAGGCCTGGAACAGAGAGCAGAAGCTCTCTGCCGGTCGACCCCCCGGTCGACCGGGGCTAGACCCAGAGAGCAGAGCTCTCTGGCGGTCGACCGACCCGGTCGACCGGCCCACTAGCCTATACTGCCGTGCACATTTGTGCACGTCGGTCGACCGGCAGAAGGCCAAGTCAAACAATAATAGGGATTGAAAACTTGTCATTTTACCTTCTAAAAAATCCTATAAAATACACATAAATTCCACAAAAATAAGTTCTTATAATATATTTTAATAACAAATATGTGTGACCAAATTCAACATATATTATAAACATTTTGAACTATTTTTGTGATAAAGAAATTTGCCTTTAAACCAAAATCGGTATTTTCCAAACTTGGATTTTTGAAATGGAAAATCGTTTTCTCCAAAACTCATATGGATACAAAAACATGATA
Source organism: Agave tequilana (assembly GCA_038442645.1). Classification (NCBI taxonomy): domain Eukaryota; kingdom Viridiplantae; phylum Streptophyta; class Magnoliopsida; order Asparagales; family Asparagaceae; genus Agave; species Agave tequilana. The sequence continues at coordinate 375,903 of JAVJIF010001149.1, read as the reverse complement.
TAGTAAGCACAATCAAATAACATATATATGTATGAAAATGTAAATACTAATCGAAATTGATACTTTTTGAAGTTAGAAGCATACATATATAAGAAAACACATATGACTATACAAACATAAAAATATCAATGGTGATATCAATTGAAAATACAATGAGGATCAAGTGTATAACTCATACTACCTCCCTTTCATGCACATGTTAAAAAGATTTTCAATTTGAGCATACAAGACATGATCGCCCATCCAACCACCCTTTGGTTGGTGGGGTTTTCAAAAATAGGATTTGAAAATAGTTTAACATGCGTGAAAACTCTACCAATTGAAAAATAATGACTAGTTTGAAGATAATATTTGAAAACTAGTACGAAGTCCTTCAAGTAAGGAAAAAAACATTAATATATTCCATGAAAAACATGTAAGTCATACGATGATTGACACTCAAAGTCTATAAAGCATATATAAGGCTCATGAAAATAAAAATTATGAGTAAACAAGAATTAATGTGAGTGTAAAAATCATGTAATCAACAAAATCATAGAAATAGGCAATTAAGCTCAATGAAAATTTCTTTATCAAAAACATGAAAATCATCAAAACTAAATATACTTCGAGGTATATGTATGTTTAGTTAAAACTAAAGGTATACATACATATCCCAAATACAAATGAGTCCATAATAGAATTTGCATAAAAAAGTAAGTGACTCAAGGGTATACATGTATATCTAAAGTTTTAAACAAAATTAACATATACATGAAGCTAAACATATTAAAATGAAAACATGTACAAAATAGGGAATACAAGTTAAAGTGTACGAATCATCAAAACTAAGCTATACTAATACATCTAATGGGTACAAATGAGCAATTAAGCACAAACATGTAAAAATCAAATGTGGCTCATTAGTTGTACAAGTATCTACACAAATTTTAATAAAAACTACATCTTAAACATGTAATCAAAAAATGAAGCACAAAAATCAAAAACAAAAATCAATATGATCATTATATAAATGCACATGACTTAGAACTATGATATACATAATAGCTAAACTAAAGTGAGAACACAAAATATGAATCCACACGAACATGGGTGTATCTCAATTACTATACCTGTATGTCATAAGTCTACACAACATGGCATTTAACATAATAATCATGAAAAATTAAAACATGCTAAAAATCAATAATGATAGCATGTAAACAATATAGGAGTTAGAGATAGTAACCAAAATCATTAGGGCTAATCTCTAGATCTCCAAACTATGGTGGTCCTCCCACCAAACTTCCTTGAAAGTGATGCATCCAAAATTGTCACCATTTAGCTCGGAACGCATCTACCTCAAGGCACCAACACTTCTAACGTCATGTGAGAGCCCACACCTAGATCAAATATAATATGAGTGAATTTTGGTACCCATACTCTATTGGGTCCAAGGGGGTTAGCATCTTTCCTAACCCAAACATATCTATTTGCAAAATTTACATTATGTACTCTATCATAACAAAACTTTGCAAGGTGGCCCTTACGTCCACAATGTGTACAAGTGTACACATGAGCATACATAGTGTTATGTGTATGAACGTGAGAAGCATGTATATGCCGTGATTTGTGTGCATGCATAAGACGAGCATGTTTTTGTGAAACATGGATTCCAACCTTGAGTGGTTCATGGCACATTAGCTCCAAGTGAAACCCAAACAATCAACACTCTTCTTTAGCATAGTTATATCATTTTCAACTTTAGAAGAAGAGGTGGAGCATGCAATAGGTACAATAAATGATGAAGCATGACAAACATGAGTATTTAAATTATTTTTCAAAGAAATATTTTTCTTAGAACCCAAATCTAGTTCTTTTGAAATAGAAGCAATTTTATTTTTCAATGATTCATTTTCTTTTAAAGCAATATCAAGTTTTGAAGACAAAATTTCATTCTTCTTCAAAACATCATTACAATCATTTTTATTTTTCAAAATTTTGTTTTCAGTAAGGGCAAGGTTAAGATTTCAATGAGTCCATTTCATTTGAAATCTCATCTCTCTCTTGCAAAGCCATATCAAGTTTTGAAAACAAATCTTTATTTCCTTCTTTCATTTTAAAAATTTTCTTTTTCAAAAGTTTATATTTTTCTAGCAAGTTTTCACACACAATAGATAGTTCTTCATTTAAAGTATCGACATCCATATAGTCATCACCGGAAGAACTAGCACTATCATCTAGATGAGTTTCTGAATTTACCTCGAGGGAGTTATTCCCTTGAACCATGTAGCAAGGTTGGTCGATCTCATCTCTACTAGATTCCTCCTTCATAATGTTTGGCGTTTAAAGCCTTGGAGAGGTCAAAGTGTTCCACACTGCAAAAGTGGATTCACAATGAGAAAACATAGATAAATATTCTTTGCTTAATGTTTGCCTAAGTGCCTCTTGGGCTTGTGCATTGGCCTCTATATGTTTGTTATTACCAAGATAGGATTTCTTGGTAGTAGCAAGGTACACATGCATCCCTAGGGTTTTCAAATAAGCACTCATCCTAATCTTTCACATATCAATGTTAGAAAAATCAAACATAGGAGGGGTCATGAAGTCCATGAGTGTATAAACTATGTGTGCAAATGTAAATGTAGATTAGCTAACCAAGATCTCACTCCTAGGTGGTTAAACCTAATATCAGGAGCGTAGAATCAGATACCAATTGAAAGTACACCTAGAGGGGGTGAATAGGTGTATGGCTAATCTAATGACAAATGATGCGGAATTAAAACTAAATTGCAACCCACTTAGTGTAACCAAAGAGTGTAGCCGAATTTCCAGTGAAGGGCTCTGGACTATCTCCTCTAAATTCCTCTAAATAAGAGTTGAGGTGCTATGTAAAGCTCTCTTGGTTCAGCACAAGTGAAGCACACAAACAATGCCAAGCAAGTATGATATGAACAATATGAAATAATGCAAGACACAATATACACGAGAGAGAGAGAGAGAGTTTAGAGATAGTGGATCAATTGCAAACACCAAGATATGTTTTGAGGTTCGAGCCATTGCTCTACGTCCCCGCCTTCACACAGAAGGATTTTCACTAAATCGTCCACACAGGACTTCCCACACAGGGAATCTCTACTGAGGATTTGGGTAATACAAAATAGGAGTACACAACTCCTCTCTCCAACAAACACAACCTCTACACAAGAGGCAAGACACAATAACAATCACCTCTACACTTAAAGGGATGAGCACTTAGCCAAACAACTACAATCTCCTCTACATTTAGAGGGATACCAACAAACCTAATTGCACAACCTCCTCTACACTTAGAGGGAAGGCACAAAGCCAAAGCAAAAGAAAGGGTTACAACTACTGGTGGTCTCAACAAATCGCAAACCAATTTTCTCACAAAAACTAGATCCTATAGATCGGATAGATATGATAGCTAAAGTGTGAGAATACAAGGTGTTTGGAAAACAAATCACAAAGAAAAATACTTGGGAAAACGACTACAATAAGATAGAAATGAAGATCAAAACTAATATCCCAAATACTCTATTTTTCTTTGAATTTTCCAACCGTTGAAAACAAAAATAAAGATAGATCTTTTTAACCCAAAAATTCTTTGAAAACTTCTTGCTAAAATACATATAAAGATGGGAAAATTTACTCTTCAAATTCTTAGTGAAAACTACTCAAGAGGGGGACAATTTGTAACCCCTCAAAAATCTGCCCGTTGGCAGCCAGGAAATGACAGAAATGCCCTTTCGGTCGACCGCCGATTGACCGGCCAACGGTCATTTTTATGACCGTTGAGCTACTGGTCGACCGCCCGGTCGACCGAGGCCTGGATACAGAGAGTAGAATCTCTCTGCCGGTCGACTGCCCGATTGACCAGGGCCAAATCCAGAGAGCAGAGCTCTCTAGTGGTCGACCGACCCGGTCGACCGGCCCACCAGCCTATACTGCCGTGCACGTTTGTGCACGTCGGTCGACCGACTTCTGCCTCGGTCGACCGTCTGGTCGACCGGCAGAAGGCCTGGTCAAACAATAATAGGGATTGGAAACTTGTCATTTTACCTTCTAAAAAATCCCATAAAATACACATAAATTTCACAAAAATAAGTTCTTATAAGATATTTGAATAACAAATATGTGTGACTAAAATTCAACATATATTATAAACATTTTGAACTATTTTTGTGATAAAGAAATTTGCCTTTAAACCAAAATCGGTATTTTCCAAACTTGGATTTTGGAAATGGAAAACCGTTTTCTGCAAAACTCATATGGATACAAAAACATGATATTGAAACAACTTTGAAGCATATTGTATATGGATAGAATCCAATATACATATAAAGATATCTATCTATGTTTTTGACATGAAATCCAAAATCGGTTAAACTGAAAACCATACATTTAATCTTGTGTGTGTATTATGAACTTGAGCATATCAATACTATCTACCTTTATACAAGATCTAAATATATAAACTAAATACAAACTGAAGTCTTCTTGACTCCAAGCCGACTCGATCCAAACACGATCCAACGAGCATGACTCCAACCGAGTGCTAGATGTGATCTTGACACGCGAGCTCTTGAATCAATAAATGTAAGCTCCAAAACTTTTTTATTGAAGCTAAACACCTACTAATATCTTGGTCAAATATCTGAAACTAAATATCACAAGATTATTAGTAAACTATAACTACATGAGTTAATCATTATCAAAACTAGAGTGATGGGCCTCTGGGCCAACAATCTCCCCCTTTTAGATGATGGCAAAACTCATGGAGTTGTATATGCGTGGATTAAAGTTAAGCTACACAGAAGCTCCCCCTTAACTCATGCATAGAAATAAACATATAAAGATATTCAATGAATGCATAAACAAAACATATATGCACTGATACTAATTGAAAAATAAACATGCATATGACATAAACATGCATATATAAAACTATAAATTTCTCTCTCCCTTTTTGTTAAATCATCAACAAAGGGGCATAAATAAACTAAAAAAAAAATTTCTTCTTCTTTTTGTCAAATCAAACAAGAAGGTTGAATATGCGATATACATTCATGAAGAGGAGAGACGTAAAGTTAACTCCCCCTTCATACATGCTGTAATACCCCGTTCCCGGAATACATACTTAGTTGCGTATTCAGTTTTTCGATCGTATTTTTCGATTTACTTCCTGTATTTGACCGATTTCAGTTTTAAAAATCATTTTCCAATATTATATGTTTTCTATGATTTTCTGGAATTTTCCTGAATTTAATTAAATATTTTCAAAACCGGTGTCGACCAGTACCGCTGATCGATTCTCGGATTTTTAATTCACAAACAGTTAGGAATTTCTAGAAGGTCCTTTAGACTTTATTTCTTAGAATCATATTTTCTATCTAAATACTTTTTCTGGGAATTTTATGAATTTATGAAAGTTCCAACGGAGTCGGTAGATAACTGATTCCGGGATTTTTAGTTTTAAAACTATAAATTATTTCTTCAAACGAATTTCACCATGAGTCTTAAAATGTTATTCTTGATTTTTAGTAAAATTTTCGGGTCGTTCCGAGATACTTGAATTTCGGACGATTCCGGTATTTTCCAAAATTCCATTTCCAATTTTCCAATAATTCAAATTTTCCACATAATCCCACTCACTTTCACCTAATCCTTTTTAAATCCCACTCATTCTCTCTCTCCCCCATGGCCGGCCAAGTGGCCAAGTGAGGGACACCTCACCCTCCCCATATTTGCACAAAACCCCCTCTCAATTACACTATTTGCAACTCCTTTACAAAATCTAACACCTATATAAACAATCTCTTTACATTTCTTTTCCTTTTTCTTCATTTCACCTAAGTGTTAGCCCTCACCAAGAGATCTCTCCTCCTTCTTAACCTCAACCCTAGCTCCAAGAACCACCTCAAGGACTTCATCTCCACCTCAAGCAACCACCTTGGACCTTGGATCATAGCCTTCTTCGCCACCGAAGATCACCTTGGCGCCATTCGTCGTCAACGACTCTTTCGACCGCATAAAACGCCGATTGATCACTCCTAGTGAGTATTCTTACTCACCAAGACATGTGAATTTCCTAGTATACTTGTATCCCCACTTCTTGTACACTTGTGCCTCCAAAATCAGGTTTTTGACCTTCAAATTCGACCAGCAAATTCTGTTCTGTACGCTACTTACAGACCCGGATTAGTCGACTTGACCTAGGTATTAGTCGACTAACCCTTCTAGTTGAACCTTAACCTGTTTCTGAAACACAGTTTTAGTCGACTTACCCTGATCATTAGTCGACTAACCCTTTCTGGAAATAAACCTCAACTCTCTGGAAATCACTGTTAGTCGACTACACATTCTTCCCTAGTCGACTAACCTTACTCGAACCAGAAACCCAACTCTCGGCCCTAGTCGACTTATCCTATTTATTAGTCGACTATAGACTACTAGTCGACTAACCCTTCTCACCTTAGTCGACTCCTGAAACAAACTTAACTCTCTGTATCCCAGTTCTAGTCGACTTAGCTTGACTGTTAGTCGACTTGCGTGTCTGTTAGTCGACTACCCCTTTTTACCTAGTCGACTAACTTTCCCTGAAACAGAATATCAACTCTCTGGGACCCAGTTTTAGTCGACTAATCCAGACTGTTAGTCGACTTAAGACCCCTACCAGTCGACTACACCTTCCACCTAGTCGACTAATTTAAGCTGTTTATTATAGTTGATTTCTTTTCTAAATTTGGATCTTACCCTGATGCATGTGTATTATATTATGCTTGTTCATGCTTCATAACTGATACTACTTGACCTATTACTGGATGGGTGTTATCTCTTGTACTTCATGACTTGTTATTACATATTCTCGTTTCATGACATGTTAAATAGTGAATATCACCACTTATCATGCCATCTCTTGAACCAAGCATGATGCATTCAACTTTTGTATAAAATGGACCAACTTACATTGGGTCAGGGGGGAAACATGCGGATATCGATATGTGTTCGTGTTTACAGTGGCATTAGGTATATTGTACAATTATATTCCGGTCTAACCTGAGGGCCTCCAGGGGACCGAGGGGAGTGCTTGCTCCCTCTTCCTGAATACTGTCATGACAAAGGGCATGCATAAGTCCCTCCTGTTAGGCCTTGCGGCTGGTTCCGTTACCAAGCAACGGAACACCCTGGACCGTGGTCCCGGGCATGCACGGGACCCACTGTAAACATAGTTCGTCGATAAACCGCCGGTTTCCAATAACAACCTTGCTTTTCTAGGATATGGATCTATGTGCTCTGGGACGCTGGGTCACATAGCTAGATATCACAGTAAGGCAAGGAATAATAATAAGACGTTAACTGTAGATCTATTGCATTATGACTGTATCTCCTCATGCTATCCATTACTTGTCGATTTATATTCCTTGTACTGTTCCAACTTCCTTATTCATGTCTCATTGCCACTTGGCTATAGTTGTTTATTGTTAACATGTCTTGACTCCCTTGGATTTGCATATTCAGATCCCGAGGCTTGGAACGAAGTGGAGCCATCCACGGAGGATCAAGCTTATTTTAGTGAGCAGGCCGTATAGTTCCAGTCCCTTCGTGCTAGATTCTCTCTTTTGACTCGCGAGATCTTCATCTACCTCGTGAGCTTTTGTACACATATTGTGTATTTTACTTTTGGACTTGGTTGTGATGTAATACACATGTATTGTGTAAGACTTTATCATATCTTGTATAACTTTGTATGTGTACTTTTTAGTTGGCATATGTATGGATACCACGTTTGTCGTGTACTCTGATTCTTGTTGTACTTTCTGCTTAGCGTATATACGTGTGGGGCGTTTTCTGACCTACGTATATACGTCGCAGTGACGTCCCCGTATTCGTGGAATTGGGGCGTTACAGGTTGGTATCAGAGCCTTGGCTCTCACATCTATAGTACAATCAAGCAGCAAATTCCAGTAATTTGCTTTTGCCAACTACAATGTACAAAGTTATCTAGTCCTTCTTGATCCCTTCTTGATTCCTTCCCTTGTGTCCTAAACTCCTTCCATTTTTCCAATTCCAGTTATCTTATCCCAATTCGGTATGGAGAGAAGGACGGGTCGTAGTAACTCTGGACAAACATCAAATGGACCCACGGGAGAGAATGTGGACATTCTGAGGGTCATTCAAACCATAATGGAGAACCAGCAGCAACAGACCGAACTCCTTCGGCAGGAGTTGGCAGCCCCTAAGGAACAGAGGCCGGGGAATATTTCAGATTTCAGACGGCTGCAACCGGCCATATTCACGGGTGAAGAGAAACCCCTGGATGCCGAGCAATGGCTGACGGATACATCAGATCTGCTGAATGCAGCCAGAGTACCAAAGGAGAACCAAGTTGAGGTCGCCAAGATTCAGTTAAAAGATATAGCTAGGACTTGGTGGCTAGCTGAGGAGGCCAGACTGGAGAAGCCTGTCACCTGGGACACGTTCTCCAAGAGTTTCTACAGCAGATTCTTCCCTGCTACTGCTCAGAAAGACATGGAGGAGCAGTTCATCAGATTGCAGCAATGGGACAAGTCAGTGGATGAGTATGCAGCAGAGTTTCTCAGGCTTAGCCGCTTTGCTCCGTACATGGTAGCGGATGAGGAGAAGCGGGCAAGCAGATTCCAGCAGGGATTGCAGATGGACATCCAAGTTTTCTTGATGCCCCAGCAGCTGAAGACCTATTCAGAAGTCCTTACCATAGCTCGGGAAGTGGAGCGTGGGCTAGAGAAGAAGCAAGTGAACCAGATGAGAAATCAGGCCATGAAGAGGCCGTTTCCACCAATGGGAAGAGGAGGCCCATACAGAGCAGCTAAGGTTCAGGCCAGGCAACCATTCAGACCAGCTCCTTACCAGATGGCTCAATCAGGTCCTATCTGCAACTTTTGCCAGAAACCGGGTCATTCCCAGCAGAATTGCCGAAGGGCAAATGGATTATGCTTGGTGTGTGGTTCCCGAGACCATTCCATTGAAGCCTGTCCACACAGGAGAATGGGGATTACCAATCAAGCTCTACCGGCACTTCAGGGACCGAATGGACAGAGATCACTTCCAGGGCCACAGGGACAGAGGAATCAGGGACCGATGATCAGGAGAGTTCCTCCCCCTCCTCCACAGCGAGCTGTTCGCCCAGTCCAGAGAGGAGCTAGGACTGCTGCAGGGCGTGGAAGGGGTCAAGCTTTCAATTTGTCAGCAACAGAGGCTGAGACATCTGAGGAGGTGATAACAGGTACCATCAGAGTTCATTCTAAACCTGTCCTCACTCTCTTTGATTCCGGTGCTTCCCATTGTTTTATCTCAGACCATTTTGTGGCATTGCATTCTATACCTGTTAGATCTTTAGACCACAAATGGGATATTAGTACTGGGAATGGAGTAGTCGTATCTTCTAGAGTTTGTACTGATTGTCCAGTAGAACTTTGTGATAAGACCTTGGCCATAGATATGCTCGTACTAGACACCAAAGGGTACGACGTAATCTTAGGCATGACCTGGCTCAGTCAGTACCATGCAGTTATTGATTGTAGGGAGAAGAAGATTAATTTCAGAATCCCTCATCAACCGGAGTTCCAATTTAGTGGAGAAGTGAAGTCTACCAAGGGAAAGACTCGGATGACTACTTCGGAGGTTCAGAAGCAGAAAGTACCGGTGTGGGATGAATTCCCAGGAGTGTTTGCTGAGATCTCAGGACTGCCACCTGACAGGGTGATCGAGTTCTCCATTGACACAGTTCCAGGAGCAGCTCCTATATCCAAGGCTCCGTACAGGATGGCACCGACGGAGTTAGAGATTTTGAAGAAGCAGCTGCAAGAATATTCAGACAGGGGATTGATTAGGCCAAGTACTTCACCATGGGGAGCTCCAGTACTGTTGGCGAACAAGAAGGATGGTGGTAAGAGACTTTGTATTGATTATAGGGAATTGAACAAAGTTACCATCAAGAACAAGTATCCTTACCCAGGATTGATGACCTGTTTGATCAGCTTCATGGAGCCCGTATATTCTCTAAATTGGATTTACAATCGGGTTACCATCAGCTGAGGGTGAAGAAAGAGGATATCCCGAAGACTGCATTCAGGACCCGTTATGGCCACTATGAGTTTCTAGTTATGCCTTTCGGAGTCACCAATGCCCCTTCAGTTTTCATGGATTTGATGAACAGAGTGTTCTCACCTTACTTGGATCAATTTGTTGTTGTTTTTATAGATGACATCTTAATCTATTCAAAGAGCAGCAGGGAGCATGCAGAACACTTGAGGATTGTATTGCAGACTCTACAGCAGGAGCAGCTTCATGCTAAGAAGAGCAAGTGTGATTTGTGGTTGGACCGTATAGCCTTCCTTGGACACATTGTTTCAGCGGAAGGAATTTCAGTTGATCCCAGCAAAGTCCAGGCAGTGAGAGACTGGTCAATTCCAAGGACGGTGACTGAGATTAAGAGTTTTTTTGGACTAGCCGGATATTACAGACGCTTTGTCCAAGATTTCTCTAGGATTGCAGCTCCGTTGACCAAGCTCACCCGGAAAGGGGAAAGGTACATATGGACTGAAGAATGTACAGTAGCTTTTGAGGAATTGAAGCAGAGACTCATTTCAGCTCCAATCTTGAGGACCCCCTCAGGTAGAGGAGGGATGGTCATATTCAGTGATGCATCAGGGAAAGGCCTAGGGTGTGTGCTAATGCAACATGATCATGTCATAGCTTATGCATCGAGGCAATTGAAGACTCATGAGCGGAATTACCCAACTCATGACTTGGAGCTAGCAGCTGTTATATTTGCCTTGAAGATCTGGATGCATTATCTTCTGGGAGATAAAGTGTTGATCTACACGGATCACAAGAGCCTCAAGTACATTTTCTCACAGAAAGAGTTGAACATGAGGCAGAGGAGGTGGCTTGAATTGATGGCGGACTATGATATTGACTTGCAATATCATCCGGGCAAGGTCAATACCGTACCAGATGCACTGAGCAGGATGCCAGAGTATAGAGTGCTTGTCCAGCTTACTCAGCAGAAGGAGTTGATTCAAGACATCATCAGATTGGACTTGATGTTGGTACAAGGAGGTGATAAGGCAGGACAGTTCATGACTTTGCAGATTCAGTCAACATTGATAGATGAGATCAAGGAAGCTCAAAAGGAAGATCCCAGATTGCAGAAATTCTGAGCTCAGGTAGAGGCTGGATTGAGGACTGATATCTGTATTCATCCAGATGGTGCACTATATTTTGGTAGCAGACTTTGTGTTCCCAAGGAGAAGTTCGACAGAAGATTCTGGCAGAAGCACACAGTTCAGCATATTTCATACACCCAGGGGGAAACAAGATGTATCAGGACATGAAGAAGCAGTTTTGGTGGAATGCTATGAAGAGGGAGATAGCCCAGTATGTTGCCAAGTGCTTGGTTTGTCAGCAGATAAAGATAGAACATCAGAGGACAGCTGGACTTCTACAACCTTTACCGATACCTGAGTGGAAGTGGGAGCACATCACCATGGATTTTGTCACGGCATTGCCTCGCAGTCCTAAAGGTAATAATGCGGTGTGGGTAATCATTGATCGCCTCACCAAATCAGCTCACTTCATACCATTCAGGGTGGGTCAGTCAACAGAGGTTCTGGCGGACAAGTACATGAAGGAGATAGTTCGTCTGCATGGAGTTCCAGTTAGTATTGTATCAGACAGAGACACCAGATTCAGATCTCATTTCTGGGAAAGCCTCCAAGAAAGTCTAGGGACTCGTCTGAAATTCAGTACATCATATCATCCTCAGACAGACGGACAATCTGAGAGGACTATCCAGATTCTTGAAGACATGTTGCGGGCCTGCATGATTGAATTCCAGGGATCATGGGAAGACCATCTACACTTGGCTGAATTTTCTTATAATAACAGCTATCAGGCAAGTATCAAGATGGCACCATTTGAGGCATTGTATGGAAGGAAGTGCAGGTCGCCGATTTGTTGGGATGAAGTCGGTGAGAGGAGACTCTTGGGACCAGAGGTCCTGATTCAGACAACAGATAAAGTCAGGGTTATCAGAGATCACCTCAGGGCAGCACAGAGTCGGCAGAAGAGTTGGGCAGACACACAGAGAAGGCCATTGGAATTCCAGACAGGGGATCATGTGTTTTTGAAGATATCACCCACCAGAGGAGTAATCCGGTTCGGTGTTCGTGGAAAGCTTAGTCCGAGATATATCGGCCCATTCGAGATTTGGACCGAGTGGGAGATGTGTCTTATAGATTGGCGTTACCGCCATCTTTGGATGGAGTTCACAATGTTTTCCACGTGTCACAGCTGAGGAAGTATGTGAAGGATGATGGTCATATCCTGGATCACTCCGAACTGGAACTACAACCGGATTTGTCATATCAAGAGCAACCAATGGCCATTTTGGACAGAAGTGTCAAGACATTGAAGAATAAGGCAATACCATTAGTGTTGGTGTCTTGGAACAGACATGCCCCTGGAGAAGCCACATGGGAACGAGAGGACGTTATCCGAGAGCGTTATCCTCAACTTTTCACTTCCTAACTGGTAAAATTCTTCCCTCTTATCCTTCTTTCCTGTTATCTTTCACTTCCTGTTATCTTTCTTTCCTGTTACCTTCCACTTTCTGAAATTTCGAGGACGAAATTTTTGTAAGGTGGGTGGATTGTAATACCCCGTTCCCGGAATACGTACTTAGTTGCGTATTCAGTTTTTCGATCGTATTTTTCGATTTACTTCCTGTATTTGACCGATTTCAGTTTTAAAAATCATTTTCCAATATTATATGTTTTCTATGATTTTCTGGAATTTTCCTGAATTTAATTAAATATTTTCAAAACCGGTGTCGACCAGTACCGCTGATCGATTCTCGGATTTTTAATTCACAAACAGTTAGGAATTTCTAGAAGGTCCTTTAGACTTTATTTCTTAGAATCATATTTTCTATCTAAATACTTTTTCTGGGAATTTTATGAATTTATGAAAGTTCCAACGGAGTCGGTAGATAACTGATTCCGGGATTTTTAGTTTTAAAACTATAAATTATTTCTTCAAACGAATTTCACCATGAGTCTTAAAATGTTATTCTTGATTTTTAGTAAAATTTTCGGGTCGTTCCGAGATACTTGAATTTCGGACGATTCCGGTATTTTCCAAAATTCCATTTTCCAATTTCCAATAATTCAAATTTTCCACATAATCCCACTCACTTTCACCTAATCCTTTTTAAATCTGACTCATTCTCTCTCTCCCCCATGGCCGGCCAAGTGGCCAAGTGAGGGACACCTCACCCTCCCCATATTTGCACAAAAACCCCCTCTCAATTACACTATTTGCAACTCCTTTACAAAATCTAACACCTATATAAACAATCTCTTTACATTTCTTTTCCTTTTTCTTCATTTCACCTAAGTGTTAGCCCTCACAAGAGATCTCTCCTCCTTCTTAACCTCAACCCTAGCTCCAAGAACCACCTCAAGGACTTCATCTCCACCTCAAGCAACCACCTTGGACCTTGGATCATAGCCTTCTTCGCCACCGAAGATCACCTTGGCGCCATTCGTCGTCAACGACTCTTTCGACCGCATAAAACGCCGATTGATCACTCCTAGTGAGTATTCTTACTCACCAAGACATGTGAATTTCCTAGTATACTTGTATCCCCACTTCTTGTACACTTGTGCCTCCAAAATCAGGTTTTTTGACCTTCAAATTCGACCAGCAAATTCTGTTCTGTACACTACTTACAGACCCGGATTAGTCGACTTGACCTAGGTATTAGTCGACTAACCCTTCTAGTTGAACCTTAACCTGTTTCTGAAACACAGTTTTAGTCGACTTACCCTGATCATTAGTCGACTAACCCTTTCTGGAAATAAACCTCAACTCTCTGGAAATCACTGTAAGTCGACTACACATTCTTCCCTAGTCGACTAACCTTACTCGAACCAGAAACCCAACTCTCGGCCCTAGTCGACTTATCCTATTTATTAGTCGACTATAGACTACTAGTCGACTAACCCTTCTCACCTTAGTCGACTCCTGAAACAAACTTAACTCTCTGTATCCCAGTTCTAGTCGACTTAGCTTGACTGTTAGTCGACTTGCGTGTCTGTTAGTCGACTACCCTTTTTACCTAGTCGACTAACTTTCCCTGAAACAGAATATCAACTCTCTGGAACCCAGTTTTAGTCGACTAATCCAGACTGTTAGTCGACTTAAGACCCCTACCAGTCGACTACACCTTCCACCTAGTCGACTAATTTAAGCTGTTTATTATAGTTGATTTCTTTTCTAAATTTGGATCTTACCCTGATACATGTGTATTATATTATGCTTGTTCATGCTTCATAACTGATACTACTTGACCTATTACTGGATGGATGTTATCTCTTGTAACTTCATGACTTGTTATTACATATTCTCGTTTCATGACATGTTAAATAGTGAATATCACCACTTATCATGCCATCTCTTGAACCAAGCATGATGCATTCAACTTTTGTATAAAATGGACCAACTTACATTGGGTCAGGGGGAAACATGCGGATATCGATATGTGTTCGTGTTTACAGTGGCATTAGGTATATTGTACAATTATATTCCGGTCTAACCTGAGGGCCTCCAGGGGACCGAGGGGAGTGCTTGCTCCCTCTTCCTGAATACTGTCATGACAAAGGGCATGCATAAGTCCCTCCTGTTAGGCCTTGCGGCTGGTTCCGTTACCAAGCAACGGAACACCCTGGACCGTGGTCCCGGGCATGCACGGGACCCACTGTAAACATAGTTCGTCGATAAACCGCCGGTTTCCAATAACAACCTTGCTTTTCTAGGATATGGATCTATGTGCTCTGGGACGCTGGGTCACATAGCTAGATATCACAGTAAGGCAAGTAATAATAATAAGACGTTAACTGTAGATCTATTGCATTATGACTGTATCTCCTCATGCTATCCATTACTTGTCGATTTATATTCCTTGTACTGTTCCAACTTCCTTATTCATGTCTCATTGCCACTTGGCTATAGTTGTTTATTGTTAACATGTCTTGACTCCCTTGGATTTGCATATTCAGATCCCGAGGCTTGGAACGAAGTGGAGCCATCCACGGAGGATCAAGCTTATTTTAGTGAGCAGGCCGTATAGTTCCAGTCCCTTCGTGCTAGATTCTCTCTTTTGACTCGCGAGATCTTCATCTACCTCGTGAGCTTTTGTACACATATTGTGTATTTTACTTTTGGACTTGGTTGTGATGTAATACACATGTATTGTGTGAGACTTTATCATATCTTGTATAACTTTGTATGTGTACTTTTTAGTTGGCATATGTATGGATACCACGCTTTGTCGTGTACTCTGATTCTTGTTGTACTTTCTGCTTAGCGTATATACGTGTGGGGCGTTTTCTGACCTACGTATATACGTCGCAGTGACGTCCCCGTATTCGTGGAATTGGGGCGTTACACATGCATTACATGAAAAAGAGATGACTAAACACTAATTACATAATGCATAATATACAATGTATAAAAGGAGATGTGAAGCTCCCCCTACACATGTGTAAGACAGAGAAGAGAGGTCAAGCTCCTCAATATGAGATACACACAACATGGATTTATATATAGAGAAGATGTTAAGCTTTCTTGCATATAAGCAATCAAAATACTATGACACAAATTGAAAAATTTATCAATTAATGATAAAGGTATACATAGAAATATTATGATACCAATTTATGATACTAATTGAAAATAAACAAAATATTTTTGAGATACCAATTGAAAGTAAACAAAATTTTAAGATACTAAAAGATACCAATTGAAAATATCTTGATACCAATTTAAAATGTCTAGCAAATTTTTGATACCAATAGAAAATGAAACATTGTACGTTTTGATACCAATTGAAATATATATTATGGATATTGATACAAATTGAAAGTAAAAACCAATTGAAAATAGAAACCATATTTCGTTGGAAATACACTCATTTTACAATAAAGATACCAAATTGAGAATAATACCAATTTAATATTATTGATACCAATACTGAGAATGTTAGCATATACCAAAACAAAGTATTTTTCATCACAAAAAATGGGAGTAAGATACTAATTGAGAATAAAATCGATTGAAATATAAACATGAATTTTTTCCCTTTATGAAATACTAATAAAAATAATACATAAGCTTGTATAAGATACCAATTGAAAAATAATTATCATTAAGGACTAAATCAAGCTTAGCATAATTATAATTTGTGCTTAAAAATGTAAAGATATAGTAAGCACAATCAAATTACATATATATGTATGAAAATGTAAATACCAATCGAAATTGATTCTATTTGAAGTTAGAAGCATACATATATAAGCAAACACATATGAGTATACAAACGTAAAAATATCAATGGTGATATCAATGAAAATACAATGAGGATCAAGTGTATAACTCATACTACCTCCCTTTCATGCACATGTTAAAAAGATTTTCAATTTGAGCGTACAAGGCATGATCGCCCATCCAGCCACCCTTTGGTTGGTGGGGTTTTCAAAAATAAGATTTGAAAATAGTTTAACATATTTGAAAACTCTACCAATTGAAGAATAATGACTAGTTTGAAGATAATATTTGAAAACTAGTACGAAGTCCTTCAAGCAAGGAATAAAACAATAATATATTCCATGAAAAACATGTAAGTCACACGATGATTGACACTCAAAGTCTATAAAGCATATATAAGGCTCATGAAAATAAAAATCATGAGTAAACAGGAATTAATGTGTGTAAGAATCATGTAATCAACAAAATCATGGAAATAGGCAATTAAGCTCAATGAAAATTTCTTTATCAAAAACATGAAAATCATCAAAACTAAATATACTTCAAGGTATATGTTTGTTTACTTAAAATTAAATGTATACATACATATCCCAAATACAAATGAGTCCATAATAGAATTTGCATGAAAAGTAAGTGACTCAAGGGTATACATGTATATCTAAAGTTTTAAATAAAATTAACATATTCATGAAACTAAACATATTAAAATGAAAAACATGTACAAAATAAGGAATACAAGTTAAAGTGTACGAATCATCAAAACTAAGCTATACTAGTACATCTAATGGGTACAAATGAGCAATTAAGCACAAACATGTAAAAATAAAATGTGGCTCATTAGTTGTACAAGTATTTATACAAATTTTAATGAAAACTACATCTTAAACATGTAATCAAAACATGAAGCACAAAAATCATAAACAAAAATCAATATGATCATATGTAAATGCACATGACTTAGCGCTATGATATACACAATAGCTAAACTAAAGTAAGAACACACAATATGAATCCATATGAATATGAGTGTATCTCAATTACTATACGTGTATGTCATAAGTCTACAGAACATGGCATTTAACATAATAATCATGAAAAATTAAGACATGCTAAAAATTAATAATGAAAGCATGTAAACAAAATAGAAGTTAGAGATAGTTATCAAAACCATTAGGGCTAATCTCTAGATCTCCAAACCATGTTGGTTCTGCCACCAAACTTCCTTGAAAGTGATGCATCCAAAATTGTCACCATTTAGCTCGGAATGCATCCACCTCAAGGCTCCAACACCTCTCACGTTATGTGAGAGCCCATACCTACATCAAATACAATAGGAGTGAATTTTGGTACCCATATTTTATTGGGTCCATGGGGGTTAGCACCTTTTCTAACCCAAACAGATCTATTTGTAAAATTTACATTATGTACTCTATCATAACAAAACTTTGCAAGGTGGCCCTTACGTCCACAATGTGTACAAGTGTACACATGAGCATATATGGTGTTATGTGTATGAACGTGAGAAGCATGTGTATGCTGTGGTTTGTGTGCATGCATAGGAGGAGCATGTTTCTTGTGAAACATGGATTCCAACTGTGAGTTTTTCATGGCACATTGGCTCAAAATGGAGCCCAAACAATCAACACTCTTTTTTAGCATAGTTATATCATTTTCAACTTTAGAAGAAGAGGTGGAGCATGCAATCGGTACAATAGATGATGAAGCATGGCAAACATGAGTATTTAAATTATTTTTCAAAGAAATATTTATTTTTCTTAGAAACTAAATCTAGTTCTTTTGAAATAGAAGCAATTTTATTTTTCAAAGATTCATTTTCTTTTAAAGCAATATCAAGTTTGAAGACAAAATTTCATTCTTCTTCAAAATATCATTACAATCATTTTTATTTTTCAAATTTTTGTTTTCATTAAGGGCAAGGTTAAGTTGGGATTTCAATGAGTCCCTTTCATTTGAAATCTCATCTCGCTCTAGCAAAGTCATATCAAGTTTTGAAAACAAATCTTTATTTTCTTCTTTCATTTTAAAAGTTTTCTTTTTCAAAATTTTATATTTATCTAGCAAGTTTTCACACACAATAGATAGTTCTTCACTTAAAGCATCAGCATCCATATAGTCATCACAGGAAGAACTAGCACTATCATCAAGATGAGTTTCCGAATTTACCTCAAGGGAGTCATTCCCTTGGACCATGTAGCAAGGCTGGTGATTGAGATTTAACCTGCACACAAAATACAGAATTTCAGAACTTTAAGATAGAAAGTGCAATGTGCTCAATACTACCGCAATAGCAAGTGGATATACGGGTCGTGATCCACAAGGAAGGACTAGCGATGGAAGTTTTTTATTAAGTTCTCTTTTATGCTACAAAGAATGGTTCAAATTCTTCTTTTAGTTCTTAAAAAGAAAAGAGAAAAATGGAGTTAAACTTAAGTTAGGAAGAAAGTGGTAGGTAGAGAAGGCGGAGAAATGGAATTGGATATGTACAAAGAAATGAAAAAGAGTGAAAGAAATTTGAAAGATTGTGATATTGGTAATTTACACTAAAATTAAAAGAAAAGAAAGAAAAACTAAAACCTAAAAAACATACTTACCTCTTCGACATTATCCTCGGTTGATCTTTACCTTTAAACAGTTGATTCACCAAAAACTGAATTTAACCAACTGGATTTGGGATCATCCTCCTCTAACCAAATAGATCTAGTTAAATCTGAATTTAACTGATATTTATTTGATTTTATTCTCTTTCTCCCCATAATTATTTTCTGCAAAATAAACATTTAAGATAAGAAATTTAGTAAATTTATTACATGATAATTGTGGATATGTAATAAAGAATAATGTAATAATTGTGTGCAATCACACCCCACACCTATCTTTTGCTCGTCCTCTTACAAAACAACAAAACTAAACCAAAGATTATTAGACCACTTTCGCAGGTCACGCGATTGCACTGAGCTTGTACAACAAGCCGTTAAACCTCTAAGTTACCCCTAGAGGACGAGTTTTATCTCGTAAGGGTTTTCAGTGGTTTGCACCCACAAAATTCATAAAGAAAGAGAAAAATGTTAATATTTTGAAAACACATTTTGAAAGAAAAATATTTGAAATATTATTGTAAGATTTAAGTAATCTATAAGTTATAGGAAAATTGAATTTTTCATTCCTAAACTTAGTCTCTATTCAAAAATTTGTTATCAATCAAAGTAAGGAGTTAAATTGTGCTTCTCATCTAGTCTATTACTTTACAATAAGTCATATACACCTTCGTGATCGTGAAGTTTTGACTAAGGGTTTTTTAACTCTAACTCTTATGCCTTATTTATTTATATATATTATTTTTGGTGGTATTATTCCTTAGCTCTATTAGACTTTCTAATCTGCCCATGTAACGAGCCTTTAATCGGTGACTCCCAAACCAAACGATCTTAGGGCACCGGGTGAGAAAACACCCCAAGGATTTAAGGACTCGAGCAAACAAGACCACAAAACTAAGGATTTATTATATGAACCGCTTTTAGGTGGGAATACTTATGCTTTATGAGGCACAAATACCCCGTTAATCAGAGGATTTTTATATATATATTACTTTTTTTCTTTTTTTTTCAAACTTATCTAATCATCTTTTGCATAAATACCAAGACTTGCTTAGGCCAAAGCACCTAGCTAATCAATAATTAGATTTATTTATTTTTCATAGATATATATATATATATATATATATATATATATATATATATATATATATATATATATATATATATATATTTAAGGCTTAAGAATCTTTGTTTTTGAACCCTAAGTGTGTGAATATATGAGTGCGCATATTTCATCAAGGGAAAGATCAAGACTAAATTACTCTGACAAATTATCTTTCTAACCCTAAAAATCAAACAAATAATTTTATTTTGACCAAGTATAAGAAGTCCTAATTATGATTATCCTATTCCTTAAAATTGACTTAATTTCTTACAAAAAATTTGTCAAAATATTATTTCTATTTTCAAAAAGTTTTTAAAAGTAAAGAAAATGTTAATTTTTTTAAATAAAAAGAAAAACCTAAGTTATGTTAGACCCTCCTCCACACCTATCTCATGCATTATTCTCAATGTATGAATTAATGCATAGATGCATGAAAAAGAAGAAAGGGAAGGAAAATATTACCTCAAGGTGGTAGTTCCGGTGGTGGTCTGATTAGTCCACGAAATGCGGCCCAATAGAATTTTTGTGGAGTTCGGAGGAACCCACCAAAAATCTATCTAATATTACCCACTAAAATGATGTATACATGAATGATTTTTATTAAATATTTTACCCCATCTAATTTCCAAATTTCATAATTAATTTCAGAGTCAATTTTGTCAACCACCTTGTCCCAAAATGGAGTGTGAAAAGATGGAATGATTGACTTGGACTTAGAAAGTACGGGAACTAATACCGACTCAGGAAAGTGATTTAAGTCGAGTAAAGGTTTCGGAGTCGAGATTGGTTTAGAAAGTGGGTCCAAATCAAGAAGTTGAAACTTAAGTCCACATTCATTTTCCCACAATGGAATGTGACTTAATATTGGTGATTCAAGTTCAAGAATGACAGGTGTGGGAATCAAAACTGACTCTAAAATATTACTCAAGTCGGGTAACAAAATAGGAGTCAATATTGATTTAGGAATTTGAACTGGATCACAAATTTGAGAATCTAAGTCACATTCTCTTTGAATTCAATTTCATAAAAATGAAAACTTGCCAATTTGTCAATGGAACTTTCAAAAGTATGAAATTGGTCAAGTTTAATATGATGATCATAAAAGATTGGCGATTCAATTTCATGATGAATTGGCACAGGCTCCAATGTTGACTCGGAAAAAAGAATGAAATCAGGTGAAAACACCGGAGTCATTATTGAATCAGGAAGTAGAATTGAATCACCAAGTTGGGGTTCAAGATCATATTCAATCTCAAGTTCAATTTCAGGAAAGGGATAACTTGCCAAACTTCAATGTCATTTATAAAATTTAGAGTTTGGGCAAGTTCAACTGGGTGTGCTAAAATGGAATCTTGATTTTCAAAATAACATGATTCTTCAGCTCTAACAGAATGGTTAGCGACATCAGAAATGGTCAAATGCTGAGAATGGAGAGTTTGGACCATTAGATCTATGTCATTATTACGAGCGATTTGAGACTGAGTCATGGCTTCAAGCATCTTTGCATATCGATTGGCTCATCGTTTTGTTGCGATTGGAATTGAAAGGATGAAGTTTTGTCTTAGAATTTTTGGTAAAATTGTGAGTCTGTCAGAGTTTTTGATTGTTGCTTGGACTCACGCATACTCATTTTCAAGATTGATGGTTTTCTATTTTGAACTGGTGGAACTGAGTATGAATCTTGAAAATATTTTGGACAAGGTGGATAAGGGGGACAAGTTAGTTGAAAATTGGACTCGGGGGAGGTGAATCCCCATTGACTCTGTGAAGAGTTAAAATTATTTTGAAAATTATGGTTATAAGATTGGGGGCATGGGTTATATTGATTCGGATAAGGCCAATCCGGCACACTAGGTTGGTTAAAGTTATGATATGTCGGATTGGTAATATCCAAAAAAGAGGTTGGGGGTGTAATATAGATTACCATTAAAATTGAAAAAATTGTTATTATAAGCCATATCACACAACAAAGAAAAACAAACAAATAAGCAAACAAATAAAAAGAAAAAAAATCTAACCCAAGTTAGGGTAAACTTTAGACCTAGACGACTACTAACTGGTTAGATTGTCCACGGGGGATATATTGCCGAATCTGACCACAAGTTAATCGGCCAGGTAAGGGCAATATTGGTGAGAGGTATCTGCGCAAAAGCGACGGGCCTAATTAAGCCAAACCACCAGCCTTTGGGGTTTCGCCCCTCAATCCCCAACCTTAGTCACCAATTTGGCAAGCGTTAAATTCAAATCAACTTCCCCTTAGGTCAGTCTCCTAATTGAGTCCGAGATGGCCCTAGGGCCAATGTCTACTCAGCTTTTAATTAGGCTTGGGTTATTAAGTGAGGAGATTATTTGTGGGCTAAGGGAGGGTAATGACTTTCCCACCTTATCTTGTTTATAGGACAAGCCCTTAAATCAATTTAGTGCAATGTACAAGTATATAGAAAAAAAGTAACACTCAAGCAATATTTCATACAAGAATGAACCTTATACTAAATGTTATGCACACATAGCTTGGCTCCAGTACTCTTCAACAGTAAATAGAAAATGAAATGAAATAGACACATGTCTAAATGCAAAGTCTAAATCATTTTTAGCATTTACAATCAACTTTTTACTGTTGTGTTAGAAATATATATACAATGAGTCAAACAAGGAGATAAATGCTACAAATATTAAACTATGTAATTCAGCCAACCTGCAGAGAATACAGGTTAGTAGTTCACTCAGATTGTCACAAGAATGTAGCAAATCTGAGGGCTTCTAGGCTCTGCTTTCTTGAGCAGAGTCAGGGCCACTTATATGTCCACTGTAGTAAAAAATCCTTGTTGTTAAATCTGTACACCAAAAACTAAGAAGAAAGTTAACAAAAAATGTAAATCTAAAAAGAGAATAACTTACCATCCCTCCCCTGCAACGGCGCCAAAATTTGATTGAGATTTAACCTGCACACAAAATACAGAATTTTAGAACTTTAAGATAGAAAGTGCAGGTGCTCAATACTACCACAATAGCAAGTGGCTATGCAGGTCGTGATCCACAAGGAGGGACTAGTGATGGAAGCTTTTTAGTAAGTTCTCTTTTATGCTACAAAGAATGGTTCAAATACTTCTTTTAGTTCTTAAAAAGAAAAGAAAAAAATGGAGTTAAACTTAAGTTAGGAAGAGTGGTAGATAGAGAAGACGGAGAAATGGAATTGGATATGTGCAAAGAAATGAAAAAGAGTGAAAGAAATTTAGAAGATTGTGGTGTTGGTAATTTACACTAAAATTAAAAGAAAAGAAAGAAAAATTAAAACCTAAAAAACATACTTACCTCTTCGGCACCTGCTTACCTCTTACCCGTATCGACGATGTACCTTTACTTGAAGGCGAGCGAAGCATGGCAGATGAGATCTTCCCCATTTTCGATTTACACTATAAATTGAAGGGGCGAGCTATACTACCATAGAAATGGATATCCCCACCATAAGCCATCAACGACACTTACAAGGACAAGGCAATTTCGAGGCTATCAGTTTCATTTGGATCCACAAACACAGAAGAGGGAAGCGAACAAAAACAAGAATAGAAAAGAAAAGGAAACCTCGATTCGATTTAAATAATAATAGAAGAAAAACTCACTTACACGGTGTCACCTTCAGTACAAACTTACTCTTATTCCTCCATGAAAATAATAGTATCCTATATAACTGTATTTACTGTCATGAGTGAGGTAATAATGACAATTCAGAGCGGTATCGTTAACCAAATCATGTGTCAATATATCAATATTTGTTATAACGATTTCACAATTATTAACATGATCGATATCATAAAGTAATTATTTATAATTATCTATTTTAAAATTCTTCACAATCCTCTCCTCTCAGTTACATAAATAAAACAAAATTACATAAAAGAAAACTAAAAACCTAAGTTACAAACTATAAATTAGCCTAAGTTCTACTCTCTGCTTGGTCCTTCCATTTTTTACTTTGATATTGCAGGTATTTATAGGAGAAATACATAGGGTAGAGGAGTATGAAGATAAGGTAAGCTGGCTATTTCTGAATTTGAATCCTCCCCTTATCTCCAAACTTGATTTGATGTGGATATTCAGTTCTGATCTGCAGCTTATTGATGTATTAATTTCTAAATATAACTTACCAAATGATAGAATTAGAAATAATGATCAATGAAGAGTGTAGCCCTTTAAGTTCTCTTTCTGGATCATCTTGAATCATCAGATTTGAGTTCTTGTATCGAAAGTTATGATTCAAAAACTAAAATATATTCAGCCAGAATCTGAGTCAAAATTGCTTCATCTCATCCGTTGATCTTCTCTCTATCCATTTATTCCTTTAGATTTGGACTCTGTATTTAATGTTATCCTTGGTTGATCTTTAGCTTTAACCACTTGATTCACAAAAAACTGAATTTAACCAACTGGATTTGGGATCATCATCCTCTAACCAAATAGATCTAGTTAAATTTGAATTTAACTGAAATTTATTTGATTTTATCCTCTTTCTCCCCATGATTATCTTCTGCAAAATAGATATTTAAGACAAGAAATTTATTAGATTTATTACATGATAAATGTGAATATGTAATAAAGAATAATGCAACAAATGTGTGCAATCAGTTGGTCGGACTCATCTCCACTAGATTCCTCCTCCACAATGTTTGGCGTTTGAAGCTTTGGAGAGGTCAAAGTGTTCCACACTGCAAAAGTGGAATCACAACGGGAAACTATAGACAAATATTCTTTGCTTAATGTTTGCCTAAGTGCCTCTAGTGTTGGCCCAAAAGGTTACACTCTCCATTTATTGAGTTTTGATGATGACAAACCAAATTAGTGCTATTTGGTACTAATGAGTTTGTTTAAGATAAGTTTCAGGTTAGTACCACTTTTGGAGGCCATTGCTTAGCTATTGCAACAACTTCTAGGTTTCATGAAGCAAAGAAGGCATATTGCATATCAAGAAAGGAATATAGAAGAAGGGGCTCTAGCAAGGCGTAGCATGGCTCAAGACTTGAAGATTGCTCAACAAGATTTGTTTTTAGTTTTATAGGTTTAGAGTTTTGTTAAAGAATGATGAATAGGTTTGAAGCTCTAACACACACGTTTTGCGCACATCCTATTTCTAAGTTTATTTCATATAAATTATACAAAAAATTGTTTGATACAAATCCTCTGCCTATATATCCATACTTATGTTTTAAACTAATTACTATTTAAAACAACTTCTGATAAAATTTTTATCTCCTCAAAATTTTGTCTGAAAAATGATTTTTGGCCTGAGCCGGTCGACCGCACCAGTCGACCGTGCCTGTGTCAGTCTTGTCCGGTCGACCGGACAAGTCGACCGAGGTTCTGGCAGATGCACGTATCAGTGTGCATGTTTGCCGGTCGACCGGGCGGTCGACCTGACTGTTGTGGCTTTGCTCTCGGGTTTGTTGGGTCGACCGGGCGGTCGACCGTATGCCTGCAACGTCTCTATTTTTGTATAGGCGGTCGACCGGACCGGTCGACCGGACTAGCCGTTGAACAGTAAACGGCTATTTTCTGGGCTGTTTTATATTTGTCTTTTTGTGTTTAAAATTGGTTTAAGGGATATATTTCAAACCTAATACTCTCTGATTAATCCTAATTATGTTTTATCCCTTAACCCTAGCCCTCTCCTATAAATAGGGGTGTTTGGGGAGAGATTGTTTACAACAATTATTTACAAGAAAAATTTAAAAGTTTAAGGCATTCAAAAGAGCTTTGTTTCTTGGTTTTTGTACTGAAATTCTCTCTCATTTTCTGAAGTATTTTTGAAATTCTCTCTGATTTAATTTTCTTTCTTCACTTACAACAAGAGCTTCATTCCTTCTCATTGTTCTCTAAGGACCTTTGTAAGGGAAGAGACTTTTGAAAGAGAGAGTTTGTGGTCTTTTGACTACTCAGAAATTGCTTGTACTTGAGATTGTGGAGTTGGGTACTCCGGTGTAATTGTGATTTCTTTGTGATAGTGGAAGTAGCTAGAATCCTTCTGGGGAAGGCGGGGAGTAGAGCTGGGTGCTCGAACCTCGATAATATATCCTTGTGTTTGCGTTTGGTTTACATTCTTGCACTTATTACTTACTTATCATCATCATTGCCATATTTACTTGCTTTCATTCATCTTGTGAATCTTGTTGGGTGATGTTACATCTTAATTTTTAATTTGTCCATTGATTAGCATTATCACCTATTCACCCCCCCTCTAGGTGATTTTCAATTGGTATCAGAGCTTGGACTCTAGGTTTTGGCTTAACATCCATAGAGAGATCCTTAAAATTTGCTAATCAACATTTTCATTCATACATTCATACACTAGTAAACATGGCCGATAACATTAAAACCCCTCCTAAATTTGATGGACTTAATTTCCCTATTTGGAAGGTTAGGATGACTATATTTTTGCAATCTTTGGGTAGCCTAGTGGCTAAGTCCTTGACCAAACCCTATGTAGCACCCTATGGTGATGAGAGCACTTGGACCGACTTCAACTTTAGAGAATATGAGGCTAACTCCAAAGCCCAAAACTCCCTATTAACCGCCTTGAATGAGGATGACCTTACACGGGTAATTCATTGCCAATCCGTCTATGAGATTTAGCAACATTTATTGGTCACACACGAAGGGACTTCACAAGTCAAGAGAGCTAAGATAGATCTCTTGAGGTCCCAATATGAGTCATTTAAAATGATTGATGATGAGTCCATTGATAGTATGATTACAAGATTTACTAAAATCACTAATGGTCTTTCTTCCTTAGGTGATGACATCTCCAACGATCAAAAGGTGCGGAAAGTGATTCGGGCTCTTCCGTCTTCATGGGAGATAAAGGCCACCACCTTAAAAGAATTGAACGACAAGGACGAGATGGACCTCATTAGTCTCATTGGGAACCTAAAGACCCATGAGATGGAGAAGAAGGCAAGAGAAGAGGCCACTACTTCAAAGAAGAAATCCATAGTCTTCAAGACTTCATCCACCAATGATGACGATGAAGAAGACGAAGAAGAAGATGAGGAGCTAACTTTACTTGTGCGGAACGTCAAGAGGTTGTACCGGAAAAACAAGCTCAACTTCCGGAGAAAATTTGAAGTCAAAGAGGAGAGAAGGATCATTTGCTACAATTGCCGCAAACCCGGACATATCATGGCGGATTGCCCGGAGTTCAAGAAGAAGATGACTTCCTCCTTCAAGCCAAAGAAGCCGGAGGAAAAGAAAGCATACAAGGCAACGTGGGATTCGGAAAGCGAGTCCGAAGAAGAGGTGGATACCGCAAACATGTGTTTCATAGCAAACACTCCAAAGGTAACCTCCCCATCTCTTGATGATGAAGATGATGAGTTAAGTAAGGAAGTTCTTGTACATGCTTTTGTTGAACTTTCCGAAACTTATGATAACAAGAAACTTGAATGCTTAAAATTGCAAAAGGAAGTTGCTTTTCTCAAAAATCAACTTGCTATGGTTTCTAAAGAAAAGGATGATATTTCTTCTAATCTTATTTCTATTCAAAATGAGTTTAATGCCTACAAGGTTTCTTGTAAGGGAAAATCTCCTATTGTCGATGAAAAAGAAATTTCCTCTTTAAAAACTAAAATGGTTGATTTTGAAAAAGTTTTGAAAGATTGTGCTTTTAACACTAAGAAACTTGAAGAAAAGTTTTCCAAAAAGCACACCTCTCATGCTAAAAATTCACATGCTCACACTACACATGCTAAATCTTTTCATGCTCACAACTCTCATGCTCACAAATCACACACTCATTATGCTTTCAAATATGGTAGAGTATATAGATGCACATACTGTGGTAAGAATGGACATTTAGCTAAATTTTGCTATGACCAAGTTAATAGATCAAATAATCTTGTTTGGGTTAATGAAACTAACCCTCTAGGACCCAAGAAAATGTGGGTACCAAAATCAAGACCTAAATTATTTGATGTAGGTACACACCAAGGCCCCAAGACGTAGGGAGCGGTGGTACCTTGATAGTGGTTGTTCAAGACACATGACGTGGGATATCAACAACTTCACAACCCTATCAAGGTACATGGAAGGTGGCTCTGTCACCTTCGGGGATGACTCCAAAGGAAACTATCATCGGTATAGGTAACATTCAAATTGGTGCATCTCCTATTATAGAAAATGTTGTTTTAGTAGATGGTTTAAAACATAATTTGCATAGCATTAGTCAACTTTGTGACCGTGGACTTAAAGTTATTTTTGATGATTCTTCTTGCAAGATTTTTGATGTTAAATCCGATGTTTGTATTCTTACCGGTTTTCGTAACAATAATGTTTATATCATTGACATGCTTAATTAGATTGTTCTACTAAATGCTTGAATGCTTTTGATGAAAATTCTTGGCTTTGGCATAGAAGATTAGGACATGCATCTTTTGACCATCTTGCTAGAATTAATTCTAAGGATTTAGTAAAGGGTATACCTTGCTTGAAGTTTGAGAAAGACCGCATTTGTGGTGCGTGCCAACTTGGGAAACAAACCAAGTCTTCCTTCAAACCAATTAAGGATATCATGACTACTAGGCCCTTAGAACTAATTCATATGGATCTTTTTGGACCAACACAAACTAAAAGTTTAAATGGTAGTAGATTTGCATTTGTTTTAGTTGATGATTTTTCCCGTTTCACTTGGGTTTTCTTCTTGCAAAGTAAAGATCAAACATTTTCTCATTTCAAAATTTTTCGAAAAGGGGTTGAAAAAGAAAAGGGTTTTTCGATTTTGAGAATAAGGAGTGATAGAGGTGGTGAGTTTGTTAACCAACTCTTCATGACTTATTGTGATGAAAAGGGAATCAAGCATGAAATGTCTTGTCCTAGGACTCCACAACAAAATGGAGTAGTAGAAAGGAAAAATAGAACACTTCAAGAGATGGCTAGGACAATGATAAGTGAATATGACCTCCCTCAATATTTATGGGCCGAGGCCGTAAACACCGCATGCTATATTTCAAATCGTATTTATGTGTGTAAGAATTCTTCCAAAACATCTTTTGAAATGTATCATTCTAGAAAACCTAATGTTGCATATTTTAAAGTTTTTGGATGCAAGTATTTTGTTTTAAATACTAAGGAGAATTTGGGTAAATTTGATGCTAAGACTTATGAAGCTATCTTTGTTGGATATTCTTCTACTAGCAAAGCATATAGAGTATTTAATAGATCTTCACTTACTATTGAAGAAACCATGCATGTTAAGTTTGAAGAATCTAATGTGGTGTTGAGAATGTTGTAGAGATTGAACCATTAGGTGAAGACATGGAGAGACTATCCTTGAAGGACTCACCCGCTCAAGAAGAAAAGCAAGAATCAATTGGTGATGTTCAAGAGGATAAAGAGGAAAGCTCTCAACCGCTTCCTAAAGCTTGAAGATACGCTACAAATCATCCTAAGGAGCTCATCTTGGGTGATGCATCTAAAGGAGTCACAACGCGCTCCAAACTCCATGACCTATGTGGTAACTTTGCTTTCATTTCTCATTTTGAACCCAAAGGCATTCTCGAAGCCGAGACGGACCCATATTGGTTGCTTGCCATGCAAGAGGAACTCAATCAATTTGATTGCAACCAAGTTTGGCACCTTGTTCCTAAGCCCCACGATAGACCAATAATTGGTACTAAGTGGATCTTTAGAATTGTAATACCCCGCTTCCGGAATACGTACTTAGTTGCGTATTCAGTGTTTTCGATCGTATTTTTCGATTTACTTCCTGTATTTAACCGATTTCAGTTTCAAATATTATTTTTCAATATATTAGATTTTCTATGATTTTCTGGAATTTTCTTGGATTAAAAAGAAAATCTTCAAAACCGGTGTCGGCCAGTGCCGCTGACCGATTCCCGGATTTTTAATTTGCAATCAGATTGGAATTTCAAAAAGGGCCTTTAGACATTATTTCTTAGAATCATATTTCTTACCTAAATACTTTTTCTGAGGATTTTATGAATTTATGAAAATTCCACCGGAGTCGGTATCTTGATTGATTCCGAGATTTTTAGTTTTAAAACTATAAAGTATTTCTTAAAACGGATTTCACCGTGATTCTTAGTTTAATATTCTTGATTTTTGATAATTATTTCGGGTCGTTCTGAGATACTTGAATTTCGGACGATTCCGGTATTTTTCCGAATGTTTGCCGCATCCGCAACTGAATCCCGGGAATCCGCTACTTTCATTATTTTCATTTTCTCTTCCAAGAGAATATCTTACTTTTCCATTTTCTTTTCCTTTTCCATTTTCTTTTCCTTTTCCAATTTTCTTTATTTCCTTTTCCTTCCACCACAAGTTTCCTTTTTCCTTCCACCAATTTCTACAACCTTCTACAAGCTTCCATTTTCTTCTCCAAGCTTCCTTTTCTTCCACCTCAAGCTTCTCCAAGCTTCTCCAACACTCCACCAAAATATCTTCCCTTTTTATTTTCTTTTCCTATTTTCTTTCTTTCCTTTTCCTTCCACCCTAAGTTTTCTCCAAACTTCTACAAGCTTCCAATTCCTTCTCCAACCTTCCATTTTCTTCCACCATCTTCTTCCACCACAAATATCTCCACCTCACCCATCTCCATGGCTAGCTATGATTGGACAAGAGAAACACCTCACCCCCTTCCATTTTGCAAATAAGCCCCTCTCTTTTATTTATTTGCATCACCTTCACAAATCCAAAACTCTATAAATACCTCTCCTTCTCCATTTCATTTCATTCATCTCTTCATCACTTCACCAAAGCCAAAGCCTCCACCAACTCCTTCTTCATCTCAACCACAACAACAACACTACAACTTCTCCAACCCTTTACCTTCACCTTCTTCCTCCTCCATCTCCATGGAAACCACCACAAATTCCAAAACTCCACCAAAGCTTCCACCTTTCCTTTACCTTCTCCAAAAGTACCACCACCATCAAAACCTCTTCAATTTCTCTCTCTACATATTCATATCATATGGCGCGTCCCGAATTCCATGGATTTCAGACCTTTCGGCTTTTCTGGTGATTCAGGCGAGTGTTCTCGCTTTCTTCTGGACTTTCTTATTTCAGCGAGTGTTCTCGCTTTCCTCTTGCTTTCCTCTTTTATCGTCGATCAGGTGAGTGTTCTCACTCGCTACCCTCTTGCTTTCCTATTTCATTGGTTATGCGAGTGTTCTCGCTCTAGTTTCCATGTATTTTATTTCATGTTCTATGTCTTTTACCGCTTTATACCATGCGTGGCCGACCCTTCGTGGTCGTTGAACTCTTGTTACCTGCCAATATCATCATCTTATCATGCTATCTCTTAACACCAGGCGTGATGCACTTGACTTCTTGATTATCACAATAATGGGAATGTAGTACCTGATCACTTGTTATGTATCCCAGTTATGATTCTTGTTATGTATTCCAGTTATGATCCTGCTCATTCCCGTAATCTGATAATATTAATAAGCTGCAACTTGTATGGGGAATGGGAGGAAGTGATGGATGCCGGAATGATATCTTGCTTATAGTATGGGAATAAAATATATTGGCGGTAGTGTTATGGAAATTACTGTTAGGGGGACTTTGGGCCTCCAAAGCTGGTCCCAGGTGTATGGGAACTACTATAAGAAGAGCTATCAGTTCTCCATCTGCTTCCGTTAACAACCCTCGCCTAGCTTATATATGGATGTATGTGTGTTGGGGTGCACACCTGGACACATACCGAGATATATGGGTCAGACGAGTAATAATAAGAATTGATGCCTGTCATGATTCCTGTTATGACTCCTGTTATAATTCCTGTTATGATTCCTGTTATGACTCCTGTTACGCCTATTATGGACTCTTGTTATTCTTGTCATGTACTCCTGTTATGACTATCGTGTGATTTGCAACTCGGATTCTATACGCTTGGATTTCGGTGGCATGAGATAAGGGTATATAGATGAGGGTTTCCTTGTTTGGATTATTCCTTCGATGTACTAGTCTCATGGGACCGTGACCTAAGCGTATACAATCAATTTTGCTTGTAATCAATTTCCTGTTTTATGATTTTTATGCTATACCTGTTCTAACCTACCTGCTCCTGAGTACTTCTTACTTGGTATCATTTGTTATATGCACACTTGTGCTCGTCCTTGCTTCGCCACTTGGCTTTCTATCCCACTCGCCTGGGGAGTGTCACTGACTCCCCTGGACCTCACGTCCAGGTCATGGAGCTAGGAGCGTGTGGATTCTCCCAGTTGCTGATCAGAGTAGCGCAGCAGTAGCGTGGATCTTCAGCAGACCGAGCAGAGCTTCATCCTTCTAGGCCCCCTGTGTGCCTCCCGAGTTTTCCTTTTGCAAACTCGTGAGTGCCCTTTTATACTGTTCATATTTGTTCATTCCTTGTATTCCCGCAATTGCGCATATCAGTGATATAATATTCATGTAATATTGAATCACCTTTGGTGATAACTTTGTAATTGTACTCATGTGTTGGAATGTATAATGCACCACTTGCTTCCGTACTCTGATTCTTGCCTGTACTGATGCTTAGCGTATATACGTGAAGGTACTTCTGACTTGCGTATATACGTTGCAGTGACGTCTCCGTATCCGCCAGGATCGGGGCGTTACAAGAAACAAGATGGATGAGTCCGGAAATGTCATTAGGAATAAAGCTAGATTAGTGGCCCAAGGTTACACTCAAGTTGAGGGAATTGACTTTGAGGAGACCTTTGCACCCGTAGCACGGCTTGAAGCCATACGGATGACACTAGCTTTTGCATCTTTCAAAAATTTAAACTTTTTCAAATGGATGTGAAAAAGTGCATTTTTGAATGGTTTTATAAATGAAGAAGTTTATGTTTCTCAACCTCCCGGTTTTGTTGATCATGTTCATCCCGATTTTGTTTTCAAACTTGATAAAGCTTTATATGAATTAAAACAAGCTCCTAGAGCTTGGTATGAAAGGCTTTCTAGTTTTCTAATTTCAAATGATTTTGTTAAAGGCAAAGTAGACACAACTCTATTTACTAAGCATGTTGATAATGATATATTAATTGTGCAAATTTATGTAGATGATATAATTTTGGTTCTACTAATGAGCTTTTATGCAAGGATTTTGAAAAGGTCATGCAACTTGAATTTGAAATGTCTTCAATGGGTGAGCTCAATTTCTTCCTTGGACTCCAAATCAAGCAATTGCAAAACGGGACGTTCATAAGTCAAGCCAAGTACGCAAAGGAACTCGTAAAGAAGTTTGGACTTGAAGGCTCAAAGACTTGCAACACTCCCATGGCAACTACAACCAAGCTTGATAAAGATGACCAAGGTAAAGATGTTGATATTAAATTATATAGAAGCATGATAGGAAATCTTTTATATTTAACGGCAAGTAGGCCGGATATCATGTTTAGTGTGTGTCTTTGTGCTAGATTTCAATCGTGTCCTAAAGAGTCCCATCTTATTGCGATAAAACGCATTATTCGTTATATTAAGGGCACTATTGGGATGGGTCTTTGGTATCCGAAAATCGGAGATTTCTCAATGACGAGTTATTCGGATGCCGACTATGCGGGTTGTAGAGTACATAGAAAGAGTACTAGTGGGACATGTCAATTTCTTGGTAATTGTCTTGTTTCATGGTCCTCTAGGAAACAAAATTCCGTAGCACTCTCAACCGCCGAGGCGGAGTATGTTGCCGCGGGGGCTTGTTGTGCACAAGTCCTTTGGATGAAACATACTCTCCTTGATTTTGATTTGCATTTTGATCATATAAAAATATTTTGTGATAATACTAGTACTATACACATGACTAAGAATGCAAATCAACATAGTAAGACCAAGCACATTGAGATTAGATATCACTTTCTTAGAGATCATTTTGAGAAAGGAGATATAGATATTGATTATGTTTCTACGGATTTACAACTAGCCGATATTTTCACTAAACCTCTTGATTTTGCTAGATCTTCGTTTATTTGTGGAGAACTTAATGTTTGTATTATTGATTAAACATGTGATTCCTAACCCTTTTTGATGTATGACAAAAAGGGGGAGAATAAGTTAGTGCATGATAAAAATAAATTTATATGGTCTTGGTTCCATATGAGTTTATATATGTTTTTGTTGTTGTCTTGTTTTCATGCGTTTTATATATGTTTTGTTGTCTTGTTTTGCTTTCATGCGTTTTAATTGGTTTAAATTGGTATCAAGAGCATATATGTTTTTATGTTTTTCAATGAGTTCTTGTGTTTTTGAGTTTAAATGTTTTCTTTATATAGCATAATTTGAGGGGGAGTTTTCTCCTCCCCTATATTTTTATCTTGTAGCCTATTTGTTTTGTCATCATCAAAAAGGGGGAGATTGTTGGCCAAAAGGTTACACTCTCCATTTATTGAGTTTTGATGATGACAAACCAAATTAGTGCTATTTGGTACTAATGAGTTTGTTTAAGATAAGTTTCAGGTTAGTACCACTTTTGGAGGCCATTGCTTAGCTATTGCAACAACTTCTAGGTTCATGAAGCAAAGAAGGCATATTGCATATCAAGGAAGGAATATAGAAGAAGGGGCTCTAGCAAGGCATAGCATGGCTCAAGACTTGAAGATTGCTCAACAAGATTTGTTTTTAGTTTTATAAGTTTAGAGTTTTGTTAAAGAATGATGAATAAGTTTGAAGCTCTAACACACACATTTTGCGCACATCCTATTTCTAAGTTTATTTCATATAAATTATACAAAAAATTGTTTGATACAAATCCTCTGCCTATATATCCATACTTATGTTTTAAACTAATTACTATTTAAAACATCTTCTGATAAATTTTTATCTCCTCAAAATTTTGTCTGAAAAATGATTTTTGGCCTGAGCCGGTCGACCTCACCAGTCGACCGTGCCTGTGTCAGTCTTGTCCGGTCGACCGGACAAGTCGACCGAGGTTCTGGCAGATGCACGTATCAGTGTGCATGTTTGCCGGTCGACCGGGCGGTCGACCTGACTGTTGTGGCTTTGCTCTCGGGTTTGTTGGGTCGACCGGGCGGTCGACCGTATGCCTGCAACGGCTCTATTTTTGTATAGGCGGTCGACCGGACCGGTCGACCGGACTAGCCGTTGAACAGTAAACGGCTATTTTCTGGGCTGTTTTATATTTTGTCTTTTTGTGTTTAAAATTGGTTTAAGGGATATATTCAAACCTAATACTCTCTGATTAATCCTAATTATGTTTTATCCCTTAACCCTAGCCCTCTCCTATAAATAGGGGTGTTTGGGGAGAGATTATTTACAACAATTATTTACAAGAAAAATTCAAAAGTTTAAGGCATTCAAAAGAGCTTTGTTTCTTGGTTTTTGTACTGAAATTCTCTCTAATTTTTTGAAGTGTTTTGAAATTCTCTCTGATTTAATTTTCTTTCTTCACTTACAACAAGAGCTTCATTCCTTCTCATTGTTCTCTAAGGACCTTTTGTAAGGGAAGAGACTTTGAAAGAGAGAGTTTGTGGTCTTTTGACTACTCAGAAATTGCTTGTACTTGAGATTGTGGAGTTGGGTACTCTGGTGTAATTGTGATTTCTTTGTGATAGTGGAAGTAGCTAGAATCCTTCTGGAGAAGGCGGGGAGTAGAGCTGGGTGCTCGAACCTCGATAACATATCCTTGTGTTTGCGTTTGGTTTACATTCTTGCACTTATTACTTGCTTATCATCATCATTGCCATATTTACTTGCTTTCATTCATCTTGTGAATCTTGTTGGGTGATTGTTACATCTTAATTTTTAATTTGTCCATTGATTAGCATTATCACCTATTCACCCCCCTCTAGGTGATTTTCATCTAGGGCTTGTGCATTGGCCTCACCAAGATAGGATTTCTGGTAGAAGCAGGGTACACATGTAATCCTAGGGCTTTCAAATAAGCACTCATCCTAATCTTTCACATATCAATGTTAGAAATATCAAACATGAGAGGGGTCATGAAGTCCATGAGTGTATAAACTATGTGTGAAAATGCAAATGTAGATTAGCTAATAAGATCTCACTCATAGGTGGCTAAACCTAATATCAGGAGCGTAGACTCTGATATCAATTGAAAGCACACCTAGAGAGGGGGTGAATGGTGTATGGCTAATCTAATGACAAATGATGTGGAATTAAAACTACATTACAACACACTTAGTGTAACTAAAGAGTGTAGCTGAATTACCGATGAAGGGCTCTGGACTATCTCCTCTAAATTCCTCTAAGTAAGAGTTGAGGTGCTATGTAAAGCTCTCTTGGTTCAACACAAGTGAGGCACACAGACAATACCAAGCATATAAGTATGATATGAACAATATGAAATAATGTAAGGCACAATATATACGAGAGAGAGAGAGAGAGAGAGAGAGAGAGAGTTTAGAGATAATAGATCAATCGCAAAAACCGATATATGTTTCGAGGTTCGAGCCACTGCTCTATGTCCCCACTTTCACACATAAGGATTTTCGCTAAATCGCCTACATAGGACTACCCACACAGGGAACCTCCACTGAGGATTTGGGTAATACAAACTTGAGTACACAACTCCTCTCTCCAATAAACACAACCTCTACATAAGAGGCAAGGCACAACAACAATCACCTCTACACTTAGAGGGATGGGCACTTAGTCAAACAACTACAATCACCTCTACACTTAGAGGGATACCAACAAACCCAATTGTACAACTTTCTCTGCACTTAGAGGGAAAGGCACAAAGCCAAAGCAAAAGAAAGGGTTACAACTCACGGTGGTCTCAACAAACCGCAAACCAATTTTCTCACAAAAACTAGATCCTATAGATAGGATAAATATGATAGCTCAAGTGTAAGAATACAAGGTGTTTGGAAAACAAATCACGAAGAAAAATACTTGAGAAAACAAGTACAATAAGATAGAAATGAAGATCAATACCAATATCCCAAATACTCTATTTTTCTTTGAATTTTCCAACCCTTAAAAACAAAAATAAAGATAGATCTTTTAAACCAAAAACTCTTTGAAAACTTTTTGCTATAACACTTATAAAGATGGGAAAATTTACTCTTCAAATTCTTGGTGAAAACAACTCAAGAGGGGGACAATTTATAACCCCTAAAAAGATCTGCCAGTTGGCAGCCAGGAAAGCGCAGAAATTCTCTTTCGGTTGACTGCCCGGTCGACCGACCAATGGTCATTTTTATGACCGTTGAGCCACCGGTCGACCGCCCGGTCGACCGAGGCCTGGATACAGACAGCAGAAGCTCTCTGCTGGTTGACCGCCCGTGACCGGGGCCAGATCCAGAGAACAGAGCTCTCTGACGGTCGAAAGGCCCGGTCGATCGGCCCACCAGCCTATACTGCCGTGCACATTTGTGCCCGTCGGTCGACCGACTTCTGCCTCGGTCGACCGGCAGAAGGCCAGGTCAAACAATAATAGGGATTGAAAACTTGTCATTTTACCTTCTAAAATATCCCATAAAATACACATAAATTTCACAAAAACAAGTTCTTATAAGATATTTGAATAACAAATATGCGTGACCAAAATTCAACATATATTATAAACATTTGAACTATTTTTGTGATAAAGAAATTTGACTTTAAACCAAAATCGGTATTTTCCAAACTTGGATTTTTGAAATGGAAAACCGTTTTCTCCAAAACTCATATGGATACAAAAATGATATTGAAACAACTTTGATGCATATTGTATATGGATAGAATCCAATATACATATAAAGATATCTATCTATATTTTTGACATGAAATCCAAAATCGGTTAAACCGAAAACCAAACATTTAAACTTGTGTGTGTATTGTGAACTTGAGCATATCAATACTATCTACCTTTACACAAGATCTAAACATCTAAACTAAACACAAGCCGAAGTCTTCTTGTCTCCAAGTCGACTCGATCCAAACACGATCCAACGAGCTTGACTCCAACCGAGTGCTAGATGCGATCTGGACGCGAGAGCTTTTGAATCAACACGTGTAAGCTCCAAAACTCCTTTGTTGAAGCTAAACACCTACTAATATCTTGGTCAAATATCTGAAACTAAATATCACAAGATTATTAGTAAATTATAACTACATGAGTTAATTATCATCAAAACTAGAGTGATGGGCCTCTGGGCAAACAATAAAATCGAATTTATAGTTACCTTTTTATGTACTTTCTTTTTGTGTTGTTCTTCTTCTTTTCTACTTCTCTCCTTCTTGTACCAATTGCTATCCAAGTGAGTCTTATGCATTGAAAGAGCCTTGCATTTGCGAGTGCCACCGATAGCTCATGATGATGGATTTTAGACTCGGTCTGTATCAGTTCATACTTGTTTTATCTTGATGATGTAATGTAGAAGAGACGAAAATCAACTCTTATGGGCTATGCGCTGATTGCCTCCACTTCAAGGTAACGTCGTCGCCAAAGATTCAAGGTAAGCTTTTGGTCAGAGGAGGTAAGTAATTATTTTTAATTTCTTTCTTTTAACTTTTAGTGTAAATTACCAACACCACAATCTTTCAAATCTCTTTCACTCTTTTCAATTTCTTTGTAAATATCACTTCTATTTTCTCCACCTTCTCTATCTACCACTTTCTTCCTAACTTCATTGTAATTTATTTTTCTTTTCTTTTTAAGAACTAAAAGAAGATCTTTAACCATTCTTTGTAACCTAAAAGAGAACTTACTAAAAAGCTTCATCGCTAGTCCCTCCTTGTAGATCACGACCCGCATAGCCACTTG
This sequence comes from Agave tequilana, assembly GCA_038442645.1. Classification (NCBI taxonomy): domain Eukaryota; kingdom Viridiplantae; phylum Streptophyta; class Magnoliopsida; order Asparagales; family Asparagaceae; genus Agave; species Agave tequilana. Next base: position 337,098 of record JAVJIF010001149.1, on the reverse strand, counting down.
CTATTGCGGTAGATTGAGCACCTTACACTATTATTATAAAAGTTCTAAAATTCTGTATTTTTTGTGCAGGTAAAACCTTAATCAATAATTTATACTCTCAACAGTAAATTGATGTTTGTTAAATGCTAAAAACGGTTTAGACTTTGCATTTAGGCATTTATCTAATTTCGTTTATATTTTACATTACTGTTGAAGAGTGCTGGAGCAAAAGTACATGTGCATAACATGTAGTATAGGAACACTTTTGCATTGTTTACATTGCTTAAGTGTTGCTTTTCATAACTTTAACCAACTAAGTGTGCCGAATTGGTCTTATCCGAATCAATAAATGCCCTAGTCCCAATACTATGAACAAGACTGGAACTATCATCGCTAATTTTCACAGAGTTAATGGGGATACAATTCCCCTGAGTCATACTATCAACCACCATTTCAACATTCAACTTCTAATTTTCCTAGTCATGATCAATCCATAGAAGAAAAATCTGAGATGATGAAGAGTATAGAAGTCATGATTGAGTCCCAAGAACAAAAACTGAAAATGATGAACTCACAATTCCCACAAGACTTTCAAATACAAGATCCTTACTCCATGTTTCAAGTCTCACAATAAGAAGAAGAACCTATGACTCAGATTGAAGTATGAAAAACCTGATTCAGTTTGAAAATATTTTTTTCAATCTATCAATAGGCTAGAAGTACAAATGAGTCGTTTGATCAACAGAGCAAAAGATAGGAATGAGGAAACCCTACTTAGTACATGTTCGACCACTCCCGATTGCCCTAGTCATATTGATGAAAACTAAGAATCATGGTGTAATAGAGACTTTGACCAAGATTCAATTTCACTACAAAACTTTGAACTTGACCAATGTCAATCCATTGACAAATTGGCAAGTTTTTATTTCAATGAAATTGAACTTGAATATGAATGCAACCCTGATCCCTAACTTTGTAATTCAACTCTAATTTTTGAATTTATGTTGATTCTGGTATCCTTACCCAAGTTGGAGTCATTTTCAGAGCCAACATTTATTCCCGTATCCATAGATCTTGAAATTGAATCACCAGTTTGGAGAAAGACATTCCATTGATGGGAAAAAAATATGAAATTAGACTCTTTGATTTGGACTCAACTCTTAAATCAAAACTGACTCTTAAACCCAAAGTTGATTTTTTTTCGAGTTAGTATTGGTTCCCGAACCTACCACCCTTGAGCCCAAGTTAACCATTCCATCAAGTCACATTCTTTTGTTGGATATAGGTATAGACCAGAATGACTCCGTGATGATTTTCCAAGATTGGTCATGTAAAGGGAATAATTTTCATGATAGAATCTTTCATAATTCTATTCATATTGCGCATGGTAATTATGTACAAAGAAAAGAGATCAATAAAGATAGGTTCCGTGAACTACCACATTATCTTGATTGGGTAGTAGTGCTTGACCCAATCCGACCACCACTGGAACCGCCACCTAAGGTAATATTTTTCTTCCCTTTCTTCTTTTTCATGTATTTATGCATTCATTCATACATTAAGGACAATGCACGAGATAGGTGTGGGGGAGGGTTCTAACATAACATAGGTTTTGTTTTATTAAATTATAAATTTTTTTAACATTTTCTTTTCTTTTAAAAAAACTTTTTGAAAAGAGAAACAAAATTTTGATATATTTTTTTTGTAATAAATTGAGTTAATTTTAAGGAATAGGAGAATCATAATTAGGATTTCTTATACTTGGTCCAAATAAGCTTATTTGTTTGATTTCTAGGGTTAGGAAAAATTTGAAAAAGTAATTTAGTCTTGATTTTTACCTTGATGAAATATACATACTTTACACTTACACACTTAGGGTTCAAAACAAAGATTCTTATGCCTTATTAAATATATATATATATATATATATATATATATATATATATATATATATATATATATATATATATATATATATATATATATATATATATATATATATATATATATATAATCCTCTGATTAAGCTGAGTATTTGTGCCTCATAAAGCATAAGTATTCACGCCTAAAAGTGGTCCATATAATAAATAAAATCCTTAGTTCTGAGGCTTTGTTTGTTGGAGTCCTTAGGTCCTTGGGGTGTTTTCTCTCCCGGGTCCTAAGACCGTCCGGTTTGGGAGTCACCGATTAAAGACTCGTTACATGGGGCAGATTAGAAAGCCTAATAGAACTACAAAATAAAAAAATGAAAAAATATAAATAAATAAGGCATAAGAGTTAGAGTTAAAGAACCCCGAGTTGAAATTTCACTGTCACAAATGTGCATATGACTTAGGGTAAAGTAATAGACTAAATGAGAAATACAGTTTGACTCCTTATCTTGATTGATAACGAGTTTTGGAATAGAGACTAAGTTTATAAATAAAAATTCAATTTTTCTATAACTTATAGATTACTTGAACTCTTACAATAATATTTCAAATATTTTCACTCTTTTTCAATTACTTTTCGAAAATACTAACACTTTTTTTCTTTTTATAGATTTTGTGGGTGCAATCTACAGAAAACCCTCACGAGATAAAACTCGTCCTCTAAGGGTAACTTAGAGGTTTAACGGTTTGTTGCACATGCTCAGTGCAATCACGTGACCTGCAAAAGTGGTCTAATTTATTTCTAGGTTTGTTTTCTTGTTTTGCTCGAGGACGAGCAAAAAATAGGTGTGGGGGTGTGATTACATGCATTTATTGCATTATTATTTATTGCATTTTCACATTTATTTGTGATAAATCTATTAATTTTCTTGTCTTAAATGTCTATTTTGCAGAAGATAACCATGGGGAGAAAGAGGATAAATCAAATAACTACCAGTTAAAGTCAAATTTTACTGGATCAATTTGGTTAGAGGAGGATGATCCCAAATCCGGTCAATTAAATTCAGAATTTGGTAAATCAAATCGGTTAACCCAAGATCAACGAGAATATCATTGAATCCAAAGCTCAAATCGCAAAACCAGTTGGATAAAAGGACGAATCAAGGAATCTACAAGATACGCTCCCAAGATGTGGCCATTTGGCCTCATCTTTGCCACGAATCCGCGACAAAAGCTGCGGATTTGCCGCAATCTTGAAAGATATAGGAGAGCATTTGCTTCCCTATCTTCAGACGCTCTCTCCCACTCTGTATTTGCTATAAATACCTATAAATTCTCAGTGAATAAGGGACGATTAGGTAGAGAAGGATTCTTAGGCTAGTTTTCATTCTTTTTTAGTGTAGGTTTTATTTTCATTTTATGTAATTTTTATTTCTTTGTAAGCATAGGTTAGGCTGAGATTCAAGTGAGAGAGAGATTTATGTTGAGAGTGATATCGATGTAACCTCCTCCTTTTTTTCATCGTTTCTACAAGCAACCAAAGGTAACTAGTTTATGTTTTTTCTTTGTTTTCATATTCTTCTTCTTCTTTCTACTTTTCATCTTTTGGTTTTTGATGAGTATCCAAGTGAATTTAGCCGTGTGTGTGATTGCTACCGATATTTCATGAAGATGATCTCCTCCTCAAGATTTTGTATCATTTCATTCTTGTTCGTCTTGATGATGTAACGCGAATGGGACTGAGCTCGATCTTATGGATTATGCATTGATCTCTAATCGGACGCGATACTACATATTTATTATCACATTCTCATACTTATTATATAATAAACTCTCCTTTTAATCCTATTTATTGTCTAATTTATATGTAAGCCCATTACTAAAGGAGGGAAGAGAAACGAGCCTAAAAGCCCATCAAAATTCTGATTAAATTCAGAATTAATTCGAAATCAGAAAATCAGGACAGATTAAGGCAAATCCGAGAAGATAAAATCAGTTGAAAATTGGTTAAAACAAATCTTCACAAATCAATTGGTTAAAGCCAAAGATCAAAGGCAGTTTCATCAAATCCAGGAGCTGAAACGGGAAATCTAGAACCAGATAAAGTCATATCGTGAAACCTGGGAGTACCACCCCCCGGGTGTAACCACCTGGCCACACTCTTGCCGCGGAAACGCGGCAAAAGCCATGTTTTCACGGCTTTGTTGGGGCAGTTAGGGGAGCATTTGCTCCTCCTATCTTCGTACGCTTCTCCCCGTTGGGTTTTTCCCTATAAATGCTGGATTTTCAGAGACCACAGGGAACCACCAAGCAGAGAGTAAAAGTTAGGTTTTTTGTAGTTTGTAACTTAGATTTTTTTTTTTTTTATGTAATTTTTATTTTATTTATGTAACTGAGAGGAGAGGAGAGTTTCATGGATGAATGAGATCAAGCTTGTACTGAAGGTGACACCGGTTTAAGTAAGTCTTTTCTTTTATTATTATTTGAATCAAATCGAAGCTCCTTTTCTTTTTTATTCTTGTTTTTGTTTGCTTCCCTTTTCTATATTTGTGAATCCAAATGACTCTGATAGTCTCAAAGTTGCCTTGCTCTTGTAAGTGCTGTTGATCGCTTATGGTGATGGATATCCATTTCTATGGTAGTGTAGCTCGCCCCTTCATTTCATAGTGTAAATGTGGAATGGAGAAGATCATATTTGTCATACTTCGCTCGCCTTCAAACAAAGGTACATTGTCGATATGGGTCAAAGGTAAGCAGGCGCCGAGAAGGTAAGTAAGTTTTTTAGGTTTTAACTTTCTTTTCTTTTAATTTTAGTTTAGATTACTAACACCACAATCTACCAACTCTTTTATCACTCTTTTTAATTTCTTTGTATAAATTCATTTTTCATTTTCTCCACCATCTCAATCACCACTTTCTTTTTAACTTAACTATAACTTATATTTTCTTTTCTTTTAAAGAACTAAAAGAAGATCTTTAACCATTCTTTGTAGCATAAAAGAGAACTTACGAAAAAAGTTTCCATCGCTAGTCCCTCCTTGTAGATCACAACCCGCATAGCCACTTGCTATAGTGATAGTATTGAGTACTTGCACATCCTATTCTTAAGTTCTGAAATTCTGTATTCTTGTGTGCGGGTAAAACCTCAATCAATCTCCTCCGAAGTAAGGTAAATGCCACACCCCTCTTCCCAAAATACGCTTAAGCAAGATGCGACGAGAGTCGGCGATGCATATACGCAAGGAAAATACCCCACGTATACGCGCTAAGCCTTAAGTAATCCGAAACAAGTTGTAAATCTAAACTATAATAAATTATGATCACTGCAATATCGCATATAGATGTCCACACATGATAACACATGAAATAAGAAATGGAATAGAAGCTCAGTCTGATATACAGGAATCAAGAAAACTATAGAAGCAAGAATAAAGAAAGGGCAAGAGGGATAAGAATACCAAAATAGAGTAGAGAGAAACTCCAGATTCCTTGCAATATTTATGCACTCATCCAACACCTGAACAATAGAAACAAGCATCCAATATCTGGACGTGCAAATATAGGGTCGTCAGAAGCGACCTAATGAGTGTGTATGTGTAAAGGGGAAGGTGCTCGTGTATATAAACAATATGTACATATAATACTAAACAAGTAAGAAACAATGTGATAGTAGCAACATGTATAAACAAATAACCAACTAATGACATAATAACTGTAAATAGGAAATAACAGAATAATAACATGTCTGTAGGTAAAAGAATACCATGATATAACAACAACTAATATCAAAGATGTGTAATCTAACTTATGTCATTAGTCTGGTTGGTTATTATTAACCTAACTAATGTAGTACTGAGCTGTGTCCCATACCACAACTGTTTTCCTACATATCAAACAATGTTATCATTGTTGTAACTGCCTACCAATGTAGTGCATGTGTTTGGAAGGGTACCGTGTATGCTCGGTACCACAGTCTAACACCCCTGAGCTGAACCAGGACAAGCCGTAAGGCTCTAATAACCAAAACCACAGCCCCACACGAAAAGACAACTAGTGTGGCACCATAATCCGGGTATAGCCCTCACAACTAATAACTGAATAGGTAACCAGTACTACCTTGATTCCCCATGGTGGAACCCACAACTCGGTACCATAATAAGTCCTTTCAAAATATACGATATACATTATCAGGCAATTACCCCTGTTCCTCGGGTTATGATGTCTTTTATTAACAAGCATTAATATGAGTTATTATTAAAGGTGATTTAGTGACCAGATATCTGCAACAAATGACGATGTCTATAATACCTGATAACTGAACATTTGATAACTAACAACTGATAACTAGCAACTGAATAGCTATCACTGACATCAAATGGAGAAGACTGGAGATATAGAATTACTATTTATAACTGGGTCAAATACAAGATCAAGTCTAAGGAAAGAGATGCCAATCTAGTCTTAAGTTAAAGTGGCAAACAACAACACATGAAATGATGCAGATAAATACTCATATCAACTACATAATTAAGGTGAAAGCTCATTGATCTTTCATGAAGTGATACAGATAATCAAACTGGTAAAATAAATCAGACGTCACATGAAATGATAAGAGTAACATGTAAACACATATCGATAACAGTAAATACATAAGAATAAACACTCACATGAATTGACGCAGTTTTGGAACCGAATCGCCGTCTGGTCTTCACAGCACGAACTGGTACTGATGTACGGATCATCTCATGGATCGGTCTTCGAATCGCCAGTGTATCAGGTCCATAACTGGCACAACTTTGAATCTCTTGTTACTGAGTTCGGATCGCACGAATTAGCCCAAATCACTGTAACACGCAATTAAAACATAGAGAGGAAGGAAAATCAACACACACATAATATACTCACACATGAACCCATACAGGCACGCCACACGTGCATACACCCACAGGTACACCCACATACATACACACAAACAGGTATACACATACTATACACTATATATATACATATACATACCCATGCATACACTATATACATACATCGCACATACATACATACATATACACATCCTCATGCATATGACCTAACTTACGCATATTCACCCATGCACACACTAACACACTTTATTATCACACATACATTATTTAACCCTTACACTAAATTATAAATATGATTACACGTAAAAATTACTAAAACACAACACACACACACATATTAATTATATACATGCACCCTAATAATTAAAGGGGGAGAAAGAATAACCTGAAAGGGAGAGGGGAGGCTCACGACTGGGCAAGCAAGGAGGAGGAGCAAGGAAGATGGCCAACGACGGCGGAGCTCGCGGAGCGTCACGGAGGATGCCGGTGATGCCGGAAAAGGTTGACGGAGCAGATCGAGTCGCGGAGCATCGCAGAGGCTCGCTGGAGGCCGAGGGGATGCGCCATGACCGCCATGGCCAGGGCGCTGGCCCATGCTACTAAGGGCTATTGCGCGCAGGGGAGGAGGTACAGGCTTGTGGAGATGGCCAAGAGGAGAGGAGACCATGGTGCTGTGGGTTGTTGGCTTGCACAGGGAGGCAGCCAAGGAGGTGAGGGTCTCTTGGCCTTGTTGTTTGCCGACCGAGAGGGAAGGGCAACTAGGGGCTCGGCAGTAGGCTGTGCCAAGGGGCTGTGTGTGCAGGGAGGCGCACGGGAAGGAGCTGACCGAGGTGCGGGTGCAACAAGGGGTTGCCGTGGGAGAGCAGCAAGCACACTGGGAGAGGTGGGGGTTCGGCCTTAGATCTAGGAGGAGAGGAGAAGGGTATGGGGCTGGCTACTGTGGATGTTGGTGGTCGATCTTTGGCTCGACAAAGAGAGGGATCCTGGGGTTGGAAATGGTGGTTCGGCGGCGCACGATGGCAAGGAGGAGAAGGACGACGGCTGAGATGGGGGAGAAAAAGGATGATGAAGTGGATTACGGATTAGGTTAGGATTTTGAGAGGATTATATAGTTAGGAATTAGGATTTGGTTGGGATTTAATTTGATTGGTTAGGATTAGATATTTGAGTCTCGGGTTTGGATCATGGGTATTAGGTTATATTAATGGATTAATGGATTATGGCTATATTGGGTAATGGGTATTGGTATGGATATAGGGTAATGTGTAGAGAGAATGGGTCATGGGTATTGACAGCATGAGCTAATAAAGTTTAGGAACAAGAGAGAAAAAAATATGGAACACAACAATAATAATAATAACATAAAAATAATAATATTAGCATTAACATTAATAATAATAATTTAAAATAATAACAATAATAATAATTGTAACTAATAATAAAAATAAGAATCATAATTAGTAATGTTAATAGTAATTAGTAACACTGATAATAAAAATGATGATAATAATAATTAACCATATAATAATAGTAGTAATAAATAATTAAAATGCTAATAACAATACACTAGTAATTATAATATTCAATAATAATAGCAATTCATAATAATAATTCCAATTATAATAATAATAACAAAAATAATAATAACACTAATAATAATAAATAATACTCATAAGAAAATTATAATAGCAATAACTACTACTAATAATAACAACTAATAAAAATAATAATAGAAATTAGTAATAAAATGTTAATGAATAATAATGGTAAATATAAAGCTAAATTACCATTTACTATTACAACATAATTTGTATATTTAATAATAAAGTAAGTCATATATCAAGTTAATTAATAATAATAAAATAATCAGTAAAGCAAAAATAAATATTGTAGGAAAATAAAAAATACAGTATTACTAACTAGGGATATTACAGTAAACGTGCCAACGATCTAAGGTAAGTCATCAACCGAAAGAGGTAGATAAGTTCTTTTAGTTTCTCTTCCTTTCTTTTAATCCTTTAGTTTAGATCACCACCATCTCCAACTCTTTTATTCACTTTTTTAATTCTTTCTTTAACTTAGTTTTTTTTATTTTCTAAAATCATCATCTCCTTCTATCTATCCCCTTCATAAATTAACATAGTTTTATTTTTCTTTTCTTTTAAAGAACAAGAGAAGAACTTTAACTATTTTCAAGTACTTAAAAGAAGACTTACTAAAAGTTCCATCGCTAGTCCCTCCTTGTGGATCACGACCTGCATAGCCACTCACTATAGCGGTAGTATTGAGTACTTGCACTTTTATTTTGTTTTGAAAATTTGTATTTTCTATGCAGGCTAAAACTCAATCACAAGTCTAGAGGACTTCCGTCTTTAGACTTCTTAACGCGGGTCTCATTTGTGAGACTCGCATTTGAGTCTCAAGACTTAGAAATTTTTTATAAGTGTAGGGTCTGGACGCGGGCTTCATGTAAGCCTCGTGTTTTAGTTACAGAATGCGGGCCTCATGCATTGAGCCTCGCGTTTGAACTCCAACACTTAGTGTAATTTCATTATCTTTAAAGTATTAAATTTGTGTTCTTCTCTTTGCAGTGAGATACTCTTCTAATCTTTGACTAAGAGTAATCACTTCAGTCATATTGGCGGTGTTGACTTTAACCTTTTCTTTAGCCTGCGGAAAATAATCCCTGCAATCACTGGAACAAATAAAGAGCACAAAGCCCGCTTCATCAAGGGTATTGCCTCTACCCTGTGAGAATCATCTCGGATGGGAAATTTGAGTCCACCAACTGTCGTCTATTCAGGAAGTCGGTGTTCCTTTTAGGAGATGGCATTGAATAAAATGAGGAGGTCCCATTTGACGGGAACTACAAGTGGCTCCGTCAAATTAGGGAGTATCGTTTCTTCCTCCCTAATATAGAACGGATGTTTTCGTTATCATATATGCAGTCCATGTCTCTTCCACGGTATATGGACTGGGATTTGGTTAGGGCACAGTCGGGTGTCGCGATTGGGAGGATCCTTAATCGTTCTACTTTTCCCGTCGGCCATAGTAGGGAGATTCTTGAACTACTCCCAGGCTCGATGAAGCAGGAGTTTCTAACAGGCGAGACTCCTAAGAAAGCTGCAACTTTCATCGGCCGATTCATGAAAGTGAAGGGTGAATTCTCTTAATCTGACTTCTAGGTGCTTGGATTGGTATACTAAACAATAACCTCTTGGTGGGCAAAAATAATCTGATTCGTCCTCAAAGAATTGGAGGAACCACTGCTTCAGTGCGAACTGTATCCTGTGGTCAGGGCCGTGTGCTATAAAATTGCTCCGATCCATTATAGCTTCTTTGTAATCCTCGAGAGGTATAATCCAGGGACTTGCATATTTTTATTCCAGTCGGGGAAATGGGATTCACCCTGCATTAGATGTTTGAAGTTTCAGGGCTGTCTATGGGGGAGTTACCATATGAGGAGTACATCCCCAATACTGAAGAATTACATTTATTGAAGAGGAATGCTCCTCAGGTGTATGAGACCTACTGGGAGGTCTTGTGCTATTTTCACATTTGCGCCTAAGTAACTGGATGGAGGTCCGGAGGAGTTAAGCAAATGTCATTGGTTAACTACCTCTTCTGTGGTATGAGAGAAAAATTGAGTTTAGTGTCTCGATTGACAGCCAGCACCAATGCTGATATCACAGAAAGCATTTCTAAATCAGTTACTCAAATACAACAGAGTTGAATGAGGACATCTTCAAACTCGATACTGTTTTTGATAGTTTCCACCATCAGGCTAGAATTCCAATCTTGGATAGAACCTTATTGGCGGGATTTCTGATGCTACGGTTAAAACGGTGTGTTATACCCACTCTACCCCCTGAGATTATTGTTGCTGCATAGTTTACCCAACAGTTCTTCTTATTTATGGTCGGTCTCTCAGCTTGCTCCCTGCCATGGTAGGTTGCCTTCAAAGCGGGCTTTAAACTTTATGTCAAATTCTGCAATGTAGTAGCTGAGGAAGACAGAGAGGTCAATGTGGTTGTCAGTCCGGATGGTGAGCCCAGGATGAAGACATCGAATCCTCGCGTAGAGTTGCCTTATACGTACCTCATGGCATGGTATGTTATGCACTGCCCATCCCTGATGTCAGCAGTACAGTCATCTGAGGATTCTATACCATTTGTCCAGCAGCTGGAGCGCTCAAATTGGAATGGATGGTACATGCTTATGATCCGACAAATTCTTCAGAGCAACATGAACTTCTAGTTAGTGAGGTTCTTCCCTAATTTTCCAGAAGCCCATGGAGAGCGATTTTTTGACCGACCCAGTACTGATGGATTCACCATTCTCCCATCTGGGGTTTTCGGATGGTTGATCAATGTTCGCGCTGGATATTTGATCTTCTGGCAGGGCAACATTTGCACAATTGAACCATATTTGCCTAGCTGATTTGCTCGCCAATTCGGGTACGACCAACTGTATGTAGGTAACCTGAACTTAGGCCTTCGTCTCAGCGACAATCTATACGAAAGGGCGAGGGCGTGGTATTTCAATGTGGTTGGAGGAACAGAGGCAAGATTCAACCTTCCTCAGAAGGTACCGAACTCCTATGCCTGCCTCTGGTTTTGTGCATGGTATGTAATAGCGGATTTAGTCCCCAGCTATAACATAAATAACACCTACATCAAGCAGATCACGGCTATGTTCCAAGCCAAGAATGCCCCCAAGAATACCCATTTGAAAAGGATGGATGAATTTCTGCAAGCTGAGCTCGAGGCTGATCCAACAGAGGCTGCTGGGCATGGAGAAAAACCAGCCAAAGAATCTCGTCCAAAATGCTCGTAGGGAGTTGCAAAGTGTATTCGACCTCAGTCTATTAAGGCTAGCTCAAGTAAGAAGAATACACGATGAGAATCTGTGGTTGAAGTTCCTTTCAAGGGAACTTCCTCATTAGCCGTAGACCCTGAGCTGTCCACGCAGGCGCCGAAGGGGATGAAGGCTCTGAACTTCCCCTACTTTTGTGAAGCCGTCGAACCAAAGGTCTTGTAGTAGTCACGGCTGAGGCATTGTCAGGGGGACTCACTGAAAGACAAACCACTGGAGGCAATTCTGTGTCAGCCTCGGTACCTACTAAGACTATTCCATCGAGCTCCTTTCCGAGTCAGAGAATGAGCACTGATCCAACAGACATCCAACCTGGCCCCCCAATTGAGATAAGGTCTTCAGTGGAGGTTCCAGAGTAAAGTTCCATTATTGGGCTTGTTGGGGTCGAACTTTCCACTACCGGAAGATAATGATGTTGACTGGGATAATGTGCACCCTTCTCCTAATACCAGCAAATATACTCATTTGGCCAAAGAGGAGATGCAAGTAGCTACTCTGGAAACAGAACTACCATTTGGAGAAACTTCTACTATTGAGGGTATTCTTTTCTACCCCAGTCATCGTCTCTTTTTCAGCAGACATTGTTTTGACCTTGTTTAGTTAACATTCCAGGGGCTACTGCTACCGCTGAAGGTGACACCTCCTTAATTATTGCTGAAATGACTGGAGAACTAACTTAACCAGAGGGTACAGAAGTTCTCAGGATTAGCGTTGGGAAAACTCCAGCGAGTGCATTCGGTGTGACGAGAAGGTCCTCTCATTTGGAAGATTTGCCATCTCCTGTTCCTCGAATTGGTGATATATCAAAATGTCCTGATATCCTCGTCTTTTTAGCACCATTATTAACGTTGTTTAGTTAAAATGACTGCAGAAGATATTGTACCAGTCCCGATGAAAAAGTCTATCATTAGTATGAGTACATGGGATTATTTTACCCAAATCTCGGCAGATGGGGATCCCATGGCGAAGTCTACTCTAGAGATTGCTACCCAAGAAGCCGTCACATTTCTAACATCTGAAACTCTTGTGGTGACCTCAGAAATGAGGGAATTGATGGCCAGATTGTGCTTGTACTCCTAGGAGGGACGAATGCACCACTTTCTCCTTACGAGAGCACCACATCCACCATTGTGAAAATTGGATCAGAATGTGCTCTGCCAGTGCCGACACCAGTCACGCATATTATAGAAGAACTCACTCTCCAAATTGTGGGGCAATTCTTTGTGACCATGAAGTATTGCATCAAGTTGGTACTCTCTAGGCGAAGTCCTTTTGAGTTTGTGCGATCCTTCCTTAAGAATCAGATTGAAAATATCAAACAGACTGGAGGTTCTGATCGTACGGTCATGTGCCAGGCGCTAGTTGAGCAGCTGAGTACATATTCGAAAGATCTTAGGAACCTAAAGAGTCAGTCCGGTTGCTGATACTCAACAGGTATTAGTGGACCTCCACATTAATTAGGAACGAGAGCGGAAGGAGATTAAATAGCGGATAGACGAGTGTACCCATTATATTGATGATTCTAGGGTCAGCCGTCAGAGCTTAATCAACGACATCCATTAATCTTAAATCGTTTCCAAAATTGCGGAGGATGTCATTGCAAGTGCTCGCATGGCGATTGCTAAGGCGCAAGCCTTAATTCAAGATCACGAGCTGAAACTTGCCAATAAGAAGAGGAAAGTGGAGGAATTTGAGACCACCAAGCATCAGGTACAGAAGGAGCTCGCCGACCATTCTTTTAAATTGGAAGCTCTCCGGGCACAACTGTTGGCCCAAAGGCCTTCCACCCTAGTTTTGATGATGATTAACTCATGTAGTTATGTGTACTAATAATCTTGTGATTTTAGTTTCAGATCATTAATCAAGTTATTAGTTGGTGATTAGCTTCAACAAGATGATTTGGAAGCTTTCACATGTTGATTCAAGAGCCCGAGCGTCAAAGATCATATATAGCACTTGCTCGGTGGATCAAGGAGTTTTGGATCGAGTCGGCTTGGTGATTGCGCTCTACAAGAAGACTTCGGTACCATAGTTTAGTTTTGTGTTTAGATCCAAATTGTAAAGATTAGAATAGTATGATATGCTCAAGTTCACAACACACACGTTTCATGTTTTGAATATTGGATTTCGATTTTTCCGTTTTAGGTTTAATCGATCTTGGTTTCATGAATAGATAGATCAAAATAAGTTTACATGGTTTAATGTATATATGATTTGTTCTATATACATGCATGCTTAATTTCCTAGACAAACTTACTTTGATATACCTACTTCATGTGTTTAGGTTTTGTGTTTTAACAAAACTTATTTTTGGAATTAAAGACAAAAACTATGATATATATTTGTTTCATGTATATTGGATTTCTATCCATATGCATCTTGCTTCAAAGTGTTTAAATATCATGTTTTTATATTTGGAAGAGTTTTGGACAAAACGTATTTTCTATTCAAAATCCAAGTTTTAGAAAATACAGTTTTTGGTTTTTGGTAAAAATGATAAGACACAAAAATAGTTCATATTGATTGATAGTTGAGCTAAACTTTTTACCACATGTTTCTATATCAATGCAAAATGATAAAACTATTTTTGGTGATTTTTAGAAATGATAAAAGAATTTTTAAACATATTTTTAACCCAGTTTTCTGTTCCAGGCTTCAACCAGTCGACTAGTCTTCTGACCAAGTCGACTTGGCTGAAGTCGGTCGACCGACGTGCACAGATTTGTGCACGTTTGGCAGACTTGGGACGGTCGACTGTCCAGGTCGACAGGGTCTGAGAGCAGAGCTCTCTGTTTGTTTGGGTCGACCGGGGCGGTCGACCGGTAGCTGGCAACGGGCAAAATTTGACCGTTGGATGGTCGACCAGCCGGTCGACCGGCAGGGCTATTTTGGCAAAATCTGCTGCCAACGGCTAGTTTCCAGATTTGCCTATAAATACCCCATTGAAAAGAGTTTTTCTCTAAGAATTTTTGGGCAAATATTTTCATTCTCTCTGGTATTTTTGCTGAAATCAAAAGAGGTTTTTGGATTCAAATTGAACAATCTTTTTGGTGTTTTTATTAGGGTTTGAAAAATCAAAGAAAAGGAATTTTGGGAAAAGCTTTTGTTTGAACTTCACTATCTTCATTTCTATTATTTCCCAAAGATTTTCTTTGAGTTGCTGGTTTCAAATCCCTTGGTTTTCTCCACACTTGAGCAACATCTACTTTCTTATTCTATAGGATCTTTGTGTGGGAGAAAGAAATTATTTGTGGTTGTTGTTTAGACCACCAAGTTAAAAACCCAATCTTTGCTTTGTGCCTTGCCCTCATTGTGTTGAGGAAGTTGTGCAATTGGGTTGTATTCCTCAAGTTGTGAGGTGATCCTTGTGTTTGCTTTGTGCTAATCCCTCGAGTTGTGAGGTGATTGTTTTGTTGGATTGGAGCTTGCCTCAAGGAGGAGGTTGTGGTTGTAAAGAGAGGAGTTGGGTACTCCTTGTGAGAGTTCTTTGTGGACTTGCTAGTGGATTAGAAATCCTTCGTGTGTCGAAGGCGGGGATGTAGAGCTGGGTGCTCGAACCTCGAAACATATCTTGTTGTTTGCGCTTGATCCATTGACTCTCTCTCTATCTCTCTCTTTACTTTGTGCCTTGCAACTATTCATATTGTGTATTCATAATTGCCTGGCTTGGTTGTGTGTGCATCATTTGTTGATTGCACTTGAGTGTATTGCATTAAGTTTTTAAATTCCGCATTGAGTTGACTAGATTAGCATAATCACCTCTTCACCCCCCCTCTAGGTGATTTTTCAATTGGTATCAGAGCTAGTGCTCCTGATATTTAGGTTTAACCACCTAAGAGTGAGATCTTGGTTTGCTAATCTTCATTTGCATTGTTCTTTTGCACTCATTTAGTTTGCTCTCATGGATAGCCCTCCTATGTTTGACCATATTAGACTTGATGTTTGGAAGGCCAATATGAGTAGCCATTTGAATAGACTAGGACATCTAGTTTATCAAGCCTCCACTATGGAATCATTCCCTAATAGTAGCAAGCATAAAAAGGCAAATGCATTAGCACTTAGAGCACTTAGAGCATCTTTTAGTGAACATCTTTTACCGGTGTTTGATCGTTATGACTCGGCTTTTGCAGTTTGGAGCTTATTGACGTCTCCCGAGCTTCCAAGGATTATCAACAAGATGAGGAGATCTATGAGAGAAAAGTCCAAAGAGCGTTGCCTCATGGTCCAAGGAAATAACTCCTTTGAGGTACAATCGGATACTCAAATAGATGATAGCTCTAGTTCCTATTGCCATGGTTGTTTTGAAGTTCAAACTTTAAATTTGGAACTTCCTCAAAAGCTTGAAAATTTATTGGAAAAACACAATCTTTTGAAAGAGGACAACCTTGTTTTGAAAAATGAATTAAAGGATTTGTGTTCTAATTTTGAATCGGTTTTGCAAGAGAAGGAAGAGATCACTAGTGAACGTTACTCACTAAGATCTCAACTAGACCTTGCCCTTGATGAGATTGAGATTTTGAAAAACAAAAATGATTGTAATGATGTTGTGAAAAACAATGAGGTTTTATCTTCTAAATTGGATTTTGTTTTAAAAGATAACCTTGTTTTGAAAAAAATAAAATTGATTCAATTACAAAAGAATTGGATTTGGTTTTGAAGAAAAATGAATCTTTGAAAATTGATATTGATTCTCACGTGTGCCATGCTAGTATAGCTTCTTCTTCTTCTTGCACACTTATTGCATGCTCCACTTTATCTTCCACTATTGAAAAAGATATAAATATTTTGAAGAAAAGTGTTGAATGTTTGGGCTCCACTTTGAGCCAATGCACATTGAATCATTCACGTTTGGAAACCTTGGTTCGCAAGAAACAAGGTCCATCTTTGCATGCACACCCTACACGGCATACACATGCTTTCCACGGACACAACCATAACATGTATGCACATGTGTACACTTGTACACATTGTGGCCGAAAAGGTCATCTTGCTAGATTTTGCTATGATCGTTTACATATTGAAAATTTAGCAACTAATCTTGTTTGGGTTAGAAAAGATATTAACCCCCGTGGACCCAAAAGAAAATGGGTACCAAAAACCACCTCCTTGACTTTTGATGTAGGTGGGAGCTCTCGCATCACGTGAGGGTATTGGTGCCTTGAGGTGGATGCATTCTAAGCCTAAAAGAGAACCATTTGGATGCTTCATTCTCAAGGGGATTTGGTGGAGGACCACCGTGGTTTGGAGAACTAGAGATGCACCTTCATCGGTATTAGTATCATTCTCTAACTCCCGTTTTTATTATGTTTGTCTTTCATGTTAATCAATTTATAGCATGCCATGGTTTATTGTTCATTATGCTTATGTCATGTTGATTAGATTAGTGTTATACATGTTTAGTTACTTGAGCACCCATGTTTTATATGGATCTATATTTAGTGTTCTCACCTTGTTTAAACTAACATGTATGCCCTAGATCTAATGCACATGCATATACATAATGATCATGTGGATGTTTATGATTTTTGTTTTGTTGAATCATGTTTTATTGTTTCATGTTTAGTATGATATTTGCCATGTTTATTAGACTTATGCTTTACATGATTAGTTGTTGAGACACCCTTGTTTAATATGGACCATATTTTGTGTTCTCTTTATGTTTTAGCTATCATGTTAATCATAGATCTAATGCACATGTCTTTGTCATGCTAATCATATGGTTGACTATGACTTTTTGTTTTAATGATTCATGTTCTGATAAATAACTTGTGTTGTCTGATTTCTAATTTTGCCACATGTTTTGATATTTATAGGCTATTATGTATTTCTTGATTCTAATAGCATGTGGATGTTCTTCATGATCATTTTTATGTCTTTCATGATTGATTTGTATCCCGTTTTATGCTTCATGTTTTGACTACTTGCTTGAATGATAAGTTTTCATTAAGACTAGGATTTATACTTGTACAACTAGTGAGCTACAAATAGACCTTTATAGATGTTTGTGCTTGAACGCTCATTTGTATTCACTTGATGTACTAGTATAGTCTAGTTTTGATGATTCTTGCATTTGACTTGTATTCATCATTTTATTTTGTTTTAACTTCATGTATATGTCTATCTTGTCCAAACTATTGATTATACATGTACATCCTTGAGCCACGTGCCTTCATGCATATACTCTTGTGGACTCATTATGTTTAGGATATGTATGTATACTTTAGTTTGTACATAACATACATATGCCTTGAAGTTGAAATCGTTTGGATGAATTTCATGTTTGCTAGGTGATTTCACATTTATAATGAATTTCATGTTTTTAAGATGATTTCAATTGGTGATTTCACTTCTTAGTGATTTTCATGTTTTCAAGGAATTTCATATGAGCCTAATTGAATATTTTCATGATCGATATGTGTCACATTATACTTGTACACTCACTTTATTAGTTTACTCATGATTTGTTTTCATGAGAATTTGATATGAACTTTATGGATTTTGAGTGTTTAGTGATCATGTGATTTACATGTGTTTCATGAAAAACAATTTTGTTTTATTCCTTACTTGAAGGATTTCGTACTAGTTTTAAAAGTTTTTCCTATAACTAGTTCGTATTCTTCACTATGGTAGAGATTTTCAAACATACTATATTTTCAAATCTATTTTTGAAAACCCCTACCTTCTATGGGAGGATGGATGGGAGATCATGTTCATGTATGCTTTAAAATGAAAATCTTTTAAAACTTGAACCATGATTGGAAGGTATAGTAATATGAGATATACATTTGATCTTATTTGTTATTTCAATTGGTATCATTGAATTCTTTCATTTGGTATCAATCTTGACATCTCTTGTATACTCATATATGTTTGTATGTATGTATGCTTTCAATTTCAAGAATATCAATTTCTATTGGTATCTATTTTTCATACATATATATGTTTTATTTGTGCTTATTATATCCCTATATCTTTAAGCACAAAATCTTGTTTATGCTAGTGCTTGAGCTTTAACTTTGTTTCAATTGATTACTTTTAAATTAGTATCAAGCCTTTGCATTACTTTAGTTTGTATTTCATAAAGGGGGAGAAATTTGATTTTGTCTTTCAATTGGTGATTTTTCAATTGGTATTTGATTCCCACTCCCTTACTTTATGATTGAAAATTTCAAATTGGTATCATATGTTCAAAATGAAAGATATTTACAATTGGTATCAAAATTTTTTGTTTTAGACATTCAAAATTTATTATGTTTAATTTCAATTGGTATCAAGATTTTTCATGTGTTTTTGCTTAAAATTGGTATCAATATTTTTTTTGTTTGTTTCCTTTCATTGGTATCAAGATGCTATTCTTTGACATATTTTCAATTGATATCCTAATTGATTGTCACCCCTTATTGACTTTGTTTTTGTTTTAGACAAAAAGGGGGAAAATATTTTTTTTGATTCATTGTTTCGAACAAAAAGGGAGAGAAATATTTATTGATTTTTCAATTGATTTGGTTTTGCTTTTACCCCTTATTGAAGATTGATTCCTTGTATTAAAAAGAAAGAAGATTTTGTTTTGTTTTGGTTTTTAGCCCTTTGTTGATGATTGACAAAAAAGGGGAGAAGTATTTTGGTTTTTATATGCATGTTTATGTTTTGCATATATTAAGTTTAATTTTAATTGATATCTAGAGCATGTTTTGTAATTGGTATCTAGAGGCATGTTTTGTTTTTAAACATTTCATTGGTATCTAGAACCTTTTATTGTTTATGCATTTCTATGCATTCATGTTTAAGAGCCTTCATTGCATATTCATTATGTTTATTTGGTTATGCATGAGTTAAGGGGGAGCTTCTTTGAAGCTTAAAGTTAATCCATGCATATATAACTCCATGAGTTTTGTCATCATCAAAAAGGGGGAGATTGTGGCCCAAAGGCCTTCCACCCTAGTTTTGATGATGATTAACTCATGTAGTTATGTGTATTAATAATCTTGTGATTTTAGTTTCAGATCATTAATCAAGTTATTAGTTGGTGATTAGCTTCAACAAGATGATTTGGAAGCTTTCACATGTTGATTCAAGAGCCCGAGCGTCAAAGATCATATATAGCACTTGCTCGGTGGATCAAGGAGTTTTGGATCGAGTCGGCTTGGTGATTGCGCTCTACAAGAAGACTTCGGTACCATAGTTTAGTTTTGTGTTTAGATCCAAATTGTAAAGATTAGAATAGTATGATATGCTCAAGTTCACAACACACACGTTTCATGTTTTGAATATTGGATTTCGGTTTTTCCGTTTTAGGTTTAACCGATCTTGGTTTCATGAATAGATAGATCAAAACAAGTTTACATGGTTTAATGTATATATGATTTGTTCTATATACATGCATGCTTAATTTCCTAGACAAACTTACTTTGATATACCTACTTCATGTGTTTTAGGTTTTGTGTTTTAACAAAACTTATTTTTGGAATTAAGACAAAAACTATGATATATATTTGTTTCATGTATATTGGATTTCTATCCATATGCATCTTGCTTCAAAGTGTTTAAAAATCATGTTTTTATATTTGGAAGAGTTTTGGACAAAACGTATTTTATATTCAAAATCCAAGTTTTAGAAAATACAGTTTTTGGTTTTTGGTAAAAATGATAAGACACAAAAATAGTTCATATTGATTGATAGTTGAGCTAAATTTTTACCACATGTTTATATATCAATGCAAAATGATAAAACTATTTTTTGGTGATTTTTAGAAATGATAAAAGAATTTTTAAACATATTTTTAACCCAGTTTTCTGTTCTAGGCTTCAACCAGTCGACTAGTCTTCTGACCAAGTCGACTTGGCTGAAGTCGGTCGACCGGGTCGGTCGACCGACGTGCACAGATTTGTGCACGTTTGGCAGACTTGGGACGGTCGACTGTCCGGGTCGACCGGGTCTGAGAGCAGAGCTCTCTGTTTGTTTGGGTCGACCGGGGCGGTCGACCGGTAGCTGGCAACGGGCAAAATTTGACCGTTGGACGGTCGACCGGCCGGTCGACCGGCAGGGCTATTTTGGCAAAATCTGCTGCCAACGACTAGTTTCCAGATTTGCTTATAAATACCCCATTGGAAAGAGTTTTTCTCTAAGAATTTTTAGGCAAATATTTTCATTCTCTCTGGTGTTTTTGCTGAAATCAAAAGAGGTTTTTGGATTCAAATTGAACAATCTTTTTGGTGTTTTTATTAGGGTTTGAAAAATCAAAGAAAAGGGATTTTGGGAAAAGCTTTTGTTTGAACTTCACTATCTTCATTTCTATTATTTCCCAAGATTTTCTTTGAGTTGCTGGTTTCAAATCCCTTGGTTTTCTCCACACTTGAGCAACATCTTCTTTCTTATTCTATAGGATCTTTGTGTGGGAGAAAGAAATTGTTTGTGGTTGTTGTTTAGACTACCAAGTTAAAAACCCAATCTTTGCTTTGTGCCTTGCCCTCATTGTGTTGAGGAAGTTGTGCAATTGGGTTGTATCCCTCAAGTTGTGAGGTGATCCTTGTGTTTGCTTTGTGCTAATCCCTCAGGTTGTGAAGTGATTGTTTTGTTGGATTGGAGCTTGCCTCAAGGAGGAGGTTGTGGTTGTAAAGAGAGGAGTTGGGTACTCCTTGTGAGAGTTTTTTGTGGACTTGCTAGTGGATTAGAAATCCTTCGTGTGTCGAAGGCGGGGATGTAGAGCTGGGTGCTCGAACCTCGAAACATATCTTGTTGTTTGCGCTTGATCCATTGACTCTCTCTATCACTC
This sequence comes from Agave tequilana, assembly GCA_038442645.1. Lineage (NCBI taxonomy): Eukaryota > Viridiplantae > Streptophyta > Magnoliopsida > Asparagales > Asparagaceae > Agave > Agave tequilana. Next base: position 315,723 of record JAVJIF010001149.1, on the reverse strand, counting down.
TCTTTACTTTGTGCCTTGCAACTATTCATATTGTGCATTCATAATTGCCTGGCTTGGTTGTGTGTGCATCATTTGTTGATTGCACTTGAGTGTATTGCATTAAGTTTTTAAATTCCGCATTGAGTTGACTAGATTAGCATAATCACCTATTCACCCCCCTCTAGGTGATTTTTCAACAACTTGTTTCAAAGATATTTTTGTCAGATGAGGACATGAGGGCCCAGGCTTTAGCTGAAGATGAGAAAGCATGCCAAAGAGATACCCAACACTACCAAATAAAGTCTCTTGCTGAGCAAGGTTAACTTTTTTGTTTTCTTTTTCTTTTTGTAACACTCTATCTTATTGAATAAAATAGTGTTTGTATCACTTTTATAATTTGCTCATGAATAATAAAGTGATAACTTTGCCTTCATTTTGTCTTTATTTTCTTTTTGTGTTTGAAAATTAGACAAACAGAAGTGATGATTGCTAGAGGACACAATTATAGTAGCAACTCAAAGTTTAGTAATTCCATTAAGAAATTTGAAAAAGTAACTGTCAGAGGTGTGATGTTTAACTTGACAGAAGTTGAATTCGTAATTTGAACAATTTTTTGTGGATTTGCTATCCTATTGATGAGAATAACAAGTAGAATTTAATCCACTAGGCATTTATAGAGATTTTTATCGTCAATAGTGTAATGTTAACAAGACGAGTTTTTTTTGGATTTGCAATCAGAAGCAAATTGAATTGTCAGAGGTGTGATATTAACTTGACAAGGATATATGTGCTAGAGATATGATATTAACTTAGTATCAAGGAGATCTTGTTTTCACTGAGAAAACTGAAAAAATTACTGTCATAGGTTTAATGTTAACTTGACAGCGGATGAATGCTAGAGGTGCGATATTAATTTAGCATTTAACATCTCAGTTTCAATAAGAAAGCTCGAGGGAAGATCATTGTTATAGGTGTAATATTTAACTTAATAATGAAATAGATACTAGAGGTGTGATATTTTAACTTAGCATCGAACGTCTCATTTTTGTTATGAAAATCGAGAAAATCACTGTCATAGATGGAATATTAACTTAACATGGATTTATATTGTGATATGAGTAATTTTGATCAGAGGTGTAATATTAACTTAACCCAGAATTTTTTGCGATTTGAGCAATTTAATGGATTCGTCATTCCATTGTAGAGAATTGACAAGTTAAAATTTTATCCGCTGAAAAAATTGAGAGAAATTATTATTAGAGGTATAATATTAACTTAACAGATATTTATATTGCTATTTGAACAATTTTGGTCAGAGCTGTGGTATTTAACTTAACCGAGAAATTTGAGATTTTAGCAATCTTAGTAGACTCGTCATTCTATTGAAGAGAATTGACAAGTTGAAATTTTTGTCTGTTAGGAATATTGAAGGACGTCGCTATTAGATGTATAATGTTAACCAAACAATGGGGTATGCCAGAGGTATAATGTTAACATGACAGGTTTGCTCTGTGATTATCTCACTGGGAAATAGTTACAGTCTTTTTATGATCTTACCATTCCATGAACGGGAATTAGTAAGGAATTTTGGAGGGGTAGGCGGGATCAGGTCCCTCAGGATTTCAGAATACTCTCAGCTGTCAACGAATTTGGTATGCCTTTACCAATCACCGTTTAAGTTGGGCTAGCTGTGCTATTCCCCTCAGCATGATAAGTTGTTGAGGATTTTTCATTGGGCTTAAATGCCAACTGTTTTCTTTATTCCTCTAGCTGTCGGAGGCGTTGGATGTAGTGTAGTGTTCCTCCTGCAAATAAGCTGGGGTGCACAGAGCTAAACATGAATTCCGCGAGGGTTTTGTCTAGATACTAGCCTCCTCACGGAGTTCTCTTTGATCCTCATTTGGTTGCCACATTTTGATATGAATGTGGAAATAATGGAAAGATTTTGCAAAAGATGCATCATAAACCTTCTTCAATGGTTTGGCTTGATAAGTCATCAAATAAACTCATTTGATCCTCCATGAAAGTCGATCGATTACCACATCATGATATAAATGTGAATACAATGAAAAGGTTCTGCAAAGATACATCACGAGCCTTCTTCAATGAGTTGGCTTGATAAGTCATCAGATAAACTCATTCAAGTCCATCATTTGATTGTTCAGACCCTTTGTCATTGGGTTGAGCTTCGATCGATCGAACAGGAACAGGGAGTTATGCCACCATTACATATGAAAGTCAGGCTAGATAAGCCATCCTTCTGATCATAAAGAAGAGTACCTGAAACTGTTGATTAGGCATGCTCGACTTCAAAATATGACCAATTCTTCTAAGTTGATGATAGATGTATGTCTATATACTAGAGAAGAGTGACAGGGCTAAAAAATTAATATTTTGCCTTTGTCTTTTCTTCAATGTTTACATCACGCATCATAATGTCACCAATGTTCGATCGGCCCAGTGTTGATCGATCGTGATGTGATCTGGTGAGGGAGGAGGCTCTTCTTTGGTGCTCTTCCCAACATCTTGGTTCTCAAACCCTAATCCATCTGATTGATTAGGGTAAAGCTTCGATCAGAGGTACAATATTAACTTGATTGTGAGAAGAGTGACAAAACTAAAACTGAAGTTTCTAACCTTGTTTCTTTGATATTAACATCATGCATCACGATATTAATAATGTTCGGTCGGCCCGGCATTGATCAACCGTGATGTGATCCATTGAAAGAAGAATCTCTTCTTTGGTGCTCTTTCAAACATCTTGGATCTCAAACCCTAATTCATCTGATTGATCAGAGTAAAGCTTGGATCAAAGGTGTAATGTTACCCAGATCATGAGAGGAGTACAACAGCAACTAAGCTATTTATCCTAAGTATTTGGGGGTAGGCTACATGAACCAAAAGAGAATTACGCCGAATCTGACACATGGATCAGCTTTCTCCACTCATTCCTATCGAGCAATATGCCTTCACTAAGACCTTTAGCCTCTATATCTTATCGTATTATCTCCATCCATATTTTCTTCGGTCTCCTCTGCGCTCTTTTAACTTGCCCAAAATTGATACGCTCTACTCGCCGGACTGGCGCATCTGTAGGTCTATGTTGTACATGACCAAACTATCGTAGGTGGTTTTCTCTCATCTTCTCTTCTGTAGAGGCTATACCTATCTTAGTATGAATATCCTCATTTCTCACCTTATCTCTCTGCGTTTTACCACATATCCAATGAAGCATGCGCATCTCTGCTACACTAATCTTCTGGGCATGATGTCTCTTTATAGCCCAACATTCTGTACCATATAACAAAGTTGACCTAGTAGCAGTCCGATAAAACTTTTCATTCAGCCATAACAGAATATTACGATCACATAAAACTCCTGTTGCTTTCCTCCATTTCAACCAGCCGGCTTGGATCCTATGATTGACATCACTATTGATCACCCCTTCCTTTTGGATAATAGAACCCAACTGCTTAAAATGACTGATCATGAGAAGAGTGACAAAGCTAAAACCAAGTTTTTAACTTTGTTTCTTTGATACTAACATCATGCATCATGATGTCAACAATGTTCGGTCGGCTCGGTATCCTGATCATGGGAAGAGTCCCCCTAAGGATAGTACTTCTTTAAGAATCTACCGTTGATCGGCATCCTGAGTGTATCACCGTCCGGAGTTATGAGGTGGCACGCTCCATTTGAATAGACTGACTCTACTACAAATGGACTTTTCCATTTGGGTTGAAATTTTCTTTTTGTCTTATGTGTCATAATCATGGGTCTTCTGACAGCTAAGATAAGGTCGCCCATCTTGAAAATCTATTCTTTGGCTTTCTTATTGAAAGCTCTAGAAATTCGGGATTTATAGAGCTCGATTTGTTGTTGAGTTTGCAGATATTTGTCGTCTAAAGTTTCCAACTCTTGGAGGTGCAATCGATACTTCTCTTCATCTATCATCCTGATTGTCAAGGCAACTCAGAGGGATGAGATTTGGATCTCTAGTGGAAGTACAACTTCACATTCGTACATCAAGAAAAACAACGTGGCTTTTGTCGGGGTTCTTACTGTTATGCGGTAAGCCCATGGGAATTCACCTAATTTGTCATCCCAGTCGCGTTGCTTTTGAGACAAACTTCTTAAGTAGCTTTTCAATAGTCATGTTAAAAACTTCTGTAAGACTGTTGGCAGCTGGATAGTATATCATTGATGACACACTTTGGATTCTTGAATTTATTGCAGAATCTCTGAAATGCTTGACTAAAGAATTGGGGTCTATTATCATGGATGATTTGTCGGGGAATACCAAAGCAGTAGAGCACATGATATTTGATGAACTTGATCACGTTTGATATCTTTACATCCTTCAAGGGAATGGCTTCTGTCCATTTAGAGAAGTAATCAGTTATGGCCAAGATGAGGCGATGTCCTTTATATGTTGGAGGGCTGATGGTTCGATAACGTTCATTCCCCTTATCTCAAATGGCCATGAAGAGGACATTGGATGAAGATGTCCCCGTGCTTGATGGACGAAGTCACGTAGATCTGACAGGCATGGCAACACTTAGAATAGGCAATAGCGTCAGGGATCATTTCAGCCAATAGTAGCCAACTCTTCGAAGCCGGTCTCCGAGCTTAGGTCCGGGTTGGTGAGCTCCACATGTACCATCATGAGCTTCTTTGAGTGCCACCTGTGCCTCTTTGTGTGAAAAATATCATACTAAGATTCCATCATACGACCGACGATATAATGTTCACGTAATCGCATTGTAATAGAACCGAGGAGCTTTCCTTCTGATGGAAGCTGCCTCTTTAGGGTCATCAGGTAATATGCTATACAAGATGAAGTCAATGTAAGGGAATCTCCAATCCCTAGGTTCGAGACTTGTCGAAGTCTCAAGAATATCTTTGACTTAAAGGTCTCCTTTTGGAGTTTTACTGTCTTTAATGGCGAATTTGCAACAGCACAAGTCACGACTGTAGACAAATACTCTCTCTTTGGCTCAGGCTGGATGGGCTAATCAAGTAGCGAGGGATGCCAGTGAATCTGCATGCACATTTTGCTGACACTATACATGGTTAATTTAAAAAATTTTAAACTTTTCTGCCATGTCAATGGTCCCATTGTTATAGGGCACCAAGTCTTCATGTCGGATTTCATATTCACCGCAGACCTGGTTGACGATGAGCTTTAAGTCACCGTATGCTTCGAGATAATTGACTCCAATCTCTTCAGCAAGTTGAATCCCAATAAAGAGAGTGTTGTAATCCAAAACGTTGTTGGAACAAAGATCAGTTAATGAGAATGCATGAGGGATTATGTAATTATGTGGGGAAATAAGTACTACCCCCACACCTGCGATGATATTTCCCTCGGGACTTGTCCTTGATGGTCTGTTGAAGAATAGTTATCACACTTGCTCTTCTAAGGAGACGTTGATCAAGTTAACTTCTGTAATCTCGTCTGGAAGATCGTCTTAAAGTTTTGAAGTTCCTAAAACTAGATGATCAGCCAAGAAATCTGCCACAGCTTGACTTTTGATCGCCTTTTGTGACATGAATTGCATCTCATATTGTGAGAGCAATATGGCCCATTTCGCTAATCTGCAATTCAGTGAAGATGGTCTTGTCATGAGTAATCACGAAGGATTAACTCTGGAGATGACATGAATGCGTTGCCCTATAAGGTAGTGTCGCATTTTCTGAATGGTGAAGACTAAGGCTAAGCATTCTTTCTTGATCACGTTGTAGTGATACTCTGCCCCAATCATTATTCTACTTAAATAGTAGATTGTTTGTTCATGGTTTTGATCATTATTTTAAGCTAGTAAAACTTCCAAGGAATGATCCATAACTCGAACATATAACAGGAAAGGTTTTCCTGATACTGGAACTACTTGAACGGGTGGGTGTGTGAGATACTCCTTGATCTCTTCGAATGCTTTTTGGCAAACACTATCTCAAACAAATGAGACCCTCATCTTCATTAGTTTGGTAAGGGTTGGCAACGTCCTGAAAGATTTGATATAAATCTCCAGATATATGCCAATCATCCTTGTAAGCCTCTGAGTTCTTTAAGATTTTTCGGAGGTTGCATCTCTTAGACGACACGAATTTTCTCTGGATCTAGGTGAATTTCTTTGGATGTAACAATAAATCTAAAGAATTTGCAACTAGCTACTCCAAAAAAGACTTTGTTAGGTTCATCTTTAACTGGTGAGCCCGCATGATGTCGAACACTCTTTTCAGGTCTGCGAGATGATCGCATTTGCCATGACTTTTCACAGCGATATCGTCGATGTAGCATTCTACAGCCTTATGTATATGCTCATGGAAGATCACATTCATGGCGCGTTGATAGGTTGCCCAAATGTCCTTCAAGCCAAAAGGCATTATTGTGTAGCAGTTTACTCCCAAAGGCGTCCTGAAAGATGTGTGTTTTTCATCATCAGGGTACATCTTTATTTAATTATATCCTGAGAAACCATCCATGAAAGATAACCTCTCAAAACCGCATGTATTGTCAATCATAACTCCATGATCGGGAGAGAAAATTCGCCTTTTAGACAGTGGCATTTAAATCGTGGCAGTCGATGCAAATCCAGATCTTTCAATTCTTCTTAGAAATATGAACTATGTTGGCTACCCAATCAGGATATTGCTCTTCCCTGACAAAACCAGAGTCTATGAGCTTCTTGCCTTCTTATTCGACTGCTTCCATGATCTTGGGACGGAACCATCTTTGTTGTTGTTTGATTGGCTTGGAGTCCAGGTTGATATTGAGACGATGCATAATAATATGGGGATCGAGCCCGGGCATGTCCTCATAATTCCAAGCGAATATATCTTTATACTCTCATATGAGATGTATTAAGTCTTCTTTCTTGGTAGGTCACAAGCTCTCGCTTATAAAAATAAGCTTATGATTAGCCTCATCTTCAAGATTTATCTGAGTCACTTTATCCTCAGTGGTGCTTCGCGTTGTTCATAGCGTGTTTGGTGGGAGAAAAATTCGTGTAAAGTTTCCTTGAATCAATTGAAAAATTACAACGGACTTATACTCCGACTACAAGGGAGGGAGGATATTGAGTCTTGAATCCTCCCTTTGTTTAATGCTGGGTTCTTCAGGTGGCGGTGGAAAGTGAATCTTGTTTTCCGTTAACCGGGTGAACGCCAAGAACTTTTGGGGATCTTTTCTTCGCTTGGTGGACGGAGTAACACAACTCTGTCGACCAGAAATCTCAAAGAGATTATAGGCAAAGATTAACTTGTACGCAGCAAGTTACTTGAAGAGTTGAACTCTCTTTCCTTCTCTGTGGAAGCTCTTAAGTCAAGTTCTTCTCCTCGAATTCTCTGATCTAATTGACCGACCCCTTTTCCATAGCAACGGGGCTATTTATAGAGGTTTCAGGGGTGAACGTGCCCCCTAAAAATACTCCACAATGGGGGTTAACTTCCTCATTATGTGGGTGGTGATTGACCCCATAACAAGGGCAGTTATAACTGAGACGCGGGTTTCGACCCACGCGCCTTGGTGCTGCAGTGCTGGCTGAGACGCGGGTTTCGACCCTCGCGTCTTGGTGCTGCAGTGCTGGCTGAGACGCGGGTTTCGACCCTCGCGTCTTGGTGCTGCAGTGCTGGCTGAGACGCGGGTTTCGACCCTCGCGCCTTGGTGCTGCAGTGCTAGATGAGACGTGGGTTTCGACCCTCGCGCCTTGGTGCTGCAATGCTGCTGAGACGCGGGTTTCGACCCTCGCGTCTTGGTGCTGCAATGCTGCTGAGATGCGGGTTTCGACCCTCGCGCCTTGGTGCTGCAATGCTGGCTGAGACCGGGTTTCGACTCTCGCGCCTTGGTGCGGCGGTGGTGGCCATGATTAGTCCTGCGTCCAGAGCTTGGAACTCTACTTTTTGGTGACTTGTCTTTTAGTGATCTTTAGACAGCCTACAGAACCCCCTCCAAAGTTTTCGATATTCCGCAGTTAGCTGGGACGGATTTCGAAATACTTTAGACTCTAGCTGAATTCACCCTTATGATTGGACTGACAATGCTCCGGGCTTGGTCTTGTTTGGAGTATGGCCTTCGTGAGTGTACTGTGGAACTCTTTGAAGCCGCCAAAATTGATCGTGTTGAGTGTCTAGATACACAGTCTAAACCTCCCCGATGCTTTGCGTTTGTCGTTGGTGTACTTTGAACTAGGGGTGGACAGTCGTCTGCTTGTGCCAGTGTACTGTTGAACTGAATTGCAGAAGCAAGGACTGAACGCCAGTTCTGTGGACGCAGGGGTACTGCTGTTTTAAAGACGCGCCTTCTATAGGGGTGCATCTTTTGGGATGAAAACACGACTGTTACTCCATGAGGTAGACGCGACTTTGGCCGGGTTGAAAAGATGCGATCTTCGGAGGGACGCGTCTTTTGGAATGAAGACGCGATTTTTCGGACGCAACTCTGGCCGTGTTGAGAAGGTGCGTCCATCGAAGGGACGCGTCTTTAGAGATGAAGACGCGACTGTTGGATGCGAATCCGTGCCGTGAGTATGTTGCCACGTGTCCTGTAGAATTGAGGGGACATCTTCTTTTTAGCGTGCGAACTTCACGCTGCATTTAATGCGCTGTCCACGCGTCAGGCGGTGATTAGGCGTCGAGCCAAGCGCTGCGTATCTTTGCGAATCACTGTGCCTATAAAAGGCAACAGTCCTTCAAGAGTCATCATTAGACTCTCTTTCTTCTTCGTTTGTATCTGTTAGGGTTTGAGAAAGAAGCTTTCTTTGTTCTCCTCGTTTCCTTCATCGAACATCGAATCCTCGATCACAATGGCACCAAAGGCTAAGCATACTGCTTCGTCTTCAAAGGCCATCATTCCTGAGACTCAAATGGGCGGTTCCTCCATACAAGAAACCCCTATTTCAGGTAAAAAAGCCATCGGACTTGACTTCCACCATTAAAGGGGTTTATAGAGTTCTTTTAACTCTTAAATCCCTTTTGAATGTGAACCGCCAACGCGGGCTCAAGCCCATGTTTAATCGTCAGGCGCAGTTTTTTGAGTCGATCAGCAGGGCGCAGGTCTGATGACCTTTGCTTCTTTTATCTGCTCGAATCTGCGTCTGCTTTGTTGAACACATGGCCCCAATGAGCCTTGCGTTTTGGGTTCAACACTTAGAATATTTCTAAGTGTGAAAGATTCAGACGTAGATTTCTTACGACTCTTGCGTCTTGTGAAATCAGATGATAGTCCTCATGAATCTTGCGTCTGAGTCTAATACTTAGAATTTTTTCATAAGTCTTGGACTTTCAAAATGCGGGTTCCATGCTAGCCTCGCGATCTTTGGATCTGGACGCAGATTTTAATGATCTCTGCGTCTGGGTTCATTTCTGCGTTCGAGTTGTAAACACTTAATCATTTTCTTTCTGATCAGGTATTATTCTCTTTTGCAGTGCGATATTCCTCCAACCCTCTCTCCAAAAAGTGTCACTTCGGGCACGTAGGTGGTGCTGACCGCAATCTAACCTTCGTGTTGCAGAAGACTGCTCTGGTGACTACTGATGTAGACGGGAAAGGTGTACTTATTATATGTATAGAATGTGATTGATGTACCCTTTCTTGTCTCCGCTATAGCACAAGGCTATACCGAGTCGAACCACAAGGAGAGCTAGTGTAGAAACGTTACGATACACGTGAGAAAATCAAACTAGACTTCTTCTATGTTTAAAAGAATATAGAATTAAAAGAAAAACAAAGAAAAGAATTGGTGGATATGTTCATGGTGGAAATTGGGAGAAAATCAAGATTGAGGTTGGATTGTGATTAACAACTAAAAAGAAATCAAAATCAAGAAAACTTTGAATGAAAGAAATCCATGACTAGCTAACCTTGCTACCTTGCTAAACTCACTAAACTCCGTGATAGTGATGCGTGCCTCATGTTAATTCATTGGCATGGATATGTCTTGCATGTGATCTAATTACTTTCTCACTATGATGATGGGGATTCATTCTTGGACTTGTCTTGTAGCCTCCATAGATGGTCATCGGCCTACAAGATAGACTTTCACTAATAGAATCACAAGAGATACACTCAAGGGATGCTTATGTAGAACATACAACATTCAAGATCCGACATAAAGAAGTGTACATCTAATTAGCATATTGGTGCTTCCATCTCCATGTTCCATCAAGGCACTAGTTCAAAGACTAGGCTCTACATGAGGCACACATGAATCATATGGAGAGTTACAACAAGATTCTTGCCAAGAAATGAAACAAAACCCATCGGAGAAGAGAAGATCATACAAATTGCAAGATGAAGTAAAGCAATCACCCATGAGTTAGGAGTTAGCAAGAGTAGTGGTTAGCTAGTACATGGAACAAGAAATTAGCTACTAGCCATTACAAAAACAAAACAAAGCATGATTAAATTGCTAGAAATTAACAAAGCAAGTAACAAAGCAAAATAAAAGCAAGTGAAGAAGACAAACTAGAATCAAGCTCAAGTAGATATGTAGAGAATGGATCAATCCTTGTATAGCTCCAAGTTGTCACTCCTTGTTGATACAAGCTCTCTCTCTCATACAAATCTCTCTTGCAATGAAATCTAGGGAGAAGAAGATCATAGAGAGCTAAAAACCCTAAACAAAAACTATCAAAATACAAAACCTAGAACTAAACCCTCTCTCTTCTCTGATCAGTCTCAGCTCGCAGGTGATAGTCCAGTATTTATAGCAGATCTGAGAAGCCTCTGGAGAGAATTCTGTTACCACAAAATCCGGGCTTAACAACCCTAAGATTGCCGCGGATTGCCGCGGGCCGCGGCAATCTCATGGCCGTTGGATCTGATCTTTCTGGTGGAGATTGGTTAGGAGTTGGTTATCCACGTGGCATGGTTAGTTTCTTCGTTTGTTGCGAGGATCTCTCTGGATCTGGAGTGAGATTTGACTTTATCTTGGATCTTTAACTAATCACCTTAATTATTGCTAATTAAGGTAATTAATTACTTCATCTCCTTTTAATTGTGTACCGCAAATAAGTAGAGAAGAGGATTAAAAATCATATATTTAGTTGTATTATGCATGGGGATTATGATGTAAAATATGCAATATTGAGTACTAATCACACCCCCACACTTATTCTTTTGCTCGTCCCGAGCAAAACAAAGAAAAGAAAAGAAAAACTAAGCTACAAGTTTATTTACACCACTTTCGCAGGTGACGCGATTGCACTGAGCGTGTGCAACAAGCCATTAAACCTCTAGGTTACCCTAGAGGAGGAGTGTTGTCTCCTGAGGGTTTTCAGCGGATTACACCCACAAAATCCATAAAGAAAGAAGACAAATGTTAGTATTTTCGAAAACGCATTTTGAATAAGAGACAAGTTTACGAACTATTTTTGCAAAAATATAAGTGATCCTAGGTCATAAGTCCACCTATAATCATTCTTCCTTAAACTTAGTATTCATGCAAGATCTTGTTTTTAATTAAGGTAAGAATTCAAAATTGGATTGAATACTTTATCTTTCATAAAACCTAGATAGTATGCACACCGTGCTCTGTGAATATTTCTGGGATTTCAACTCCAACCATCAAGCCATTTATTTATATATATATATATTTTTTTTTTTTCTTTTTTCTCCCTTAGTTTTATTAGGCTTTCTAATTCACCCATGTAGCGAGCCTATAACCGATGACTCCCAGACCAGATGGTCTTAGGGCACCAGATGAGGAAACATCCCTCGGGTTTAAGAACTCGAGTGAAAAAGGCCACAAAACTAAGAGGGATTATTCTTAATCACCGTTAGGCGTGAATAATCATGCTTCTTGAGGCACAATTACCCAGCTTAATAAGTGAGATCACCGTTAGGCGTGAGTCATCATGCTTCTTGAGGCACAATTTCTCAGCTTAATAAGTGATCTTTTATTTATATATTTTTTCTTTTCTCTTTTTTTTTTTTTTTTCTTTTTTCTTTTCTTTTTTTTTTTTTTTTTATATGGCATTTTTGGTCTTTGTTTCCATCCCAAGAAATGTGTAAGTGTAAAGTGCATACTTATCTAAGGCAAAAAATTCAAGATAAGAATATCTCACCAATTTTACTTACTTAGCCTATAATTTTCAAACAAGATCTATTATTTCAACTAAGTTTAAGATGTCATAATTAAGGCTTTCTTAATCTCTAAGATACATCTTAATTTTCTTAAAAATAAATCAAAACTTTATCTTCTTATTTCAAAAAGTTTTTATTTTTATTTTTCTTTTATTTTTTTTTATTTTTCTAAAAGAAAGTGTAAAAGAAAGAAAATCTAAAAACTCTATGTTAGTAAACCCTCCCCCACACTTATTTCATGCATTGTCCTCAATGCATCATGATATATGTATGCATGAAACAAAATGGAAGGGGAAGGAACAAAAATTACCTCAAGGTGGTGGTTCCGGTGGTGGTCGGATTGGTCCACGGAACATGGCCCAATCATCTTTTCTTTGGGTTTTTAGGAACCCACCAACCATATCAGAAATATGACCCACTAAAATGATGCATGCGTGTGTTATTTTAATTATGTACATGCCCCCATCTAATTTTAAGATTTTCCAAATAATTTCAGACTCAAATTTATCAAATTCCTTGTCACAGAATGGAGTATGAACTGATAGAACTGTTGACTTGGACTCGGAAAGGAACACCGACTCAGGATTATGATTTAAATCAAGTGATGGTTCAGGAGTCGAAGTGAAGTCAGAAATTGTGTCCAAGTCAAGAAATGAAAACTCAAGTCCACAATCAGAGTTCAACGATGGAATGTGACTTTCTAAAAGTGATATCTCTTTACTTCCAATTTTAAGAAATTCAAGCTCATCACCGTACAATTCTTCAAAACTTAAGTCAACATCTTCCTTAAGAATTGTACAATCAGTTTCAGAAGTAAAGAGATTGAGAAAATCAAGGTCACATTTGAGTTCAATTCCACAAGATGGAGAACTTGCCAGAATGTCAATGGTATCTTCGGAAGTGTAAAATTGGGCAAGTTCAGCATGATCCTCAAAGATGGATGATTCATTTTCATTGTGAATTGTGAAAGGATCCAATGTCGACTCCAGGAAAAGATTGAAGTGAGGTAAAGATACCGGAGTCATTATGGAATCAGGAAGAAAGATTGAAGCACAAAGTTGGGGTTCAAGATCACATTCCTCATGTAATTCAATTAAATGTAGAGAACTTGCCAATTTATCAATGGGATTTTCAGAAGTATGGAATTGGCCAAGTTCTATGTGATCATCATAAAAGATTGGTGATTCAATTTCACAATGGATGGAAAATGGATTCAATTTTGACTTTGGAAATGGATTGAAATCAGGTAAGGATATGGAAGTCATGATTGAATCAGGAAGTAGATTGGAATCATCAAGTGAAAGTTCAGAATCAAATTCATGTTCCAATTCAATTTCAGAAAAAGGAAAACTTGCCAAATTGTCAATTGGATCCGAAGTATGGACAAGTTCATTTTTAGGAAATGAGAAACTTGCCAAAATGTCAACGGGATTTGAATTTTGGACAAGTTCAAGTTTAGGAAATGAAAAACTTGCCAATGTATCAATTGGATCTGAAGTTTGGACAAGTTCAGGTGAGTGTGCTGAAATTGAATCTGGACTTCCAAGACTACATGACTCTTTGGATTTAGAGTGGCTAGTGACCTTAGAAAGAGGATGAGAATGAAGAGTTTGGATCATCAATTCTATGTCACGATTCCTAGCATTTTGAGCATTGGTCATGTCTTCAAGCATCTTTCCATAATCGATGATTTCATTGTTTTGATGGAAAGAGGAAGTGTTGTCTTGGAAGTGTGAGTCAAAAGTGTGTGATGATGGAAAAGTTGACTCACACAAGAAATCTTTACTCGTGTCCATGACAAATGGTTGTTTATTAGGAAATGGTGGAACTGAGTAGGATTCTTGAGAATAGGTGGAATTGGAGAGACAAATGGTTTTTGAAGTTGTTGCTCAACTCTCAGTAAATTGGCTTCTATACTCCTTTGCAACTCAGATTTTCTTCAAAGGGAGGTTCAGAAAAAGGAGTATATGAAGTGGACTCAGGAAATGAATATGGTGGACAAGGTGAATATGGTGGACAAGGAATTTGAGAATTTGACTCGGGGTAATGGAATCCCCAATTACTCGGTAAAGAGTTGAAATTATTTTGGACATTATAATTATTAGATGGGGGGTATGGGTCGTAGTGATTCGGATAAGGCCAACCCGGTGTATGTGGTTGGTGCATATTATAAAACACCGGGTTGGAATTATCTGAATATGGTGTGTGTGTGACATAAGGATTATGATGGAAAGAATTGTAATTGTAAGCCATATCACACAATCACAAACAAACAAACAAACAAACAAACAAACAAAAGAAGAAAAGAAAAATTCTAACCTAAGTTAGGGTAGACTTAGACCTAGACAACTCCTAACAAATAGATCGTCCACGGGAGGTTCAGTGTAGACTCTAACCACAAGCTAATCAGCCAGGGAAGGGTAAGGTTGGTGGGAGGTTTTCCGTCCGGAGACGTTCCTTAATTAAGTAACCAGCAACCTTCGGGCTTTCGACCCTCAACCCCTTTCCTAGACACCGATTTTGCAAGAGTTAAATTCCAACACTTTTCCCCTTAGGATAATCTCCTAAGTGAGTCCGAGATGTCCCTAGGGCCAACGTCTACTTTTTATTAATTTAGGCTTGGGTTAGTGAGTGCTTGGGTTGTGGTTTTCGGGCTAAGGAAAGGGTAATGACCTCCCCCACCTTATCTTATTTACGGGTATGCCCTTAAATTTGAATTGTGCAAGTGTACAAGAAATATAGCTAGATACACTCAAAGCAAGAAAATCAAGCAAGAGTTTGTCCTAGTCTAAATGCAATGCAAACACGTACCTTGCCTCCACGCACTCTTCAACAGTAAAAGTAAAGAATTGAAAGACACGTGCCTAAAATGCAAGTGTCTAAACAATTTTTAACAATTATCAACCAATTTTTACTGTTGTATTAATTAACAGGAATACAGTGAAGTATACAGGAAATCAAGTATAGAAGCAGTTGTATCTTGCAGAGAAGAAGCCCCTGCAAAAATTTTGTCAGAAGTGAGCTCTTTTGTGCCGCGTTTCCACGGCAAAGCTTGTGGATCCGCGGCACTCCAGAGGGATCCTGGGCTCTGCTTTCTTGAGCAGAGGCCCAGGTCCACTTATATGTAACTGCAACAAAGATTTTCCTGTTTCTTGACCTGTAACCTGCAAACAGAGAAGAAGAATAGTTTAGTACTTCACTTTAAACCAAAAATACGTCGCTCTCCCCGGCAACGGCGCCAAAAATTGATGTAGACGGGAAAGGTGTACTTATTATATGTATAGAATGTGATTGATGTACCCTTTCTTGTCTCCGCTATAGCACAAGGCTATACCGAGTCGAACCACAAGGAGAGCTAGTGTAGAAACGTTACGATACACGTGAGAAAATCAAACTAGACTTCTTCTATGTTTAAAAGAATAAAGAATTAAAAGAAAAACAAAGAAAAGAATTGGTGGATATGTTCATGGTGGAAATTGGGAGAAAATCAAGATTGAGGTTGGATTGTGATTAACAACTAAAAAGAAATCAAAATCAAGAAAACTTTGAATGAAAGAAATCCATGACTAGCTAACCTTGCTACCTTGCTAAACTCACTAAACTCCGTGATAGTGATGCGTGCCTCATGTTAATTCATTGGCATGGATATGTCTTGCATGTGATCTAATTACTTTCTCACTATGATGATGGGGATTCATTCTTGGACTTGTCTTGTAGCCTCCATAGATGGTCATCGGCCTACAAGATAGACTTTCACTAATAGAATCACAAGAGATACACTCAAGGGATGCTTATGTAGAACATACAACATTCAAGATCCGACATAAAGAAGTGTACATCTAATTAGCATATTGGTGCTTCCATCTCCATGTTCCATCAAGGCACTAGTTCAAAGACTAGGCTCTACATGAGGCACACATGAATCATATGGAGAGTTACAACAAGATTCTTGCCAAGAAATGAAACAAAACCCATCGGAGAAGAGAAGATCATACAAATTGCAAGATGAAGTAAAGCAATCACCCATGAGTTAGGAGTTAGCAAGAGTAGTGGTTAGCTAGTACATGGAACAAGAAATTAGCTACTAGCCATTACAAAAACAAAACAAAGCATGATTAAATTGCTAGAAATTAACAAAGCAAGTAACAAAGCAAAATAAAAGCAAGTGAAGAAGACAAACTAGAATCAAGCTCAAGTAGATATGTAGAGAATGGATCAATCCTTGTATAGCTCCAAGTTGTCACTCCTTGTTGATACAAGCTCTCTCTCTCATACAAATCTCTCTTGCAATGAAATCTAGGGAGAAGAAGATCATAGAGAGCTAAAAACCCTAAACAAAAACTATCAAAATACAAAACCTAGAACTAAACCCTCTCTCTTCTCTGATCAGTCTCAGCTCGCAGGTGATAGTCCAGTATTTATAGCAGATCTGAGAAGCCTCTGGAGAGAATTCTGTTACCACAAAATCCGGGGCTTAACAACCCTAAGATTGCCGCGGATTGCCGCGGGCCGCGGCAATCTCATGGCCGTTGGATCTGATCTTTCTGGTGGAGATTGGTTAGGAGTTGGTTATCCACGTGGCATGGTTAGTTTCTTCGTTTGTTGCGAGGATCTCTCTGGATCTGGAGTGAGATTTGACTTTATCTTGGATCTTTAACTAATCACCTTAATTATTGCTAATTAAGGTAATTAATTACTTCATCTCCTTTTAATTGTGTACCTGCAAATAAGTAGAGAAGAGGATTAAAAATCATATATTTAGTTGTATTATGCATGGGGATTATGATGTAAAATATGCAATATTGAGTACTAATCAACTACCGACAAGTCGAAGGAGCGAAGGGAGAAGATCTCCAAGGTCGACATGAGGACCTTCCGGGAAATCATGACCGACGCAGATTTTGAGACGGATTCACGTATTCCGTTAAAGAAACCCGTCTTCTTCTTTGGGGACAACATTGGCGAGGATGGTAGCATCTTACATGACGGCGATTATAAGTGGCTTCGCCAAATAGGGGGTAGGAAATTCTTTCTTCCAAATATGGAGAGAATGTATCCCTTATCTTATCTCCAGCACATGTCTGTCCACCGGGCAATGGAATAAGAGCTTACCCGATCTGTCCCCAGTGTCTTTCTCGGCATACTGGCGCCAGGAAGGTACACCCTGACGGACACGGGAAGGAAGTTTTTGGCTTGTTTCCTGGATTACTCAGGTCTGAGTACCCAGTAGGGAAAACTCCTCAGCTCAGCATTACCTTCATCAATCAATTCATGAAGGTAAGGAGTGATTTTCCAGGTGACTTCCGCCCGCTCGGGTGGGTCCATTCCTCCGACAAAGTCTGGTGGGGCAAGATGGTGGGCTTTGTCTTCGCTGAACTCGGAGGTCTGTTGGAACAAGTGGGATTGCGTCATGCGGTCAGGGCTGTGCAGTATGGCATCCCGCAAAGTTCCCACAATTTTTATGGGATCCTAGAGCACTACAACCCTTTGACCCTGCATGAACTATATGAAGTTTCGGGGCTGGTCATGGGAGACGCCCCCTATGAAGAATATGTTTCCACTTCTGAGGAGCTTCATCTTTTGAGGAAAGAGTGCCCTCAGATATATGAGACCTACTGGGAAGTGCTGTGTCACTTCCATATCTGCGGTCAAATAACCTCCTGGAGGACCAGGGGAGTTAAGCAGATGTCTTGGGCGAGCTACCTGTTCAACGGTGTAGCTGAGAAAGATCACTCGGTGACCATTCTGACCCCTAGCACCAACGAAGAAATCGCCGAGAGGATCGATGCCGCTGTGAGTTCTTATACCACAGAGTCGAATGAAGACACTTTCAAACCTGACACGATTTTTGAAAATTTCCATCATCAAGCCCGGGTCCCCATTTCTGACCGGGCATTACTGGCGGGCTTTCTCATGCTGTGGTTGAAGCGTTGTGTAGTACCGACACTGCCGCATGAAGTAATTATTGCCGACGTGGTGTATCCGGCGGTCCTGTTGGCCTATGGTAGATCCATCGCTCTCCTTCCAGCAATGGTGGTTGGAATCCAAAGTGGATTACGGGCCCTGACTCAGAGCCTGTGCAAAGTAGAGGCCATCGTCGACTCCCAAGGTAGACCGGAGGTTGACTCGGAGGGGAGGCCGAGAGTAAAGACCCCTAACCCCCGGATCGAGCTTCCCTATACGTACCTAATGGCTTGGTACGTGATGCACTGCCCTTCACTAATGACGCCAGTGTCTCAATCCGAAGGGTTTGTCCCTTTTGTGCAGAGGCTGGAGAGCTCGAGCTGGTCCCACTTCTATACGTTCTACATTTAGAAATGTATTCTGAACGTTTCGAATTATCATCTCAACCGCTGCTTCCCCGATATTACTGGTGCATCTTATGGGGATAAATTTGCCAACCTTGAAGGTCCGGACGACTTCACGAGGTTGCCATCGGGAGTCTTCTGGTGGCTTATTAACATTCGGCCCGGGTATCAGCTCTTCCGGCAAGGGAACTCATGCACAATTGAGCCTTATATGCCGAATCATTTTTCCCGACAGTTCTGTTATGATCAACTGTATGTCGGCAACCCTACCGCCTAACTTGCCTTCAGTGGAAATTTGTTCGAAGGTGCTCGGGCCTGGTATTACAGCGTGGCTGGGGGGACAAAAGCTCTTTTTAGCTTGCCTCACAAGACGCCAAACTGCTATGCAAGCCTTGGTTTCTGCACTTGGTACTTCCAGGCTAGCAAGATACCTGGCTACTCAATGGATCGCTCTTGCATCAAGAGCATTAATGCGTCTTATGAGAACAAGTTGGCCTCCAACAAACGCATGCGAGGCATCGATGAATACCAGGCAGCTAAGAAAGAGGCCAGAGGGGAGACAGGGGTGGAGCCGAGAGCAGCAACACCTAGGGAGCAGCCTGCTAGAAGGCGTCGACAGGCGGTGCCTAAACGTCCTCATGGCGCTACTCTCCAGGCTGAGCCTGCCCCGAAGAAGGCCAGGAAAGACTCAGGGGCTGAAACTTCAATGCCTGAGGCCGTCCCTTCGGTGTTGAGGAGCAGAGGGAGGAAGAAGAGGAGGAAGACGAAACCCCCCTTGTTCACCCTCGTGGATTGCGCAGCAGGGGTCCTGTGATTTTAGAAGAAGGGGAGCTTACTGATGATCGCACTACAACCGATGAGGCTGAGCAACTTGAGGCTGACCTGGTGGGAAGGGATGATGTTGAGATTGCAGGGGTCTCAACTCAGCCGGGTCTTTTTCAGCTCAAGAGAGGAGAGATGAGGCACCACAGCCTGGGTCTCCTGCTGAATTGATGCCCAGCTCGAGGGTAGTCGATCCCAGTCCCACTACCGGGGTACTTGGTGGTAAGGTCTCGATTGCCGAGGCCTCTTGTGTTGCGCTGCCAACTTCATCGTCCGAGGAGGATGAATATTATTCAGGCGATGAAGTCAATTTTGGCGATGAACCCGCTCTTCCAGATCCGAGTAAATTCTCACATATTTCGGAGGAAGAAATACATGGGTGTGATCCGGTGACGGCATCGCCACTAGCGGCAATTGCTCCTGCTGAAGGTACTCTCTTTGCCTTTTGACCCAGTTTCCCTTTAACTAGGGAAAAGGTTCTGATGTTTTTCCCTTTAACTTTATGCTGCAGGGCTGGCCGTGGACAGCGAGGCTGCGACTTCCTCCCATATCAAGGAAATGATACAAGAGCTGGCCCAGCAGGAGGACGTTGAGGCTCCTGCTACTAAAATGCCTCAAGAGAGGGCAATTATTGAAGTCGGGGAGACCTCAACCCTATAAGATTCGCCCAGGAATTCGCTGTCTTTGAATCCTCAGCTTGGTAAGAAAATATTGAGGCTTTGAATATCTTCCTTTTACTGTCATGGTTAACATTTTGATGATTTACAGAGAGCGCTGAGGGAGCTCAGGCAGAGGATCTTGCGGCCAGCGTCGACCCAGAAGGCAGTACAATTCAAGTCTCGACCGAGGGCTCCGAAGAGGTCAGGTTTGCTGCTACTTCAGTCGCCATGGAGGCTGCTACGACAGTAACTGCGCCAGAAGTGTCGGCGACCATCTCAGCTTCTGTCGCACCTGTCGTTGACCCTACTCCTGCACGGGACGAATTGATTCCCATCCCTCGCCCTGTGATAGAAAGGGGATCTGGGAGCACATCAGCAGAATTCTCCCCAGCCGGTGATAGCATGAAAGAACTGACACGTCAAATAGTGCAGCAGTTCTTGCTTCTTTGTGATCATGCATTGACCTCATCCTTTATGGGGGCAGTTCTTTCGAATTTGCCCGACTGCTTCTCGAAAATCTGATCGAGAACATTGGTCATACTGGAGGTCCTTCGCAGGCTAGGGCATGCCTGATGCTGGTGGAACAATTGGGAAGTGACTTGAAAGAGCTTAAGTCTCTGGAAGACGCTGGTTCAGTACACGAGGCCCGGGCAACCCTGAATAGGCTTCTGGCTGCTCAGGAACAAGAGCGGAAGGAGATGGAGGAACAAATAGCTGAAGAGACCCGCCATCTCCAACATTTCCAGGCTGACCATCAAAGGCTGATTGGCGATTTAAGGGAATCTGAACTCGTCATGCAGAGCGCAGAGCAGGTTATTATCAGTGGTCGGGCCACCATAGCCAAGACAGAGGCCTTGATTGCAATCAATGAGCAGAAGCTTGCCACTGCCAGGAAGAAGCTGGAAGAGCTGGAAGCTGCCAGGACGCAGGTTGAAGAAAACCTCTCCACTCATTCCTCCAGATTGGAATCTCTACGAGCGCGGCTGGCTGCGAGGAAATTCTTATCTGAGGAGGAGTTGCGGGTCCAAGCTCTCATGGAGGCTGAGAAAGCGCGTCAGCATGAGATATATCGCCTCCGAGAACAAATCCGTTCTTTGGCTAATCAAGATTATTAGCCTCCTCTTTTTTTTTGTAAAGAAAAGAACACTCGATTCATCAAGAGTGTTCGTATTACTTTTATCATTTTTGGCTCAAATAATAAAAGTCTTTTGAAATTTTGCTCCATCTTCATTGTTTCACTCTAGATGAATCTAATTTCTTAGCTGCAGTCTTTGACTGTGATTCTTGACTGGCTGTGAATAATAAACTCAGGTAGGACTGAGTTCTTGGGCGGAACGTGGCCCTGATTTATAGGGGAGACGCGGTCCTGAGAAACGCAACTCTGATTTGTTAATTGAGACGTCGTTCAAGCTTGCATGAAAGACGCGGCTTTGGTTATGGAAGGACGCGGCTCCCTGGACGCAGCCCTTAACTCTACCCAAATGCAGAATTCAGGATGCAGTGAGGACGGAGTTTTATGCTCCTCCAAAACTGACGCATAAATATGAGGACGCGACACTGTCTTAGTGGAGACGCGTCTCTAGATCCAGTGAAAACTCAAATTATATTGAGTTTATGATAGGAACACAATTGTCGTCTTGCAATGTAGACGCAGCTCCAGGATACCTGTGATACCTGTGAATGCCATAGGCCTTCTCTGTTGTAGACACAAGTCTCAGGACGCAGCTTTTCAATTTTATATGATTTCAATATGCGACCCCCAGAATGGGTCCCTTTTTGCTGAGGGGACGCAGCTCTGAACCGCTTCGAGAGACGCAGTCGCCGTTTTCGAATTCGTAAAGGGACGCCAGTTCCTGGACGCGGCTCTCAGGCCTGCGTTTGGTGCAACTTCCCAGGCGTTACATGTAGCTTGTCATAAAGATTTCTTTAGATCTTTAAATGTCAAGTCGACGTTATCGATTGGGGACTCACATCATCCGATGTTTCCCGAAGCGGCAGTCCACGCGTCAGCCCTTCATTGGGTTTAGGCATCAATGCTTTTAAATGCCAAATCGGCGCTGGCGGTTGGAGACTTGCGTCTTCGATGCTTCCCGAAGCGACAGTCCACGCGTCAGCCCTTTATTGGGCTTTGACATTCGTGTGGGAATTAAGGCTGACGGTTCTGATTAGCGAGCCATTAATTATGGGCTTTGTGGTTTGCCTATAAATAGGCTTCACCCCTATCTTTTAACAGTCCATTGCTTAGACTGTTTTCTCTCGAGAGCGAGCGCTCTGAGAGATTCCACCTTCTTTCTTCAAGGACTTTATCTGGGGTTTGCCCCATGGACGACGATGACCTAGAGCTTTCATGCTTCTGTTTAATCTCTCCGGAAATTATCACTGTCAAGTGATTTCAAGATAAAAAAGCGTCTCTTTGAGCACCGTCCATATCCGCGCCTTGATGCAGAAAGTTCAACCTCAACGGGTTATTCTGTGGGTATGACTTCCTGGTTTGCCATGAAATTTTCAGCCCACTGGGTTTCAGTTTTGCTATCTCTTAAAGAGATTCATCTTCTTGACCTTCTCCTGAAATCTGACTGGTGCGCCCATCATTTGAAGTTGCACCATTGAGACTTCAGATGAAGTGCACATTGATTGAGTGTAAACTCTGACTCAGAATCCTCTGGACGTGAGTATAATAGACTTTTGCATCTGGACCGCGAGCTTTTCATACAGAGCTCGCGTCTGAGGCTGTTGACTTAGAAGAATTTCAACTCAGATCGAAGGTTTCAGGCCTGAATTTAGCAACCCTTGTTTATCAAACAAGGAGATGGCAATTTTCGCGTCTGATTCTCTTCACGTCTCATACTTTAGACGCGGGTGCAAAAATAGACTGCGTTCGAATTCTATGTGTATCACAACTTTGGTCGCGTCTGTTTCTGCCGCCGTAGAATCTTGGTTCGCTGCGCGGGTCATTCCTGCGTTTGAAGTTTTCAGCAATAGCTGCGTCTGTCACTTAGTTCTTCTGTTGAAGTATACTAAGCTTCAGATCTTCTAATTTTTGTTTGCTTCTCGCAGGTAGGCTTAATCATCCTTTTTCATATTCGCTGGGCCCCTGGGAGAATATTTCGGCCAGCGAACTTGTTCGATGGTCGACCACTGAAGAAGAAGTCATGGCTCCTGTTCTCGGGAGACGAGGATCTGACACCCGCCAAGATCTCTTTGGATTCAATGCACCGGTCATGCTTCTTGGCATGACATGGTCAGAGTGAGTATGGCGGTGGATATAGTGGTGGGTATGGTCTTGGATTCTCCCTTCACTTACCCCAGAAGTGGCATCGATAAAAGCTCCATGCTCATTGGATGACTTTCTGGTGGTGGAGGTGTTCATCAACGAAGGATCATAGCCCACTTCGGTTGGTCAGGTGGAATCAGAAGGTTCTGCTGCCTTTCGACCTCAAGAAACACCATTGTTCTTGATCAACAATGGACTCTTTCGATGTTCACGCCATGCATGGTGACGTAATCAGCCTCCAAACGTCATCACAGTGCTTAACCCATCTTTGGCGCCCTTCCGAACATCTTGTACTTGGAATGGTGAGAAGCTTCAAGGAGTGAGTGCAACCTTTGAGAGAGAGGGACTTCTTTGTACTCCTTTATTGTAACACTCAATCTTATTGTATAAGAGAGTGTTTTGTATCACTTTCATATGTTGGATATAAATAAAAGTGACACTTTTTTTTCTTCTATTGTCTTGAACTCCTTTTTTTTTTAAGTCAGACGAATAGAAGCAAAGAATCTTGACTTGTTAAAATTATGATGATAATTTTAATGAGTCAAATTTTGTAGAGAGAGATCCTATTTCAGAAACTCAACAATGCTGTCAGAGGTGTGATATTAACTTGACAAGGGATAATTTTTGTGGACTTGCCACTCTATAAAGGAAAGTGACAGGTGGAACTTGTACCCCCAGGGAAGATGAGCCTTTATCAGAGGTTTAGGATTAACCTGATTAAGATAAGCTGGGGAGTTAATGAAAATACTGTTAACGGTGTAATGTTAACCTAACAATGTTTTTAGGTAGACTGTTGTTCTGTTGGGGAGAATAACAAGTGAGACTAGATTCGCGGGGGATCTAGGAAAGTCTTTACCGTTAGAGGTGTAATATTAACTTAACGGGTTGAACGTAGTCTTGTCAGAAGTGTAATGTTAACTTGACAAAGATGTGAGTCAGAGGTGTGATATTAACTTGACTCAAAAGCCTTTCAGTTTTATTTGGGAAACTGAAAGTATCACTGCCATAGGTGTGATGTTTAACTTAGCAGCGAGGGTAATGCTAGAGGTGTAATTTTGAACTTGGCATTGGTCATCTCGACTTTGACAAGGAAGTCCGAGGGAAAGTCATGGCCTTAAATGTATTGTTAAACTTAGCAATGACTTGGACGCTAGAGGTGTAGTATTAAACTTAGCATCGTTCATTTCAGCTTCGATATGAAAGTCTGAGGGAAAAATGGCTGTCAGAAGTTTAACATTGAACTTGGCAGCAACTTGAATGTTAACTTAACAGTAATTTGTCAGAGGTGTGGTATTAACTTGACAAAATTGATTTGCGATATGAGCAATTTGAGGGCCTGCCATTCTATTGATGAGAATTGACAAGTGGAATTTAAAAATGTCAGAGGTGTAGTTTTAACTTAACAGTAATGGACTTGCGATATGAGCAATTTTGAAGACTTGTCATTCTATTGATGAGAATTGACAAGTGAAGTTTGAAGTGCCAGAGGTATAGTGTTAACTTGACAAATTGAAGGCTTGCTACTCCATATAGGGTTAACAAGTAAGGTTTGTACTTGATAGGGAGTATTAAAAATTTTCATTATCAGAGGTATAGTGTTACCTAGCAATGATTATACTTTGTAGACTTACCATTCTGTGTATGAGAATTGGTAAGGGATTTTGGAGGAGAGGGTGGAATTACATCCACTTAGGATTTTTAGCAAACCTCAGCTATCAACAGATTTGAGGTGCCTTTACCAACTACCGTTTGAGTTGGGCTAGCCATGCTATTCCCCTCAGCATGATGAGTTATCGAAGACTTATGTTGGGCTTAGAAGCCAAAATTTTCCTCTGTCCTTAGCCGTCGGAGGCGTCGGATGTTAATGAAGATAGGAATATTAGAACCCAAGTTTCTTTCTCATATTTACATCATGCATCATGGTGCAGCTGTATGCGTCAGAAAAGGAGGATTCGATTGTAAAATTCTTTGATTGGATAGAAAATTATAACAGATCAGTCTTCCGATTACAAGGGAGGGAGGATGTTGAGTCTTGAATCTCCCTTTGTTTAAGGCTGGGTTCTTCAAGTGGCGGTGGAGAGTGAATCTTATTCTCCGTTGACCGAGTGAACGTTGAGATCTTCAGGGGCTTTTCTCTTCGGGTGGTTGACGGAGTAAACACAGCTCTGTCGACCAAAACTCTCAAAGAGATTGTCGGCAAAGGCTAACTTGAACACAGCAAGTTCTCTGAAGGGTTGAACTCTCTCTCTTTTTTCTCAGAGCTCTTTTCTCCTAAAAATCATCCGACCCCTTCTTCATAGCGACGGGGCTATTATAGGGTTTCAGGGGCGTACGTACCTCCTAAAAACACTCCATAATGGGTGCTAACTTTCCCCATTATGTGGGCCGTGATTGGCCCCGAAACCGGGACAGTTACAACTGAGACGCGGGTGTCAACCCACGCGCCTTGGAGCTGCTGAGACGCGGGTTTCGACCCTCGCGCCTTGATGCTGCTGAGACGCGGCTGTTGAGCCTCGCACCTTGATGCTGCTGAGACGCGGCTGTTGAGACTCACGCCTTGATGCTGCTGAGACGCGGGTTTCGACCCTCGCGCCTTGATGCTGATGAGACGCGGCTATTGAGACTCGCGCCTTGATGCTGCTGAGACGCGGGTTTCGACCCTCGCGCCTTGATGCTGATGAGATGCGGGTTTTGACCCTCGCGCCTTGATGCGGCTGAGACGCTGCTGTTGAGCCTCGCGCCTTGATGCTGCTGAGACGCGGGTTTCGACCCTCGCGCCTTGATGCTGATGAGACGCGGCTATTGAGACTCGCGCCTTGATGCTGCTGAGACGCGGGTTTCGACCCTCGCGCCTTGATGCTGCTGAGACGCGGGTTTCGACCCTCGCGCCTTGATGCTGATGAGACGCGGGTTTCGACCCTCGCGCCTTGATGCGGCTGAGACGCGGCTGTTGAGCCTCGCGCCTTGATGCTTCTGAGATGCGGGTTTTGACCCTCACGCCTTGGTGCGGCTGAGACACAGCCAAAATCGGCTTTGCGTCTGGAACTTGGAATTCTGCTTTTTAATGGCTTGTCTTTTAGCGATTTTTAGACAGCGTACAGAACCCCCTCCAAAGTTTTCGATATTCCGCAGTTAAGTGGGACAGATTTTGAAATACTTTGGACTCTAGCTGAGCTCACCCTTATAACTGGACTGTCAATGCTCCGAGTTTGATCTTGTCTGGAGTATGGTCTTCATGAGTGTACTGTGAACTCTTTGAAGCTACCAAAGTTAATCGTGTTGAGTGTCTAGATGCACAGTCTAAACCTCCCCGATTGCTTTAAGTCTGTCGTGGGTGCACTTTAAGCCATGAGTGGACGGTCGTCTGCTTGTGCCAGTGTACTGTTGAACTGTTCTGCAGAAGCAAGGACTGAACGCCAGCTTTAAAGTTGCGACTTTCATAGGGCTGCATCTTTTGGAATGAGAACGCGACTGATATTCTACAAGACAGACGCGATTCTTGGGCTGATTGGAAGGATGCGAACTTTCAGAGAGACGCACCTTTTTGGAGTAAAGACGCGACTTTTTGGACGCAACAATGGCCTAGCTGAAGAGATGTGTCCATTGAAGAGGCGCGACTGTTGGGTGCGAATCTGTGCCATGCCATGAGTGCACTGCCACGTGTCCTGTGGAGCCGACGGGACAACTTTTTTTTGGCATGCGAACTTCACGCTGCATTAAATGCACTGTCCACGCGTCGGGCGGTGATTCGGCGTCGAGCCAAGCGCTGCGTATCTTTGCGAATCACCGTGCCTATAAAGGGCGACAGTCATTGAGAGAGTCATTATTAATCTCTCTTTCGTCTTCACTTGCATCTGTTAGGGTTTTGAGAAAGAAGTTCTCTTTGTTCTCTTCTCTTCCATCTAGCAATAGATTCTTGCTTCACAATGGCACCCAAGGCCAAGCGAACTGCTTCATCGTCGAAGGCGGTCGTCACTGAGGCCCAAAGGGGCGGTTCCTCCATGCAAGAAGCCCCTATCTCAGGTATAACGCCATCAGGCTTAATCTTCGCCATTAGAGGAGTTTATGGGGTTCTTATAACCCTAAAAATCCCTTCTTTGAAGTAGAACCGCCAACGTGGATTCGAAGCCGTGCTTGATTCTCAGACGCGGTCTTTAAGTTAACAAACAAGGCGCGGTTTGATGACCCTACCGCTTTTATCCGCTTGAGGATGTACTTGTTTGTTGAACATAGGGCGCCAGTAAGCCTTGCGTTCCGGAGTCATCACTTAGAATGTTTCTAATTGTGAAAGATCCGGACGCAGTCTTGATTCTTGCGTTCTGTGACATCAAACGCTGGTTTTTATGAAATTTGCACCGAGTCCAAGTACTTAGAGATTTTCATAAGTCTTGGATTTTTAAAACGTAGACTCCCTGCTGGCCTCATGGTCCTCAGGTCTGGACGCGGATTTTGACAATTTTCTGCGTTCAGTATCTCTTCTGCGTCTGAATTATAAACACTTAACGTTTTCGTTTAGATTTCTGACTAGATTTCTGATCAAATGTCGTTTTCTTCTGCAGTGCGACACTCTTCCAACCCACTCTCCAAGAGGCGTCACTTCGGGCACATAGGTGGTGCTGACCGTGATTTAACCTTTGTGCTGCAAAGGACTGCTCCTGTGACTGCCGACAAGTCGAAGGAGCGAAGGGAGAGGCTCTCCAACGTTGACGCGGCAACCTTTCGGGAGCTTATGACTGACGCGGCATTCACAACGAATGCTTGCGCTCCGATGGAGAAGCCTGCTTTCTTCTTTGGAGACCATATTAGCGAGGGCGGCTATTCCTTGCATGACGGAGATTATAAATGGCTCCGTCAGATAGGGGATAGAAGGTTCTTTCTTCCGAACATAGAGAGGATGTACCCACTATCTTATCTCCAGCACATGTCCGTCCCTCGAAAAATGACATGGGAGCTTTCCCGACCCGTCCCTGAGGTTACTCTCGGCAACTTAGGCTCCAAGAAGGTATATCATGCTGGTCATGATAAGGAGGCTATCGGCCTGTTTCCCGGGCTGTTCAGGACCGATCACCCAGTAGGAGAAACTCCTAAACTCGGCACCACCTTTCTCAACGCATTCATGAAAGTGGGGGGTGATTTTCCGGTCGACTTCCGTGCGCCCGGATGGATCCATTCCACTAAGAAGTATTGGTGGGGTAAGATGGTGAGCTTCGTCCTTGCCGATCTGGAGGCCTGTTGGAGCATGTGGAATTGTACCAAGCGGTCAGGGCCGTGCAGTATGGTATTCCACCAAGTTCTCAAAACTTCTTTGGGATCCTGGAGCGTTACAATCCTCTGACGGGGACATTCTTCACTCCGGTCGGAGAGATGGGTCTTGCCCTGCACGAGTTGTACGAAGTCTCAGGGCTGGTAATGGGGGCTCTCCCTATGAGGAATACGTCCCGACCACTGAGGAGCTTCACCTTTTGAAGAAAGAGTCTCCTCGGGTGTACGAGACTTATTGGAGGTGTTATGTCACTTCCACATTTGCGGCCAGATAACCTCTTGGAGGACGAGGGGAGTCAAGCAGCTGTCTTGGGCAAGCTACTTGTTTAATGGCGTCAATCAGAAAGACCATCCAGTGACCCGACTGGCTCCCAGCTCCGACGAGGAGATTACCGATAGGATCAAGGCTTCTGTAGACTCCTACACCACGGAGTCGAACGAGGATACTTTCGAACCTGACACGGTTTTCGAAAGTTTTCATCATCAAGCCCGGACCCCTATCTCCAATCGAGCACTATTGGCTGGCTTCTTAATGTTGTGGTTGAAGCGCTGTGTAGTGCCGACACAGCCACATGAAGTGATTGTTGCCGACGTAGTGTACCCGGCGGTGCTCCTGGCTTATGGTAGGCCCATAGCCCTCCTCCCGGCCATGGCGGCCGGTATTCAAAGCGGGTTGCGGGCCTTAACTCAGAATCTATGCAAAGTAGAGAAGGTGTGTTGACTCCCAGGGTGAGCCGATGGTTGACTCAGAGGGAGGCCGACGGTAAAGCGTCCCAACCCTCGGGTTGAGCTTCCCTACACGTACCTATTGGCTTGATACGTTATGCACTATCCCTCCCTGATGATGCCGGTGTCTTGAAATGAGGGGTTTACCCCTTTCGTATAGCGGTTGGAGGGTTCAAGCTGGTCTAATACTTATATGTATTTCATTCGGAGGTGCATTCTAACTGCTTCGAACTACCAGCTCAATCGCTGCTTCCCCGAGATTACTGGTGCATCTTTCGGGGATAAACTTGCTGACTTCGTGGGCCCAGATAACTTCACGAGGCTGTCATCGGGAGTTTTCTGGTGGTTGGTCAATATTCGGTCCGGGTATGTGCTTTTCCAACAAGGGAATTCGTGCACGATCGAGCCGTACATGCCAAATTGCTTTGCCCGATAGTTCGGCTATGATCAATTATATGTCGGTAACCCCAATGCTCGACTCGCCTTCAGTGGGAACTTGTTTGAAGGTGCTCGGGCTTGGTATTATAGCGTGGCTGGAGGGACGGAAGCGCTTTTTCGTCTGCCCCCAAAGGAACCGAAAGGCTGTACAAGCCTTAGCTTCTGTACCTGGTACTTCCAAGCCAACCAAACGCCTGACTTTGCTCCAGAGTACTCATGCATCGAGAGTATCAATGCATTTTACGAAGCAAAGTTGGGGTCCAACAAACGCTCACGAGGCGTTGAGGAGTATCGGAAGGCTCTGAAGGAGACCAGAAGGGTATCAAGGGAGGAGCCGCGAGTAGTAAAGGGTCGACAGGTGGCGCGTAAGCGTCTCAAGGCTCTACTTCCACTGTTGAGCCTGCCCCAAAGAAGGTCCGGAGAGACTTGGCGGCCGCAGTTTCTCCGTCCGAAGACATCCCTTCTGGTGTTGAGGAACAGGGGGAAGAAGCGAAAGATGAGGATGACGCCCCCTTAGTCCGTACCTGTGGGTTGCACAGCAGGGGCCCCAGGATTTTAGAGGAAGGGGAGTTCGCTGACAAACCCACCGCCGCTGACGAGGCTGAGCAGCTTGAAGTCGACATAATGAGCGGAGGTGATGTTGAGATTCCAGGGGTCTCAACTCAGCCCGGGTCTTCCTCAGCTCACGAGAGGAGGGATGAGGCACAACAGCCTGGGTCCCCTAGTGTATTAATCCCCAGTCCTCGGGTAGTTGACCCCAGCCCTACCACTGGGGTATTTGGTGGCAAGGCCCGGTTGCCGAGGCTTCTCGCGTTGCACTATCGTCTTCTTCATCTGAAGAAGAAGGGTATGATTCAGGCGATGAGGTTGACTTTGGCGATGAACCCGCTCCTCCTGATCCGAGTAAAATCTCACACATCTCGAAGGAGGAAATATATGGGTGTGAGCCGGTGACAGGATCACCACCAGCTGTAGTTATTCCTGCTAAAGCTGCTGAAGGTACTCCTTTCGCCTAACTCATCCTTTTAACTAGGAAAAGGATTTTGACGTTTTCTTTTTCATTTGGCTTCATATCGCAGGGCTGGTCGTGGTTAGCGAGGCCGCTGCTTCCTCCCAGATCGAGGAGATGATACAGGAGCTGGCCCAGTAGGAGAGAGTTGAGGCTCCTATTACTGGGATGCCTCAAGAGAGGGCAATCATCGAAGTCAGGGAGACCTCCACCCTGCAGGATTCGCCTAAGAACTCGCCATCTTTGGACCCTCAGCTAGGTAAGGAAATATTGATATTTTGAATGTTTCCTTTTACTGTCGTAGCTGATATTCTTGTAATTTGCAGAGGGCACTGAGGAAGCTCAGGTAGGAGACTTGGCGGTCAGTGCCTACCCGGAGGCCGTACAGCACAGACCTCGGCCAAGGACCCTGAAGAGGTCGAGCTTACTGTCATTTCATCGGTTGCGGAGGTTTCTACTGACGTAGTACCCCCAGAAGCGCCGGCGGCTACTCTTGCTTCTGCCGCACCCGTGGTCGGTCCGACTCCTGTACCGGAAGAATCGGCTTACATCCCTCACCCCGTGATAGAAAGGGGATCGGGGAGCACTTTAGGTGGTGATACCATGGGGATTCTGACACGCCAGATGGTGCAGCAGTTCTTTGCCTCGATGCAATCATGTATTGATTTCATCCTATCTGGGGATAGCTCCTTTGAATTCGCCCGAATGTTTCTCGGAAACCTAGTCGAGAACATCAGTTTAGCCGGAGGCCCTTCACTAGCCAAGGCGTGTCTGCTATTGGTGGAGCAGTTGGGACATAACTTAGAGAGCTTCGATCCCTGGAGAATGCTGGCTCATTTCACGAGGCCCAGGAAACTCTGAATAGGCTCCTTGCTGCTCAAGAGCAAGAGCGAAGAGAGGTGGAAGAGAAGATAACCGAAAGGACCCGTCTTCTCGAAGGTTTCCAGGCTGATCATCAAAAGCTATCGGTCGAGTCAAAGGAATCCGAGATGATCATGCAGGCTGCGAAGCAGGCTATCCTTGACTCTCGGGCTGCTATAGCCAGAGCTGAGGCTTTGATTGTTATTAATGAACAGAAGCTTGCTACTTCTGAAAAGAGGCTAGCGGAGTTAGAGACTGCCAAGGTGCAAGTTGAAGCAAATCTCTCTGTTTATTCCTCCGAGCTGGAATCCCTCCGAGTACAAGCAAAGAGATTTTTATCTGAGGAGGATCTACGGGCCCAAGCTCTCATGGAGGCTGAGAAGGCGCGCCAACATGAGATACATCGCCTTAGAGAACAAATCCGTTCTTTAGCGAACCAGGACTTTTAGCCTTCTTTTTTTCTTCTTGTAAAGAAAAGGACACTCTATTTACCAAGAGTGTTTGTATCTACTTTTATCATTTTTGAATAATAAAAGTCGTTGAAATTTTTGTTCCACCTTCATTGCCCCGCTGTAGATGAATCCAACCTCTCAATCACAGATTTTGGTTGTGCTCCCTTACTGACTGTGAATACTAAACTTAGGTAAAACTAAGTTCTTTTGATGAAACGCAGCGTCGATTCATAAAAAGAGACGCGGCTCTGAGGCACGCGATTCTGACCTGCCAGTGAAGACGCGGTTCAAGCGGACGCGAAGGACGCAGCTTTGAGTGTGATTCACTGGCCGCAATCCTTAACTTCATCCAGACGCAGAGTTTAGGATACATTAAGAATGTGGTCTTACGCCCCTTAAAATTGACGTAGTCAGGGATGCGACACTGAGACTCGGTGCAAGACCATTCATCACCCATGTAGACGTAGCTTCAAGACACTTGTGAAGGTGATAGGCCTTCTCTGCTGAAGATGTAAGCTTCGGGACGCAGCTTTATGTGCTTTCCCACTGAGACCCCCAGAATGAGTCCCTTTTGTTGATGGACACAACCTTGAGTCGTCCGAGAGATGCGGATCAACTTTGAGTCATCCAAGAGACGCGAAGGGTCTTCTAACTTGGAATGAAGGAGGATGCCACTTTTTGAAAAAGAGGCGCGAGCCTCTGGACGCGGCTCTCACATCTGCGTTTGGTGCAACTTCCCAGGCGTTATGTGTAGCCTGTCATAAAGATCCTGTGAGATTTTCAAACGTCAAGTCTTCGTTGACGATTGGGAACCCGCATCATCCGTTGTTTCCCGAAGCGGTTGTCCACGCGTCGGTTCTTCATTGGGCTTAGGCGTTAATGCCTTTAATGTCAAACCGGCGCTGGCGGTTGGAGACCAGCGTCTTCGATGCTTCCCGAAGCGACGCTCCACGCGTCAGCCTTCCATTGGGCTTTGACAGTCGTGCGGTTATTAAGGCCGACGGTTCTAATTGATGAACCATTAATTATGGTTATTATGGGCTGCTATAAATAGGGCTTACCCCCTTCCTTTAGCAGTCCCATACTTAGACTATTCTCTTTTAACAGCGAGTGCTCTGAGAGATTCCATCTTCTCCCTTCAAGGACTTTACCAGGGGCTTGCCTCCATGGATGAAGATGACCCAGAGCTTTCATGCTTCTGTTTGGTCTCTTCAGAAGATTACCACTGTCAAGTGATTTCAATAACAGAAAGCGTCTCTTTGAGCTCCTTTATGTCCGCGCTTCAATGCAGAGAATTCAACTCTTAATAGAGGCCTCTGCGGGTACGCCGTCCTAATTTGCCATGATATTTTTAGTCCAACAAAGTCTGAATTTGATATCTCTTAAAGAGATTCATCATCTGGATTTTCTCCTGAAGTCAGTTGGTGCCTTCCTCTTTGGAAGTTGCGCTATTGACTTAGACTTCTCTGGACGCGAGTATAGTAGACTTAGGCGCCTGGCCGCAGGTTTTTGCACATAAAGCTCGCGTCTTGAGGCTGTCGACTTAGGAGAATTTCAACTCGGACTGGAGGTCTCAGGCCTGAATCTTGCAACTCCTGTTCATCCGACAGGGAGACGGCAATTTTCGCGTCTGATTCTCTTCGCGTCTCATATTTTAGACGCGGGTACAAAGCTGTGGTCGAAGTCTGTATGTTGTCACAGCTTTGATCGCGTCTGTTTCTGCCGCCGCAGATGTTCGCTGCGCGGGTCATTCCTGCGTCTGACGATTTCAGCAATAATTGTGTCTGTCACTTAGTTTTTCTGTTGAAGTATACTAAGCTTCAGATCTTCTAATTTTGTTGCTTCTTGCAGGTAGGCTTGATCATCCTTTTTCATGTTCGCTGGGCCCTTGGGAGAATATATCGGCCAGCGAACTTGGTCGATGGTCGACCACAGGAGAAGAAGTCATGACTCCTGCCTTCAGAAAATTGGGACCGGACCCTCGCCAAGATCTCTTTGGATTCAATGCACCAGTCATGCTTCTTGGCATGGCATGGTCAGTGTGAGGATGACAGCGGGGGTAGCGGTGGATATAGTGGTGGGTAGCATCCCCTGTGAGGTCTTAAAACCTCCTCTCTTACCCCAGAAGTGACATCGAGGAAACTCCATGCTCACTGGATGACCTTCTGGTGGAAGAGATGTTCATCAACGAAGGATCATACCCCCACTTCGGATGGTCAGGTGGAATCAGAAGACTCTGCTGCCTTTCGACCTCAAGAAACACCATTGTTCTCGATCAACCAGGGACTTCTTCGATGTTTACATCATGCATCGTGGTGCAACCAGCTTCTGATCGTTGCCACAATGTTCAATCATATTCTGGCGCCCTTCCAAACATCTTGTACTTGGAATCAAACGCAGCTTTAAGGAGTGAGTGCAACCTCTGAGAGAGAGACTTCTTTGTACTCCTTTATCTGTAACACTCAATCTTATTGAATAAGAGAGCGTTTTCTATCACTTTCATATGTTGAATATAAATAAAAGTGACACTTTTTTTTATCTTCTTCTGTTGTCTTGAACTCCCTTTTTGTATTGAAAGTCAGACGAATAGAAGTAAAGAACCTTTGACCTGTCAAAACTATGATGATAATCTTTAACAAGTCAAATTTTGTGGAGAAAGATCCTATTTCAGGAACTCAGCAATGCTGTCAGAGGTGTAATATTAACTTGACAAGGATAAAATGATTTTTGGTGGACCTGCCACTTTATAAAAGAAAGTAACAGGTTGAATTGGTACCCCCAGGGAAGGTGAGCTTTTATCAAAGGTTTAAGCTCAACTGGAGGGTTGATGAAAACACTGTTAACGGTGTAATGTTAACCTAACAATATTTTTAGGTAGACTTGTTGTTCTGTTGAGGAGAATAACAAGTGAGACTAGGCTCGCGGGGAGTCTAGGAAAGTCTTTACCGTTAGAGGTGTGATATTAACTTAACGGGTTGAATGTAGTCTTGTCAGAAGTGTAATGTTAACTTGACAAGGATGTGAGTCAGAGGTGTGATATTAACTTGACTCAAAAGCTTTTCAGTTTTATTTGGGAAAACTAAAAATGTCACTGTCATAGGTGTAATGTTTAACTTGACAATGAGGGTAATGCTAGAGGTGTAATTTTGAACTTGGCATTAGTCATCTCGACTTCAGCGAGGAAGTCCGAGGAAAAGTCATGGCCGTAAGTGTATTGTTGAACCTGGCGATGACCTGGATGCTAGAGGTGTAGTGTTAAACTTAGCATCGTTCATTTCAGCTTCGATATGGAAGTCTGAAGGAAGGTGACTATCAGAGGTGTGATGTTAACTTGACAGAAACTCGATGTACTGTTTAGAAGTATAATGTTAACTTAACAGTAATTTGTCAGAGGTGTGGTATTAACTTTGACAAATTTGGATTTGCGATATGAGCAATTTAAGACCTGTCATTCTATTGATGAGAATTGACAAGTGGGGTTTAAAAATGTCAAAGGTATAGTGTTAACTTGACAAATTTGGATTTGCGATATGAGCAATTTGAAGACTTGCCATTCTATTAATGAGAATTGGCAAGTGAAGTTTGAAGTGCCAGAGGTATAGTGTTAACTTGGCAACGACTGTATTTTGTAGTCCTACCATTCTGTGGATGAGAATTGGTAAGGAATTTTGGAGGGGAGAGTGGAGTCGAGTCCACTTAGGATTTTTAGCAAATCCTCAGCTGTCAACGGATTTGAGGTGCCTTTACCAACTACCGTTTGAGTTGGGCTAGCCATGCTATTCCCCTCAGCATGATGAGTTGTTGAAGACTTATGTTGGGCTTAAAAGCCAACATTCTCCTCTATCCTTAGCCGTCGGAGGCGTTGGATATTAATGAAGAAGCTCTTCTTGATTTGATCAGAGGTGTACTTTTAACTTGATCGGTGGAAGAACACTATCTAAGGATAGTATTTCTTTAGGAATCTGCTATTGATCGGCATCATGAGTGTATCGCCATTTGACGTTATGAGACGATATGACCCATTTGAGTAGACTGACTCTACTACAAATGGCCCTTCCCATTTGGGCTGGAATTTTCCTTTTATCTTGTGCGTCATTACCATGGGTCTTCTGACGGCTAAGACAAGATTGCCTTTCTTGAAAGTTCTCATTTTAACTTTCTTGTTGAAGGCTCTGGTAATTCGAGCTTGGTAAAGCTCGATTTGCTGTTGGGCCTGCAGACGCTTACCGTCTAAGGCCTCAAATCCTGGAGTCGCTGTCGATGCTTCTCCTCTGTTGTCATCTCCGCTGTCAGGGCGACGCGTAGAGATGGAATTTAGATTTCGAGTGGAAGCACGGCTTCACACCCATAGACCAAAGAAAATGGCGTAGCTTTAGTTGGGGTTCGCACAGTTGTGCGGTAGGCCCATAAGCATTCACCCAGCTTGTCGTCCCAATCACGTTGACTTTTCGAGACGAATTTCTTGAGAAGCTTGCCAATGGTCTTGTTGAAAGCTTCTGCGAGGCCGTTAGCGGCAGGATAGTATGCCGTTGAGGACATACTCTGGATTCTGAACTTATGGCAGAATTTCTGGAAAGCCTGGCTGATGAACTGGGGTCCATTGTCATGGACAATTCGTCGAGGTATGCCGAAACGGTAAATAACGTGATGTTTTACAAACTTGATCACGTTAGACGATTTTACCTCCTTCAAAGGAATGGCCTCGGCCCATTTGGAGAAGTAATCAGTTATTGCCAAAATAAACCGATGTCCTTTTGATGATGGTGGGCTGATAGGGCCAACCACACCATTCCCCACATTTCAAATGGCCAGGTAGAGGCCGTGGAGTGAAGGTAGCCTGGTGCTTGATGGATGAAATCGCCATGTACTTGGCAGGCGTGACATCTTTTGGCATAAGTGATGGCGTCGACAATCATCTTGGGCCATAATATCCCAACCTTTGGAGTCAGTATGCAAGTTTTGGGCCAGGTTGATGGGCTCCACACATGCCGTCATGGGCTTCTTTCAATACCTCCTGTGCCTCTTTTGTGAAAGGCAGCGAAGCAAGATCCCGTCATGTGATCGACGATACAGTGTTCACGTAATCGCATTATAGTAGTATTTGGGGGCTTTCCTTCGAATGGCAGCCGCTTCTTTGGTGTCTTCAGGCAGGATGCCATACATGACATAATCAATGTAGGGGAATCGCCAGTCTTTAGGCTCTGGACCGGTTGACAATTCCAGCGCTTCTTTGCTTTGAGAATCTCCTGTTGGCTCCTGGTAATCCTCAGGAGCAATTCTCGGGCAATACAGGTCGTGGCTGTGAACAAATATCTTCTCCACTGTTCCAGCCGGAAGAGCTAAAGAGGCAGCGAGGGATGCCAGTGCATCTGCATGCGCATTTTGCTTGCGCGGTACATGGTCGATGTAGAAGTTTGTAAACTTCCTAGCCATGTGGACGGTTGCATTGTAATAGGGTACTAGGTCTTCATGTCTGACTTCGTACTCCCCGCGAACTTGGTTGACGATGAGTTTGGAGTCACCATATGCCTCGAGATTTTTAACGCCAATCTCATCGGCGAGTTGCATCCCAATCAAAAGAGCAGTGTACTCTGCCACATTGTTGGAACAAGGTTCGGTTAATGAGACAGCTCGAGGAATCACATAGTTCTGCGGGGAGACGAGTACTACTCCTACTCCTGCGACTATGTGTCCTTTTGGGCTTGTTCTTGATGCACCATCAAAGAAAAGTTGCCACACCTGTCTTTCAAAGGATGTCTGGGTCTGGCAGGCTTCAGCGACCTCGTCTGGGAGATCGTCGTAAAGTTTGGTTGCCCTCGGATCTGGATGCTCAGCCAGGAAATCCGCCACCGCTTGTCCTTTAACGGCCTTCTGTGGTAAAAAGTGCATTTCATATTGAGATAACAATATAGCCCATTTTGCCAGTCGGCCATTTAGCGATGAAGGCTTTGTCATGAGTAACTTCAAGGGGTTGACTTTTGATATGACATTTATGGTTTGGCCTGCCAGATAGTGTCGCATTTTCTGAATGGCGAACACCAGTGCCAAACATTCCTTCTCGATCGGGTTGTACCGATGTTCGGCTCCGATCATTGTTCTACTCAGATAGTAGATCGCTTGCTCTCGTCCTTGATCATCATTCTGAGCTAGTAGAGCTCCCAAAGAATGATCCATTGCTCGGACGTATACCAGGAAAGGTTTTCCGGATATCAGAGCTGCAAGGACTGGTGGTTGTGTGAGGTATTGCTTGATTTCCTTAAATGCTTGTTGGCAAGCATCGTCCTAAATGAACGAAACGCCCTTCTTCATTAGCTTAGCGAAGGGTTGGCATCTTCCAGAGAGATTTGAGATAAACCTGCGGATGTATGCCAATCATCCTTGCAATCCCCTGAGTTCCTTGAGATTCTTCGGGGTTGCATCTCCTGGATAGCGCGAATCTTTTCCGGATCTAAATGAATTTCTATGGAAGTCACTACAAACCTAGGAACTTGCCGCTGGCCACCCCCAGGAAGGATTTGGTAGGGTTCATCTTCAACTGATGGGCCCGCATGATATCAAAGATAACCTTTAGATCAGTAATATGATCACCTTTAGCGCGGCTTTTTACCGCAATGTCATCAACATAGCATTCCACTGTTTTGCGCATTTGCTGCTGGAAAATGGCGTTCATAGCCCTTTGATATGTTGCCCCGCATTCTTCAGTCCGAAGGGCATGACGGTATAGCAGTAGACCCCCAATGGTGTCCTGAAGGAGGTGTGCTTTTTGTCGTCAGGATACATTTTGATTTGATTGTATCCTGAGAACCCGTCCATGAAGGACATTCGTTCGAATCCACAAGTATTATCAATCATGACATCTGTGATTGGCAGTGGGAATTCATCTTTGGGACAAGCCTCGTTTAGATCACGGAAGTCGATGCAAATCTGGATCTTTCCGTTTTTCTTAGCAACGGGGACGATGTTGGCTACCCAATCGGGATGTTGCTCTTCCCTGATGAAGCCAGAATCTATGAGCTTTCTGACTTCTGATTGAATTGCCTCCATTATTTTTGGACGGAACCGTCGCTGTTGTTGTTTGACAGGCTTTACGTCTGGATTGATGTTGAGGCGGTGCATAGCCACTTGAGGATCAAGTCCAGGCATGTCTTCGTAATTCCAAGCGAAGACATCTTTATACTCTTGAACAAGAGATATTAGATCCTTTTTCTCCGACGGTGACAGGCCGTCGCTTATGAAGATGGGCTTAGGGTTAGCCTCATCTCTTAGATTGATCTGAACAATCTTGTCTTCTGTGGGTGGCTCTCGCTGTTCAAAGCGGGTATCCCAAAGAGTATTTAAATGTTTAATCCAAAGATCTGTATCGGATTGGATCATTTCTTCATCTCCGTCTTCCAGGTGGCTTGTTGAAATCATGTTCACTGAAAGTTCTTTGAAGATGTTGCCGACACTAGCATCTGACTCCCATGAGGACGTGCCTGATGAGTAATCATGGCCCCATGTCTCTTCAGAGTCAGAGGCTGATGGGATCAGAGTTGACACATAGCCCAACCCCCTGCGAGTCTGATGATAATAATCAGGTGCTTTCCCTTTCGGCACAAAGGATCGAAGTAGCGTCTCCTTCCTTTGCCGAAGTTCAACCCGAGTCTGCCGGTTAGGTCATACCCATGTTTTTTCATCATTCTGAGTGCCTTTGGCTCATAATGACCGAACTGAGGGGATTCCTGCTCGCTTTCTGATTCTTCATGAGTCATTGGTTCGGATTCAATTCGTCCGAAAAGAATTGGTCTTTGGCCCTTCCTTCTCGCTGGAACCATGAATATTGATTGTTGCGCATCGCCGACATTTCGACATGTTTCGAAGGACGATTTTACTGGTACATGCAACGATGTCAAAGCATCCATTGCCGACCAGAGATCGTCATCCACGTCGGTACTAGTGTCTGACGGCACTGAATCAGAAGCAAACACAGAAAAATACGCCAGATCTAAATCTTCATTAATATACCATCCGCCTACATCATCGACGGAGGTATTATCTACATCGGGCCTATTAATGCCCGTTACAGGTGGATCTAGCTCCCACACACACTCATCCTCCTCCAGCTCGGTGTCGGCTTCATTGCCAGAGTCTGATTCCTCTGGTTGCGGATTTCATCTGTTTCCTCAGAGTCTTGGTACAGGAGGGAATCTGTGAAATAATTCTTGACTCCCTTGAACGGATGCCTTTCGACAATCAACGTTCGCACCTTACCACTCCCGTCAATGTATTTCATGACCTGGTGGAGGGTAGAGGGAACGATAGAATTGCGATGAATCCACGGTCGTCCCAGCAACAAGTTGTAGGAGGTGTCAGCATCTATGACGTAGCATGTCACCTCTGACCTTAGGTCTCCAATCTGGCATTTGAGCTTGACCTTCCCATTGGACGGGTACTATTGGCATTGAACCCATAAATGGTCTTCTGAGTAGGGCTCAAACGATGAGTAGGAATCCCCAAATGTTGCATGATCCGGCGAGGCATGATGCTCAATGCAGACCCGGGATCTACCTGGATGCGGTTCACCTCAGATGATCCAATATACCCTGCGAAGTAAAGGGGTCGATTATGTTTCCTTTGACTTGCATATCATCTGCCGTGAAGGTGATGCGGGGAATATTTTGGGAGGCGTGGAGGCAATCCTCTACATCTTCCTCCTTTGGTAGCTGGGTCATGAAGACTTCAGCATTAGCCAGAGCTTCTTGTAGAGCTTCTCTGGTCGACTTTGATAGTCTAAGAAGCTCATAAAGCGTAATCCGCGCCGGAATGTTGGCTAGTTGAGCCAGGACATCAAAGCGGTAAGGTGCTGTGGATCCTTCTGCTACGTCTTTCGAAAGAACTCGAGAAAATTGAAGTTCTTTCTGTTTCTCCCCGGGTTGCTTCGTGGAGGGCTTGGCTGGCTCTGCAGCGAGTCTTGGAGGAGTTACCGCCACTTCGCCATACTTTTTCAAATATGGCTGCCCCGAACGGGTTTCTGCCACCAGCTGACTGGGTTCTGCGGCCAGAACTATTGTCTCCTCTTCTGAGTCGGTTAGCGAGGGAATATCAGTTTCTTCTTCTCGAGAAGAGGCACACACCACGTTGCAGGATGAAGCCTTTGCTTTGTCTTTGGACTTCCTGCTGGTTACAGTAGTCCATTGCTGGCCATCAATAAGGTCGGGATGAACCCACATGACTTCTCCCCGAGGTGTGGGAACAGGTACCAAGCTTTTTCTTGCTGCTGGTGAGGGTCTGTGTTGACCATTCTCAGCTCTCCTCTTGGGATAGGGACCACTCCAGAGGGTGTTGGGGGTTGTCTCCCAAACTGGAGAACTGATGTCATATTAGTGATTGGGGAAAAGGATAGTGTGGTAGATTGCACAAATATTCAATAAAAGAAAGAAGGTTTAGAGTCAACCTTAGGTGCTTGATCACTCCACAATGTATTTCAAATGATTGATGTATCCTTTCAAATCACCGTAGTAGCACAAGCTATACGGGTCGAATCCACAAGAAGAGCTCACGATGGAAGCTTTACGGTTTAATGTGAAGATAGAAAACGAAGATTCTTCTTTGTTTTAAAAGAATGCAAAAGACATGGAAAAAGAAATGAAAGAATTGGTGGTTGGTATGTACATGAAATGAAAACTATGAAATAAAATGAAAAGAATCGAAGACAAGATTTGCTTTGGAATTAATACTAAAAGAATGAAAACTTGTAGAAGACTTTTAGATGAGAAAGGCCATGACTAGCTAACATTACTAACTTGCTAACTTACTAATCTCCGTTAGGGTGATGTTTGCCTCATATTGATTCATCGGCATATATTTGTCTTGCGTATTGGTCTAGTTACTTTTCCACTTGATTGAAGGGTAATCTACTTGGACTTGTCTTGTAGCCTCATTGATGTCATAGGCCTTCAAGATAGACTTTCAATGGTGGAATCAAAAGAGTTGCCACTCAAGGGATGTAAGGAAGAAGATACAACATTCATTAATTGAAGTAAAGAAGTTGTACAACAAATAGCATATGTTTGGTGATCCATCTCCATGTTCCATCAACGCACTTGTTCTAAGACAAGGCTCTAAATGAGGCACACATGAATCATATGGAGAATTACAACAAGAGATTGCCAAGCATGAAAGTAACCCATCATCTTCATCATGGATAAAATAGACTCAACAATTGCAAGATGAAGTAATTGCATTCACCCAAGAGTTAGAAGTTAAGCAAGATTAGTTGTTAGCTAGTCATGTAGAAGAATTTAGCTACTAGCCATTACAAGAAAAGAAAAGCAATTCATGAATAAGAGTGCAATTGAAGTAAAGCTTGAATGAAAGATGCAAGTAAAGTACTAGAAAATGCTCAAGTAGAGAAAGGAGATTGGATTAAACCTTGCTTCACAAGTTGTCACACCTTGATTTACACAAGCTTTCTCTCTCTCACAATCTCTCTTTTTGCAGAATTTCTAGGGAGGAAGAAGACTAAGAGAAACAAAACCTAGAGAAAAAACAAAATACAATTTCTTTCTCTATTCTCTCCTCTCTCCTCTGTCCTCTTCTGGATTTTGCGAAGGCCCTGGTGGTGTATTTATAGCCTCAGAGAGAAGCCTCTAGAGCCCAGGTTGTTGAAGAGAATCTCGGGCTCAACAGCCTTGTAACTGCCGCAGATACGCGGCAAAATCCTGGAAAGCGCGGCAAAATCTTGGCCGTTGAGGCCGAGATTTCTGGTGTGAGTTTGTTACAGGTTGTTAGCCACGTGGACCTTCTGGAAGTCTGACTTGGCGCGTGGATTTCTTCAGATCCTGGGCTCAACCTTTGGGCTCTCTTTTGGGCTTTGATTTATTCTCCTTTAATTCTTGATAATTAAAGGGATTTTGGGCCTTTTCTCTATTAGAATATGGACCTGCAAAAATAGAGAGAAAAAGATTAAAAAACCACATTTTTATTTACAATATGCATGGTATGGATGTGGTAAAATATGCAAAAATGAATAACAATCACACCCCCATACCTAGCTTTTGCTCGTCCTCGAGTAAAAAAGAAAGAAAAAGAAAATCCTAACTAGTTTATTACACCACTTTCGTAGGTGACACGATTGCACTGAGCATGTGCAATAAGCCGTTAAACCTCTAGGTTACCCTAGAGGAGGAGTGTTGTCTCCTGAGGGTTTTCAACGGATTGCACCCACAAAATTCATAAAGAAAAATAAAAGGGTTAGTAAAAATTTTGATCCATGTTTTAAAGATTCTCACTTAAGTTATAGGTTTCAGGTTACCCTAAACTTGTCATTCCTTTTATAAGCGTCTATTTGGAGTTTTGTTTTCATCTTAGGTTAAGTTTTTAGGGAAAAGATCAAAAACCGGATTTTGCATCAATCCTAGGATATATACATCTATAAATATGAAGGATCTTTCTTAGACTAAGTTCATTTATTTACTAATATATATAACTCTTTTTTTTTATATATACAATATTTTTTATTTACATTTCCTTAGCATCCTTAGGCTTTCTAGTTTACCCTTGTAACGAGTCTCTTACCGATGACTCCCAAACCAGACGGTCTTAGGGCACCAGATGAGAAAACATCCCTAGGGTTCGATGACTCGAGTAAAAAAGGCCACGAAGGAATTTAAGGACTTAACCACCTTTAGGCGTGATTAGCAATGCTTCTTGAGGCACGACTAACCAGCTTAATTAGTGGCTAAGTAATTATTATTTATTTATATACATATTTATTTTTATTGTTTTTATTTATTTATTTTTTTATTATATATATATGTAAATAAAGTCACAAAGTCTTTGTTTAATCCTTCAATATGTTTAATGTATATATCCTAAAGAAAGAATTAAAATCTAGTAATTTTTCTAATCCTTTATTACTTAACCTAAAAATCTAACAAAACTCCTCTTTTCGACTTATAATTAGAAATCTTAGTTTAGAGCTTCCTTAATCCCTAAAGTTAAGTTTGATTCTTTAAGCATGGATCAAGAATTTCCTTTTTTTTATTTTTTTTTCTTCTTTTTTTTATTATTATTTTTTCTAAAAAAATAAAATCTAACAAGAAAAAGAAAATCTACAAAGAAAGGTAAAATCTAAAAGAAAATAAAACCTAAAAAGAAAGTGAAAATCCTAAAAATAAAAATAAAAAGCCTAGAAAGAAAATGAAAAATCCTAGGTTAGCATCTACCCCCCCATACCTATCTCATGCATTGTCCCCAATGTATGCAAGATGAAATGATGCATGAAATAGGTAAAGGTAGGAAGCTACTGCCTCCGTCGCTTTGGACCAGCAGTGGTGCTAGGTCCAGCTGACTGTGATCGTCTCAGCGCACCCTCGATACTATCTAACCTAGAGGATTGCTCCTCTACCTTCTTCCTAAGACGAACCTGCCCCCGAAAGATCTTCTTCATGCCCCGCCAGATGGTGGACATGAAGGCACGTGAATCAGATGGGGGGTCCTGCCTCCAAAATTGCGGCTCATCTTCTTCCTCTAAGCTTTCCTCCGAAGAGGACTCCACCGGTATATCTTCGGGTTGGACACTAGGTGTCCAAATCGCGTGCAAACAACTGTTATATGAACTGGTGGGTCTCTCTGCAGTAACAAACACTCGGTCAAAAGAATCAAAGACATCGTCCGGTAGGAAAGTCCTACACAGACGTGTAATCAGGATGGGATGGGAATATTTGGCACCCCGAGTACGGGAGGAATTGGCAAGGATTGCGTGGAAGATGGCCTTATTTAAACAGACCGTGTGTTGTCGAGTCATCAAATCATGAATTATTTGTAACACTGGTCTGTTAAAGGATGTGGCATGTTCAAGTCCTAAAATGTTGCGTTGGATCCAGCGTCCAACGCAGTGCACATTTCTAAAGGTGGTGTTG
This sequence comes from Agave tequilana, assembly GCA_038442645.1. Lineage (NCBI taxonomy): Eukaryota > Viridiplantae > Streptophyta > Magnoliopsida > Asparagales > Asparagaceae > Agave > Agave tequilana. The sequence goes on along the minus strand of JAVJIF010001149.1, from coordinate 270,946 downwards.
GCTTTGAGCCCACGGTCCTGCTCTGTGCAGCGAGCCCCATGATTGTCATGTACTCGATCAGTGGCAAGGGGTCGCTATGATGGGGGTGACTTGGGACATTAGTAATTTCCTCAAGGAGGGGAATTGTGATAAAGATGTCCCCTAACGGCATATGGACTACAAATTGGTACGTCTCATAACTAACAGATGCATGATCAAGTGCATTATAGAATGTAGTGACTAGGTCAGGGCTGTAATATGCATCATTCTCACTGTTATCATATACCAGAGAATACCAATTCCATGCATGTAATCGATCAACAAATATGTGTCCATACCCCCCATGATCATTCAAAATTTTTGAAAAATCTTTTTCCACAAACAGATTTGGGGCCATGTGTAATAGTGTAAAGTAAAGCAATAGATCGAGAGATGGAAGATCAAACCACCCTCGGAGTTCGTGGGGGAAATCCAAAGTCGGGTGTGCAGAGACACAGGTGACAGATTCTGGACGATACTGTGCTGGATCTGGCACCAGAGGAAGGAATCGATCAGTGGAAAATTCGGCCGAGCTCCAGTTGGTGCAGGACAGCCGCAGATGCGCGGCCCTGGTTGCGAGATTGCGACAGGAAAAGGGTTTCTGAGGAAGGGAAAAGGAATTGAGGGCGGCGCTTAAGATAGGGAGTTTAGATCTGAGAGAGTTGCTGCGTTTGAGGGAGGAGGGTAGGGTAGAGAATATTTATAGAGAGAGGAAAAGTTGAAATTCCAATTTACCCCTAGGTAGAGAGGGATATTTACAAACCTGGGGGAGTATTGAAATATGAAGATTGTGAAGGAGTGGGACTATTGATTAACACAAAAGTCCTACCATTATTTTTGTTATTATTTTTGATTTTTGATTTTTTGATTTTTTATTTTTTATTTACAAAAGTGGTCCCAAAAATGATATACAGGGAAACCTAGAAGACAGTACAGACAGAATAGTCACATATAAACTGGGTCGCAAAGACCCAATTCATGAACTTCTTGTGACACGAATTCAGTGGTAAGGAATGGCTTTAAGCGTTGACCGTTCACAGTGAATTATTGCCATTATTTGGATCAAGAATCTCAATAGCACCGTGTGAGAAGACATTTTGCACAATGTATGGTCCTGACCACCTGGTTCTCAATTTATCAGGAAAAAGGTGGAGTCGTGAGTTGTACAACAGAACCTTTTGTCCTGAGACAAAAATTTTTCGGTGAATGGATCTATCATGAAAAAGCTTGGTTCTGTGTTTTGTGATCCGAGCATTGTCATATACCTCATTTCTTAGCTCTTCTAGCTCGGATATTTGCAACTTCCTCAAGGCACCGGCTTTATCCAAATCTAAGTTCAGCTGCTTTAAAGCCCACATAGCTCGGTGTTCTAACTCCACAGGCAAGTGACAAGGTTTTCCAAATACGACTCGATATGGAGACATACCGAGGACAGTTTTGTAAGCGGTCCTGTATGCCCATAAGGCATCAGTGAGTTTGATGGACCAGTCTTTACGGTTCTGTCCAACAGTTTTCTCCAAAATGAGTTTTATTTGTCGATTTGTGACTTCTACTTGCCCGTTGGTTTGAGGATGGTATGTCGTGGATAATTTGTGAGAAATAGAGTATTTGCGCATCAGGGCTTCAAAAGCCCGATTGCAGAAATGACTCCCATTGTCACTTATTATCACACGGGGGGCTCCGAAGCGAGAGATATTTTCTCGTAAAAACTTGATGACAACTTGGTTGTCATTTGTCCTTGTTGGAATTGCTTCAGCCCATTTCGAGACATAATCTACGGCTACCAAAATGTACTGGTTACCATAGGACAGAGGAAAAGGTCCCATAAAGTCGATGCCCAGAGGTCAAAAATTTCGACCTCCAAGATGGGTGTAAGGGGCATCATGTCTCTCCGTGTAATTCGACCCGTCATTTGACACCTATCACATAGCTTGCAGAAATTGTATGCATCCTTAAAGAGAGTGGGCCAGTAGAATCCACTCTGAAGTACTTTCTCAGCAGTTTTTCGTGGACCAAAATGTCCACCGCAAGCTAGCTTGTGACAAAATGTCAAAACACTCTGATGTTCATCCTCAGGAAGACACCTTCGTATTATCTGGTCAGGATAATATTTGAATAAATACGGTTCATCCCAGAGGAAGAACCGCATTTGACGTATGAAACGGTGTTTTCCTGGCCTGACCAATGAGAAGGTATTTGCCTGGTAGCAAGGTAATTCACTATGTCAGCATACCAAGGCTCTCCACACATCACAAAAATGTGTTCATCAGGAAAATCGTCATTAATTGGTATTCTCTCCTTTGGTGCATTTGGGATTCTAGACAAGTGATCAGCTACCACATTCTCAACGCCCTTTTTATCCTTAATCTCCAGATCAAACTCTTACAAAAGAAGTATCCATCGAATAAGTCTTGCCTTAGCATCTTTCTTTTGCATTAAGTACTTTAGGGCAGAGTGATCAGTGAAAATAATCGTCCTGGACCCTAGCAGATATTGGCGAAATTTTTCCAACGCAAAGACAACAGCTAAAAATTCCTTTTCAGTAGTTGTATAATTGAGTTGGGCTTCATTCAGCGTTCTGCTAGCATAATAAATTACGTGTTGCCTAGTATCAATACGCTGCCCTAAAACAGCGCCGATAGCAAAGTCCGAGGCATCACACATAATCTCAAAAGGCTTGGTCCAATCAAGTGCAGAAATGATAGGTGCTGAGACAAGTCTACTCTTAAGCTCCTTCCATGATTTTTGACATTCTTCATCAAATATAAAGGGTACATCCTTTCCTAAGAGATTTGTCAAAGGTCTTGCAATATTGCTAAACCCTTGAATAAATCATCTATAGAAGCCGGCGTGCCCTAGAAATGATCTAATGTCCTTTAAGCATGTTGGTTCAGTGAGCTTTGTTATGACTTCCACTTTAGACTTGTCCACCTCGATTCCTATATGTGAAACTTTGTGCCCAAGAACGATTCCTTGCTTGACCATAAAGTGACACTTTTCCCAGTTAAGTGTCAAATTTTTCTCCATACAGCGTTGTAGAACCAGCTTCAAATGGTACAAGCATTGTTCAAAGGAATCACCGTAAATCGAAAAATCATCCATGAAAATTTCCAGAAATTTCTCCACCATGTCTGAAAAAAGGCTCAGCATACAACGTTGAAACATTGCGGGAGCATTGCATAGGCCGAAGGGCATCCTTCGGTATGCAAATGTTCCAAAAGGACAGGTGAAGGTGGTTTTGTCTTGATCCTCGGGAGCGATCAGGATTTGATTATATCTTGAATATCCATCCAGGAAACAGTAGTACTCATATCCCGCTAATCTCTCGAGCATTTGGTCAATGAACGGAAGAGGAAAGTGGTCTTTTCGTGTGGCAGTGTTCAACTTTCTGTAATCGATACAAACTCGAATCTTCGTTGGAAGACGTGTTTGTACCAATTCTTTCTTCTCATTTTCTACCACAGTAAATCCTGCTTTCTTGGGCACAGCGTGAACTGGACTTACCCACTGACTATCGGATATGGGATAAATAATCCCATTATCTAACAGTTTCAAGATCTTGTCTCTAACGGCTTCCTGCATGATTGGGTTTAGTCTACGCTGTGGGTCTCGTTTTGGCTTGGCATCTTCCGTCAAATGAATCCGATGTTGAACTATGGAAGGACTAATCCCCTTGATGTCAGCCATGGTCCAACCAATGGCTTCCCGATTTTCTCTTAACACAGAAAGAAGATCCTCTTCTTGTTGTTTAGTGAGATTGGATGCAATGATTACTGGAAAGGATTCCTTCTCATCCAAGTACTTGTACTTGAGATGGTCGGGAAGAACCTTAAGCTCAGAAGAAGGGACAGGATCTATCACTGGTTGCTCTTGGTGCAAAGGAAGAAGAGGGGTGGAATTAGTAGCCCATTCAACAGTTGACTCAACAATCTGATCAAGGTTGAAGTCATCAGACTCCAACTCAAATTCCTCTTCAGACTCATACTCAACCTCCTCATCATGTTCACTTGTTAAACCTTCTATCAAGTTTACTTCGAAAGAATCATTGTCCAAATCCCTAGGTTGCTTTCCCAGATGGAAAACACTCACCTCTTTTGTCATATCTCCGAAGGTTAGACGCATCGAGCCATTTCTACAGTTGATGATCGCGTTTGCGGTGGCTAAGAAAGGACGTCCGAGAATAACAGGTGTCTGTGCTCTGTGATTTTGTACGGGTTGTGTCTCAAGAACGATGAAATCTACGGGGTAAATGAATTCCCTGACCCGTATTAACACATCTGTAATCTCCCCTTGGGAATCTTTACAGAGCGGTCAGCCAATTGTATCGTCATTTGGGTCGGACGAAGGTTGCCTAACCCTAATTGCTGATACACGGAAAAGGGGAGAAGATTGATGCTCGCGCCCAAGTCAAGCAAAGCCCTATTTATGGTGGTCTGTCCTATGATGCAAGAAATGGTTGGGCTCCCTGGGTCTTTGTATTTCACAGGGATCGGACCATTGAGAAGTTCACTAATGTTGGAAGCCAGGAAGACTTTTTTAGGGACATTTGCTTTTCTCTTTTGGTGCACATTTCTTTTAGAAATTTGGCGTAGGATGGAACCTGTTGTATAGCATCAAGGAGAGGGACATTGATTTGTACTTGGTTGAATATCTCTCTTATCTTCTCCATGTGAGCATTCATCTTTTGATTTGTGAGCCTATTGGGAATGGTACAACAGGCTTGTATGTTTGCTCATCAATCTTTTCTTTTCCTTTGGACTGGGAAGTGGATGGTTGTGTGCTTGAAGAAGGATTGTCTTGAATGGGTTGGATTGGAACAGACTGTGGTGGCTTTGACACTGATTTGGGGGGCTGATTTGAAACCTTGTTATCTACATGCTTTCCAGATCTAAGGATTTGAATAGCTTGGCATTGGCTGGGGCCCAAGTCTTCAACTTCGTGCAGGGGAAAATGAGTTTTTGGATTGGGCACTGGTTGGCTAGGTAGCATTCCTTTTTGTCGTTCATTCAGAGAGTTAGCCAACTGCCCTATCTGGGTTTGTAATTTGTTCATGTCCTGCTGCTGATTGTTCATCATTGAAGCTTGGGTCTTAGATAAGGTCTCTATCATTTTCTCCAAATCAGAAATTCTCTTGTCTGAAGGATTTTGTGGTGGATGATGCTGATACGGGGGCTGAAAGTTTTCTGGGTAAGTACTGGATTTTGGTATGACTGGAATCTTAGTGGACTTTGGTATGAATGGACATTTGGTGGTTCTGTTGGTAAGTCGGTGGATGAGACTGAGCAGGGTATTGTTGTGGAAATGGTTGCCTCGGCTGCTCAGGACCAGACTGACTCCAAGAAAAGTTTGGATGGTTTCGCCATCCCGGATTGTATGTTTTGGAGTAAGGATTGTAAGTGGGTCTGGTGTATGCGGCATTCGTACTCTCCTGAAACATTTGAGTTTGATATACAGGACACTCCTCAAACAGATGATTAAGATCATGACAATAGGTACAACCCGGGTTGACCATAGGTGATGGACTGGCCACAGGTGATGGGTTGACCTGGTTAACAGCAGAAGATTCCTAGACTCAAGCAGTTCTATCCTCCTCATCAGTTGTGTTATCTTGGCCTCGGCAGCTATAGAGGACTCGATGGAATGCATACCGGTTCTGGAAGTGGTGGGAGTGGGTTTGTCAGGACATGACTCCCACTGAATCGTTTTTCGGCTAATGCTTCAAAGAGATCCCACCCCTGGTCTTCGTTTTTCTTTAAAAATTCTCCTTGGCCCATGGTTTCAAGGAGTGTTTTTGTTGGTAATCCAGTCCATCATAGATAATTTGGCACTGACGCCATTTCTCTATACCATGATGGGGACAAAGGGCTAGAAGGTCTTTGAAGCGTTCGAAATACTTCCAGAATGGTTCATTGGTTTCCTGCTTAAATTGCATTATGTTTTTTCTCATGAGGGCTGTCTTGTGGATGGGATAGAATTTCTTAAGAAAGACTTTTACAAAATCATCCCATGAAGAAATAGAACTGGCGGGAAGATTGTAAAGCCATTTCTTAGCAATGTCTTTTAACGCAAAAGGTATGAACCTTAACCTAACAGCGTCCTTGGTCAATTGGGAAATCCTCATCATTACGCATACTTCTTCAAACTCTCGAATGAAGAAATACGCATCCTCAGATTCTAAGCCATGAAATCGAGGAAGTGTATTTATGAATTGTGGCTTCAGCTCAAATTGATTTCCATTTGTTGTGGGGAGAAGAATGCATGACGGAAGTGATGTGCGAATCGGGTAGAACTTGTCTTGCAACGAAGTGTGGTTTTCCATGGTTGGGAATGTGTCGAGTGGTGTATGTGCAAGTGTAGAAATTCTCACTAGCCTAGCAGAATTTGGATCCCGGTACCACTCTTGCATACACAATCACAGTCAACGTGCACCGATCACACAAGTGAGAAAAAAATGAAAATAACAAACAATTAAAAGAAAAATCAATCAAAGCTATCTAGGATTCCTGGACCTAGACGACTCCTAACTGATTAGATCGTCCACGGGAGGTTTAGTGTAGACTTTGACTACAAGCTAATCAGCCAGGTCAGGGCAAGGTTGTTGGGAGGTTTTCCGTCAAAGACGTTCCTTAATTAAGTAACCACCAACCTTTGGGCTTTTGGCCCTCAATCCCTTTCCTAGACACTGATTTTGCAAAAGTCAATTCCCAACACTTTTCCCCCTTAGGATAATCTCCTAAGTGAGTCCGAATGTCCCTAGGGCCAACGTCTATCAAATTTTATTACAAGCTTGGGATTGTGAGTGCTTGGAAAATGATTTTCGGGCTAAGGAAAGGGTGATGAAATCCCCCACCTTATCTTATTTATGGGTGATGCCCTTAAAATCAGTTTGGTGCAAGTGTACAGTTATAAGCAGATAAGGTTCACTCAAAGCAATTAAAATCAAACAAGGAGTGAGTCCTATTCAATATGCAATGCACACGTACCTTGCTGATTAGTACACAATATTGTATATTTTACATCATAATTCCCATGCATATTACAAATAAATATGTGATTTTTACTCCTCTTCTCTACATATTTGCAGGTACACACTTAAAGGAGAGATATCCAAATAATCACTTAATTAACCATAATTAAGTGATTAATCAAGATTAAAGATAAAGCCAAATTCAAATCCAGATCCAGAAAGATCCGCCCAACAAACGAAGATTCTAGATATACCACGTGGCCAAACTAACTCTCAACAACCTTCAACAGAAAGATCTGGCTCAACGGCCCAGATCTCGCGGCGATCCCGCGGCAATCCGCGGCAATCCTAGGGCCGTTGAGCCCCGGATTTTGTGGCAACAAACTAGGCTCTCGAAGGTTCTCTCCCATGCTATAAATACTGGACCTTGACCTGCGTACAAAAACTGAACAGAGAAGAGAGAGATTAGTGTAAAGCTTGTAATTTTGTTAGTTTTTCTTTAGGATTTTGTAGCTCTCTATGATCTTCTCTTCCCTAGAATTCAATGTAAAAGAGAGTGATTGTGAGGGAGAGAGCTTGTGTAATCAAGGGTGACACTTGAAGCAACAAGGATTGATCCATCCTCCTTCCTCTACTTGAAGCTTGGTTCTAGTTCTATGTGCTTTCTTTAATTGCTTTCTTTATTGCTTTGTTTACTTTCTTGCAATTTACTTCATGCTTTCTTGTATTTTTCTTATGGCTTGTTGTAGCTAAATTCTTCTCCATGTACTAGGTTACCACTAGTCTTGCTACTTCACTAACTCATGGGTGATTGCTTTTGTTCATCTTGCAAGTTGTATGATCTTCTCTTCTCCGATGGTTAAAGCACCATCTTGCAAGTGAGAAAGTAATTAGGTCAACACGCGAGACGAATCCAAGCCGATGGAGTGACAACATTAGGCAAGCATTCGCTATCAAGGAGTCTAGTAAGTCTTGGCAAGCTAGCAAGGTAAGCTAGTCATGGATTGCTTACTTTAAGTTTTCTTTCTTTTTCTTGTGAATACCACATCCACTTCTTGATTTCTTTTCCAACGATTTCCACCATGAACATAGCCATCCTTTCTTTTAGTTTCTTTTACATTTGATTCACTAAGTTTATAAGCAAGAGAAGAATACTCGTTTGTTCACTTCACTACCACACGTTAAAGCTTCCATCGCGAGCTCTCCCTGAGAATCGACTCGGTATAGCCCTATGCTATAGCGGAGATAAGAAAGGGTACATCAAATACATTTGCTTCATAATAAACACACCTTCTTAGTCTAATCAAAAAATGGCGCCGTTGCCGGGGAGAGCAACGTATTTTTTTTGGTTTAAAGTGAAGTACTAAACGATTCTTCTTCTCTGTTGCAGGTTACAGGTTGAAGAAACAGAAAATATTGCATAGCAGTGACATACAAGTGGACCTGGGCCTCTGCTCAAGAAAGCAGAGCCCAGGATCCCTCAACTTTGCCGCGGATTCGGGGATTTTGCCGCAGATCCGCGGCAATCTTGAGATCACTACTTACAGATTTTCTGCAGGGCCTCTGGTTCTGCAAAATACTGCTGTTGATATACCTGAAATTCTGTATTCTTCACCATATACCTGCTTAATTAAAAAACAGTAAAAAGTTGGTTGAATTGTTAAAAATTGTTTAGACACTTGCATTTTAGGCACGTGTCTCTTCAATTCTTTACTTTTACTGTTGAAGAGTGCTGGAGGCAAGGTACGTGTTTGCATTGCATTTAGACTAGGACAAACTCCTTGCTTGATTTTCTTGCTTTGAGTGAATCCTTGTGATATTTCTTGTACACTTGCACAAATCAATTTTAAGGGCATAACCCGTAAATAAGATAAGGTGGGAGAGGTCATTACCCTTTCCTTAGCCCGAAAATCATTTTCCCAAGCACTCACTAACCCAAGCTAATTAATAAAAAGTAGACGTTGGCCCTAGGGACATCTCGGACTCACTTAGGAGATTATCCTAAGGGGGAAAAGTGTTGGAATTTAACTCTTGCAAAATCGGTGTCTAGGAAAGGGGTTGAGGGCCGAAAGCCCGAAGGTTGCTGGTTACTTAATTAAGGAACGTCTTCGGACGGAAAACCTCCCACCAACCTTACCCTTCCTGGCTGATTAGCTTGTGGTTAGAGTCTACACTAAACCTCCCGTGGACAGTCTATCAGTTAGGAGTCGTCTAGGTCCTAAGTCTACCCTAACTTAGGTTAGAAGTTTTCTTTCTTTTGTTTGTTTGTTTGTTTGTTTGTTCTTGTTTGTGATTGTGTGATATGGCTTACAATTACAATTCTTTCCATCATAATAATAATCCATATTCACACCATCTCCATATTCGGATAATTCCAACCCGGTGTTTTACAATATGCACCAACCAAATACACCGGGTTGGCCTTATCCGAATCAATATGACCCATACACCCCATCTAATGATTATAATGTCCAAAATAATTTCAACTCTTCACCGAGTCATTGGGGATTCCAGTACCCCGAGTCAAATTCTCAAATTCCTTGTCCACCATATTCATCTTGTCCACAATATTCATTTCCCGAGTCCACTTCATATACTCCTTTTTCTGAACCTCCATTTGAAGAAAAATCTGAGTTGCAAAGGAGTTTAGAAGCCAATTTACAGAGAGCCGAGCAACAACTTCCAGAACCATTTGCCTCTTCAATTCCACAGTATTTTCAAGAGTCTTACTCAGTTCCACCTCTTCATAATGAACAACCATTTATGAGTAATGATTTCTTGTGTGAGTCCACTTTTCCATCACCATACATTTTTGACTCACAATTTCATCACCAATTCCAAGACAACACTTCATCTTTTCCACAAAATGATGAACCAATGAATTGTGAAAAGATGCTTGAATTCTTGGCTCAGACTCGAAATACTCGTAATCGTGACGTAGAGTTGATGATTCAAACTCTTCATTCTCATTCTTCTAATGTCACTAACCATTCTGTCCGAGCCAAAGAGTCATGTTGTTTTGGAAATCAAGATTCAATTTCAGCACAACCACCTGAACTTGTCCAAACTTCAGATTCCATTTTGGCAAGTTTTCATTTCCTAAAATTGAACTTGTCCAAACGTCAAATCCCATTGACATTTTGGCAAGTTTTTCATCTCCTACAAATGAACTTGTCCAAACTTCAGATCCAATTGACATTTTGGCAAGTTTTCCTTTCCCTGAAATTGAACTTGAACATGATTATGATCCTGAACTTTCATCAGATGATTCAACTCTACTTCCTGATTCAATCATGACTTCCATATCCTTACCTGATTTCAATCCATTTCCAAAGTCAGAATTGAATCCAGTACCTATCCATTGTGAAATTGAATCACCAATCTTTTATGATGATCACATTGAACTTGACCAATTTCATACTCTTGAAAGTCCCATTGATAAATTGGCAAGTTCACAATTTTTTGGAATTGAACTACATGAGGAATGTGATCTTGAACCCCAACTTAGTGATTCAATTCTTTTTCCTGATTCAGTAATGACTCCGGTATCTTTACCTCACTTCAATCCTTTTCCGGAGTCAACCTTGGATCCTTGCCCAATTCACAATGAAGTTGAATCACCCATATTTGAGGATCATGTTGAACTTGACCAATTATACCTTTTTGAAGATCCTATTGACAAATTGGCAAGTTCACAATTTTGTGGAATTGAACTCAATGAGAAATGTGACTTTGACCCTCAAGTTTGTGATTTAGTTCAAATACCTGAATCATTAATGACTCCTGTTTTGTTACCCAATTTGAGTAACATTTCAGAGTCAGTTTTGATTCCCAACCTTCCTGAACTTGAATCACTAATCTTAGATAGTCACATTCCATCATGGGAAACTGAATGTGGACTTGAGCTTCATTTTCTTGACTTGGACCCAGTTCCTGAATCCATTCCGACTCCTGAACCTTTACTTGACTTCATTCACTTCCCTGAGTCGGTGTTCCTTTCCGAGTCCAAGTCAACCGTTCTATCATTCCATATTCCATTCTGGGACAAGGTAGTTGATAAATTTAACTCAGAAATTATTTTAAAAATTTGGAAATTAGATGGGGAATGTACATAATAATCTTAAATGCACACATCATTTTTGTGGGTCATATTATTGAAATTTCTGGTGGGTTCCTTCGGACTCCACGCAATAATGATTGGGCCGCCTTTCGTGGACCAATCCGTCCACCACCGGAACCACCACCTTAAGGTAATTTTTTCCTTCCCTCTCTATTTGTTTCATGCATACATATATCATGATGCATTGAGGACAATGCATGAAATAAGTGTGGGGGAGGGTTTACTAACATAGAGTTTTTAGATCTTCTTTCTTTTACACTTCTTTTAGAAAAAATAAAAAATAAAAAAATAAAAAAATTAAAAAATAAAAACTTTTTGAAATAAGAGACAAAGTTTTGATCTATTTTTAAGAAAAGTAAGATGTATCTTAGAAATTAAGAAAGCCTTAATTATGACATCTTAAACATAGTTGAAGTAATAGATCTTGTTGGAAATTATAGGCTAAGTAAGTAAAATTGGTGAGATATTCTTATCTTGAATTTTTTGCCTTAGATAATATGCACTTCACACTTACACATTTCTTGGGATGGAAACAAAGACCAAAAATGCCATGAAAATAAAAAAAAAAAAAAATATATATATATATATATATATATATAAAACATCACCTATTAAGCTGGAGAATTGTGCCTCAAGAAGCATGATTATTCACGCCTAACGGTGGTAAAGGAAATAAATAATCCCCCTTAGTTATGTGGCCTTTTCTACTCGAGACCTTAAACCCGAGGGATGTTTTCTCATCTGGTGCCCTAAGACCGTCTGGTTGGGAGTCATCGGTTAAAGGCTCGCTACAAGGGTAGACTAGAAAGCCTAGACTAAGGGAAGAAAAGAAAAAGAAAAAAAATATATATGTATAAATAAAGAAATGGCTTTATGGTTGGAGTTGAAATCCCAGGAAATTTTCACTTACACGGTGTGCATATTATCTAGGTTTTATGAAAGATAAAATATTCAATGCAATTTTGAATTCTTACCTTAATTGAAGACAAGATCTTGCATGGAGACTAAGTCTAAGAAAGAATGATTATAGGTGGACTTATGACCTAGGATCACTTATATTTTTGCGAAAATAGTTCGTAAACATGTCTCTTGTTCAAAATGCGTTTCAAAACACTAACATTTGTTTTCTTTCTTTATGGATTTTGTGGGTGTAATCCGCTGAAAACCCTCAGGAGACAACACTCCTCCTCTAGGGTAACCTAGAGGTTTAATGGCTTGTTGCACATGCTCAGTGCAATCGCGTCACCTGCGAAAGTGGTGTAATAAATTGTTAGTCTAGATTTTCTTTTTCTATTTTTTTGCTCGGGACGAGCAAAAGAATAAGTGTGGGGGTGTGATTAGTACACAATATTGTATATTTTACATCATAATTCCCATGCATATTACAAATAAATATGTGATTTTTACTCCTCTTCTCTACATATTTGCAGGTACACACTTAAAGGAGAGATATCCAAATAATCACTTAATTAACCATAATTAAGTGATTAATCAAGATTAAAGATAAAGCCAAATTCAAATCCAGATCCAGAAAGATCCGCCCACAAACGAAGATTCTAGATATACCACGTGGCCAAACTAACTCTCAACAACCTTTAACAGAAAGATCTGGCTCAACGGCCCAGATCTCGCGGCGATCCCGCGGCAATCCGCGGCAATCCTAGGGCCGTTGAGCCCGGATTTTGTGGCAACAAACTAGGCTCTCGAAGGTTCTCTCCCATGCTATAAATACTGGACCTTGACCTGCGTACAAAAACTGAACAGAGAAGAGAGAGAGATTAGTGTAAAGCTTGTAATTTTGTTAGTTTTTCTTTAGGATTTTTGTAGCTCTCTATGATCTTCTCTTCCCTAGAATTCAATGTAAAAGAGAGTGATTGTGAGGGAGAGAGCTTGTGTAATCAAGGGTGACACTTGAAGCAACAAGGATTGATCCATCCTCCTTCCTCTACTTGAAGCTTGGTTCTAGTTCTATGTGCTTTCTTTAATTGCTTTCTTTATTGCTTTGTTTACTTTCTTGCAATTTACTTCATGCTTTCTTGTATTTTTCTTATGGCTTGTTGTAGCTAAATTCTTCTCCATGTACTAGGTTACCACTAGTCTTGCTACTTCACTAACTCATGGGTGATTGCTTTTGTTCATCTTGCAAGTTGTATGATCTTCTCTTCTCCGATGGTTAAACCACCATCTTGCAAGTGAGAAAGTAATTAGGTCAACACGCGAGACGAATCCAAGCCGATGGAGTGACAACATTAGGCAAGCATTCGCTATCAAGGAGTCTAGTAAGTCTTGGCAAGCTAGCAAGGTAAGCTAGTCATGGATTGCTTACTTTAAGTTTCTTTCTTTTTCTTGTGAATACCACATCCACTTCTTGATTTCTTTTCCAACGATTTCCACCATGAACATAGCCATCCTTTCTTTTAGTTTCTTTTACATTTGATTCACTAAGTTTATAAGCAAGAGAAGAATACTCGTTTGTTCACTTCACTACCACACGTTAAAGCTTCCATCGCGAGCTCTCCCTGAGAATCGACTCGGTATAGCCCTATGCTATAGCGGAGATAAGAAAGGGTACATCAAATACATTTGCTTCATAATAAACACACCTTTCTAGTCTAATCACTTGCATCCAGCACTCTTCAACAGTAAAGTAAAAGAATTGAAAAGACACGTGCCTAGAAATGCAAATGTCTAATCAATTTTTAACTTTGCAACAAATTTTTTACTGTTGATTATTAGCAGATATAAGGTGAAGCATACAAGAATTTAAGTATTGCAGCAGCTGTATTTTGCAGATCAAGCAACCCTGCAGAAATTTGGTCAGTAGTTCACTCCTCCTTGCCGCAGATCCGCGGCTTTGGCCGTGGAATCGCGGTAATTCAGAGGGCAACTGGTTTCTGCTTTCAAGAGTAGAAGCCCAGAGCCACTTATATGTTACTGTAATGCAAATTTTCCTGTTCTCTTCACCTGTAACCTGCAACAGAGAAGAAGATTCGTTTAGTTCTTCACTTGAAATCAAAAACCGTTGCTCTCCCCGGCAACGGCGCCAAAAAAATTTGATTGGGGAAAAGGATAGTGTGGTAGATTGCACAAATATTCAATAAAAGAAAGAAGGTTTAGAGTCAACCTTAGGTGCTTGATCACTCCACAATGTATTTCAAATGATTGATGTATCCTTTCAAATCACCGTAGTAGCACAAGCTATACGGGTCGAATCCACAAGGAGAGCTCACGATGGAAGCTTTACGGTTTAATGTGAAGATAGAAAATGAAGATTCTTCTTTGTTTTAAAAGAATGCAAAAGACATGGAAAAGAAATGAAAGAATTGGTGGTTGGTGTGTACATGAAATGAAAACTATGAAATAAAATGAAAAGAATCGAAGACAAGATTTGCTTTGGAATTAATACTAAAAGAATGAAAACTTGTAAAAGACTTTTAGATGAGAAAGGCCATGACTAGCTAACATTACTAACTTGCTAACTTACTAATCTCCGTTAGGGTGATGCTTGCCTCATGTTGATTCATCGGCATATATTTGTCCTGCGTGTTGGTCTAGTTACTTTTCCACTTGATTGAAGGGTAATCTACTTGGACTTGTCTTGTAGCCTCATTGATGTCATAGGCCTTCAAGATAGACTTTCAATGGTGGAATCAAAAGAGTTGCCACTCAAGGGATGCTAAGGAAGAAGATACAACATTCATTAATTGAAGTAAAGAAGTTGTACAACAATAGCATATGTTTGGTGATCCATCTCCATGTTCCATCAAGGCACTTGTTCTAAGACAAGGCTCTAAATGAGGCACACATGAATCATATGGAGAATTACAACAAGAGATTGCCAAGCATGAAAGTAACCCATCATCTTCATCATGGATAAAATAGACTCAACAATTGTAAGATGAAGTAATTGCATTCACCCAAGAGTTAGAAGTTAAGCAAGATTAGTTGTTAGCTAGTCATGTAGAAGAATTTAGCTACTAGCCATTACAAGAAAAGAAAAGCAATTCATGAATAAGAGTGCAATTGAAGTAAAGCTTGAATGAAAGAATGCAAGTAAAATACTAGAAAATGCTCAAGTAGAGAAAGGAGATTGGATTAAACCTTGCTTCACAAGTTGTCACACCTTGATTTACACAAGCTTTCTCTCTCTCACAATCTCTCTTTTTGCAGAATTTCTAGGGAGGAAGAAGACTAAGAGAAACAAAACCTAGAGAAAAATCAAAATACAATTTCTTTCTCTATTCTCTCCTCTCTCCTCTGTCCTCTTCTGGTTTTTGCGAAGGCCCTGGTGGTGTATTTATAGCCTCAGAGAGAAGCCTCTAGAGCCCAGGTTGTTGGAGAGAATTTCGGGCTCAACGGCCTTGTAACTGCCGCAGATACGCGGCAAAATCCTGGAAAGCGCGGCAAAATCTTGGCCGTTGAGGTCGAGATTTCTGGTGTGAGTTTGTTACAGGTTGTTAGCCACGTGGACCTTCTGGAAGTCTGACTTGGCGCGTGGATTTCTTCAGATCCTGGGCTCAACCTTTGGGCTCTCTTTTGGGCTTTGATTTATTCTCCTTTAATTCTTGATAATTAAAGGGATTTTGGGCCTTTTCTCTATTAGAATATGGACCTGCAAAAATAGAGAGAAAAAGATTAAAAAATCACATTTTTATTTACAATATGCATGGTATGGATGTGGTAAAATATGCAAAAATGAATAACAATCAATTAGCCGTCACCTTCTTCTGCTCTGGTCAGAGTTTCAATACCTCCGCGTCAATCAGAGCCTGAAGGATGTCCTTGAAGACATAACAGCTCTTGGTAGGGTGTCCCAACATCCTGTGGTACATGCAGTAGCTGGGATTATCAGTTTTACCGACTTCCTCGGGGCGCCTAGCTTCAGGAAGCTTTAGTCGATTGCTCTTGTTGAGTAATTTGAAGAGCGAGTCGACATGTTCATCCTTTAAGGAATACTGCTTGTTGGCCCGTGGTTGGCTTGAAGAGCCACTTCCCTTGACCGGTTGAGGTTTGACAGGGACTTAGTCTCTGCTGCCAAGTTATCCTTCCTTTTGGCTTGGAGGGATGTGTCTGGCGCACGCCTTGTTGACCTTTCAGGCCTGGGTTTGTTTTCTTCCGCTCTGACGCGAGCGACAATCTCCTCAGCCTATTCATCTTGTTGGACTAATTGTTTTCAGGTGCGGCTTTTAGCAACTCCTATTTGAGCAAGGAGTGAGGTTTGGAGATTGTGGCGGCATGTTTCCACCAGGGTAACCTGGGTCATACCGCTCGGACATCGGAGTGCCACGTTCCGAAATCTTTCCACGAAAGACTTAACGGACTCTCCCTTTCGCTGCTTGGTGGCTAAAAGGGTAGGCATGTTGACCTCCGAGTCATCTTCAAAGAAGCGTGTTAAGAAAAGCTTCTCCAAATCACCCCAGTTCTTGATGGAACCTTCTGGGAGCTTCATGAACCATTCAAAGGCCAGCCCTTTTAGGGTGCCGATAAATAAACGCGCCAGGATGGCGTCGTTATCTACCACATTCCCAGTTTGGGACTTGAAATAGTAGATGTGTTGGTTCGGTGAACCTTTCCCATCAAATGCTTGGAGGGTTGGAGCCTTGAACTTGGGAGGGTATGGAACCAGGTCCCATTCGGCTGGATATGGGCGGACCACTCCTGCTTCTTGGAGACCTTTCCGATTGGTAAGGGCTTCAAGGCGCTGCTCCAACTGATTCATTCTTTTAGAATGAACCTTTCCCTGGTCTTGATCGTTCTTTTCCTGCGACGAGGATTTAGACGAACCATAGGTGGGTTGCTCTTTCTTCTCGGAGTGTTCAGAAGATGAGCTTTCTCCCTCTTTTCGTTTGCCCTTAGACTTTCTAGGGGGAGATTTCCTCCTATCTTCGAGCAACTGTGCGAGCATCTGCTTGAGAGAGTCGATGGATTCTTGCTGAGCACGAATCATCTCGAGTTGTTCCTTCTGGACCTGGGCTTGCAGCTCCAAGCGCTTAGCGGTCTCCTCAGGAGTGCTCGTCATGTATGTGAAGGCCTCTTTCTCTATAGAAGAGTTTGAGGCCTGCGACTCTGCAATGGCAGAGTGCGAGTCATTAATCTCAATGCCCCGGGCTAGGGCATTGTAGTTGATCGGGGGAATGGCCCCGGTCCGGGTGCGAGTGTGTCGGTACACTCCTTCCGGTTCAGAGTTAGACTCATCAGAGCTGATTACAGGCTGTTTTCCCCTGCTCCTGCTTGCCATGTTAGCAGTGAGCTCGGGATACTCAGTGTCAGAGAAGATCCTCCGCCTGTAAGAGCGTCTTCTTTTGGCTGATGGGGGAATCAGGGTCAACTGTCTAACTAAGGACTGCTAGTTCACGCCTGAACCGCAACGGCACTCAGAGAGCATGGAGATGAGCCGTTGGCAGCAGCATGATGAAGTGGTTTGATTAGCACTTCTTTTCTTTGTCAAGTAATCCCTTAGATCCATGGGAAGAGGATCGAAGAGATTAGCCTCGCAACTTCGAGGGCGGGAGGCATCCTTGCGCTGTACAGCTTGGACGCAGGATTCAGAGACGTGGTTCTCGCGTCGTAGCTTTAGGACGCGTGCCTGGAGTCTCTGTTGAGAAGAGACGTGGCTGTCGCGCTGCTGCTTGGTGCGTCAGGGCAGGGACGTTTGAGAGTGAGTGGGCTGCTGGGCCCCACGCCTAAGGGCGCGTGCCTCTTGCACTTGACGAGGCGCGCCGGCTTCGCCTTGGCGTTTGGTGAGTTAGACTTCAGAGGACCTAATTTGGGGAGTCTCGCGTTTGGGCCGCCAAACGAGGACTTCGTGTGCTGGACGTGGCGCGGCCAAGGCGCCGGATTGAACTTTGCATCCTGCCTCAGTTGGACAATCAGGAGTTCTAACTTGCAGTTGACGCGCACGCCTCCTCTGTCGACGCTCAGCGTTTCGGTTGCGTCGTGGAGGTGGAGAGAAACCAACGACGACTTGGTGCTGAGGGAGAGGGTGGACTGGCTGGACACCAGAGATTTTGACCACGCGGGTCTCCTGAGAGACGCTGACGCGTGTGTTCCGCATGGCGCGGTTGGTCGCAACGGCAGTTGTGCCTGAGACCACGCGGGTCTCCTGAGAGACGTTGGCGCGTGTATCCTACTTGGCACAGTTGGCTGCGACACCCTTTGCAGCAGCAGCGCCCGAGAGAGCCTCAGATCAGACTTCGGGGCCATTCCCAGTCGAGACCCTGCGGCAGACGCGGGTCCTTGGGCTCTTGGAGCTGGAAGAGAGAAACTCTTCATACTTTGCCTGGTCGAACTCGACGACAAGCGATTCGACCATCTTTCCCTTATAGAGGACATCACCTTGCGCCACGATTTGTTCGTCAGTGACAAATGTAGTCCCCAGCGGAGTCGTCATCTCTTGTATGCGTCAGAAAAGGAGGATTCGATTGTAAAATTCTTTTGATTGGATAAAATTACAACAGATCAGTCTTCCGATTACAAGGGAGGGAGGATGTTGAGTCTTGAATCCTCCCTTTGTTTAAGGATGGGTTCTTCAAGTGGCGGTGGAGAGTGAATCTTGTTCTCTGTTAACCGGGTGAACGTTGAGATCTTCCGGGACTTTTCTCTTCGGGTGGTTGACGGAGAGTAACACAGCTCTATCGACCAAAACTCTCAAAGAGATTGTCGGCAAAGGCTAACTTGAACACAGCAAGTTCTCTGAAGGGTTGAACTCTCTCTCTTTTCTCTCAGAGCTCTTTTCTCCCAAAAATCATCCGACCCCTTCTTCATAGCGACGGGGCTATTTATAGGGGTTTCAGGGGCGTACGTGCCTCCTAAAAACACTCCATAATGGGTGCTAACTTTCCCCATTATGTGGGCCGTGATTGGCCCCGAAACCGGGACGGTTACAACTGAGACGCGGGTGTCAACCCACGCGCCTTGGAGCTGCTGAGACGCGGGTTTCGACCCTCGCGCCTTGATGCTGCTGAGACGCGGCTGTTGAGCCTCGCGCCTTGATGCTGTTGAGACGCGGCTGTTGAGACTCGCGCCTTGATGTTGCTGAGACGCGGGTTTCGACCCTCGCGCCTTGATGCTGATGAGACGTGGCTGTTGAGACTCGCGCCTTGATGTTGCTGAGACGCGGGTTTCGACCCTCGCGCCTTGATGCTGATGAGACGCGGGTTTCGACCCTCGCGCCTTGATGCGGCTGAGACGCGGCTGTTGAGCCTCGCGCCTTGATGCTGCTGAGACGCGGGTTTCGACTCTCGCGTCTTGATGCTGATGAGACGCGGCTGTTGAGACTCGCGCCTTGATGCTGCTGAGACGCGGGTTTCGACCCTCGCGCCTTGATGCTGATGAGACGCGGGTTTCGACCCTCGCGCCTTGATGCGGCTGAGACGCGGCTGTTGAGCCTCGCGCCTTGATGCTGCTGAGACACGGGTTTCGACCCTCGCGCCTTGATGCTGATGAGACGCGGCTGTTGAGACTCGCGCCTTGATACTGATGAGACGTGGGTTTCGACCCTCGTGCCTGCGGCTGAGACGCGGCTGTTGAGCCTCGCGCCTTGATGCTGATGAGACGCGGGTTTCGACCCTCGCGCCTTGATGCGGCTGAGACGCGGCTGTTGAGCCTCGCGCCTTGATGCTTCTAAGACACGGGTTTCGACCCTCACGCCTGGTGCGGCTGAGACGCGGCCAAAATCGACTTTGCGTCTGGAACTTGGAATTCTGCTTTTAATGGCTTATCTTTTAGTGATTTTTAGACAGCCTACAGCAGCCAGTGCCCGATTAGCTTGTGGTCTGGCGAAGGAAAGAAACTTTTCTTAGATCTGGAGCTTTGATCAGAGGTGTACTTTTAACTTGATCAGAGGAGGAGTACTATTAAGGATGGTACTTCTTCAGGAACCTGCCAATCGGCATCATGAGTGTATCGCCATTTGCAGTTATGAGGCGATATGATCCATTTGAGTAGACTGACTCTACTACAAATGGTCCCTCCCATTTGGGCTGGAGTTTTCCTTTTGTCTTATATGTCATCACCATAGGTCTTCTGACGGCTAAGACAAGGTCACCTTTCTTGAAAGTTCGCACTTTAACTTTCTTGTTGAAGGCTCTGGTAATCCGGGCTTGGTAGAGCTCGATCTGTTGTTGGGCCTGCAGACGTTTATCATCCAGGGCCTCCAATTCGTGGAGTCGCTGTCCATGCTTCTCCTCCTTCGTTATCTCCGCTGTCAAGGTGACGCGTAGAGACGGAATTTGGATTTCCAGTGGAAGCACGGCTTCACACCCATATACCAAAGAAAATGGCGTAGCTTTAGTTAGGGTTCGCACAGTTGTGTGATAGGCCCATAAGCATTCACCTAGCTTGTCGTCCCAGTCACGCTGACTTTTCGAGACGGATTTTTGAGAAGCTTGCCGATGGTTTTGTTGAAAGCTTCTGCGAGACCATTAGCGGCGGGATAGTATGCCATTGAGGACACACTCTGGATTCTGAACTTAGCGCAGAACCTTTGAAAAGTCTGACTGACGAACTGGGGTCCATGGTCATGGACAATTCGCCAAGGTACCCCAAAACGGTAAATGACATGATGTTTAACGAATTTGATCACGTCAGATGACTTCACCTCCTTCAAAGGAATGGCCTCAGCCCATTGGAGAAATAATCGGTTATGGCCAAAATAAACCGATGTCCCTTTGATGATGGTGGGCTGATAGGGCCAACCACATCCATCCCTCACATCTCAAATGGCCAGGTAGAGGTCGTAGAGTGAAGGTACCTGGTGCTTGATGGATGAAATCGCCATGCACTTGGCAGGCGTGACATCTTTTGGTATAAGTGACTGCGTCAGCAATCATCTTGGGCCAGTAATATCCCAACCTTTGGAGTCGATATGCAAGTTTTTGGCCAGGTTGATGAGCTCCACACATACCGTCATGGGCTTCTTTTAATATCTACTGTGCCTCTTTTGGTGAAAGGCAGCGGAGCAAGATCCCGTCATGCGATCGACGATACAATGTTCGCGTAATCGCATTATAGTAGAATTTGGGGCTTTCCTTCGAATGGTAGCCGCTTCTTTGGTGTCCTCAGGCAGGATGCCATACAAGACATAATCAATATAAGGGAATCGTCAGTCTCTAGGCTCTGGACCGGCTGACGACTCGAGAACTTCTTTGCCTTGACAATCTCCCGTTGGCTCCTGGTAGCCCTCAAGAGCAATTCTCGGACAATACAGGTCGTGGCTGTGGACAAATATTTTCTCCACTGTTCCAGCCGGAGTAGCTAAGGAGGCAGCGAGGGACGCCAGTGCATCTGCATGCGCATTTTGATTGCGTGGTACATGATCAATGTAGAAGTTTGTGAACCTCTCGGCTATGCAGACAGTTGCATTATAATAGGGTACTAGATCTTCATGTCGACTTCGTACTCCCCGCGAACTTGGCTGACAATGAGCTTAGAGTCACCATATGCCTCGAGATTTTTAAAGCCAACCTCATCGGCGAGTTGCATCCCAATCAAGAGGGCATTGTACTCCGCTACATTGTTGGAACAAGGCTCGGTTAATGAGACAGCTCGAGGAATCATATAGTTCTGTGGGGAGACTAGTACTACTCCTACCCCCGCTACTATATGTCCTTTTGGGCTTGTTCTCGATGCACCGTCAAAGAAAAGTTGCCACACTTGCCTTCGAAGAATGTTTGAGTCTGGCAGGCTTCAGCGACCTCATCTGGGAGATCCTCGTAAAGTTTGGCTGCCCTCGGATCTGGATGCTCAGCCAGAAAATCCGCCACCGCTTGTCCTTTAATGGCCTTTTGTGGTAAAAAGTGCATTTCATATTGGGATAGCAATATGGCCCATTTTGCCAGTCGGCCGTTTAACGATGAAGGCTTTGTTATAAGTAACCTCAAGGGTTGACTTTTGATATGACGTTTATAGTTTGGCCTACCAAATAGTGTCGCATTTTCTGAATAGCAAACACCAATGCCAAACATTCCTTCTCGATCGGGTTGTACCGATGCTCGGCTCCGATCATCGTTCTACTCAAATAGTAGATTGCTTGCTCTCGTCCTTGATCATCGTTCTGAGCTAGTAAAGCTCCTAAAGAATGATCCATTGCTCGGACGTATACCAGGAAAGGTTTTCCGGACACTGGAGCTGCAAGGACTGGTGGTTGTGTGAGGTATTGTTTAATTTCCTCAAATGCTTGCTAGCAAGCGCTGTCCCAAATGAACGAAACACCTTTCTTCATTAATTTGAAAAAAGGTTGGCATCTTCCGGAGAGATTTGAGATAAACCTTCGGATGTACGCCAATCGCCCTTGCAATCCCCTGAGCTCCTTGAGGTTCCTCGGAGGTTGCATCTCCTGGATAGCGCAAACCTTTTTCGGATCCAAATGAATCGCCGTGGAGGTTAGACAAATCCTAGGAATTTGCCACTGGCCACCCCCAGGAAGGATTTGGCGGGGTTCATCTTCAATTGATGGGCCCACATGATGTCGAAGACCACCTTTAAATCAGCTATATGATCACCTTTAGCGCGGCTATTTACTGCGATGTCATCAACATAGCATTCCACCGTTTTGCGCATGTGTTCGTGGAAAATGGCATTCATGGCCCTTTGATATGTCTCCCCTGCATTCTTCAGTCCGAAGGACATGACGGTGTAGCAGTATACCCCCAGTGGTGTCCTGAAAGAGGTATAATTTTCATTATCAGGATACATTTTGATTTGATTATATCCCGAAAATCCATCCATGAAGGACATTCGCTTGAATCCACATGTGTTATCAATCATGACATCTGTGATTGGCAGTGGGAATTCATCCTTGGGACAGGCCTCGTTTAGGTCACGAAAATCAATACAGATTCGGATTTCCGTTCTTTTTAGCAACGGGGACGATGTTGGCTACCCAATCAGGATATTGTTCTTCCCTAATGAAGCCAGAGTCTATAAGCTTTCTGACTTCTGATTGAATTGCCTCCATTGTTTCTGGACGGAACCGTCGCTGTTGTTGTTTGACGGGCTTTATGTCCGTATTAATGTTGAGGCAGTGCATAGCCACTCGAGGATCAAGTCCAGGCATGTCTTCATAATTCCAGGCGAAGACGTCCATATATTCTTGTACAAGAGATATTAGACCCTTTTTCTCCGAAGGTGACAGGCCTTCGCTTATGAAGATGGGCTTAGGATTAGCCTCACCTCCTAGATTGATCTGGACAACCTTATCTTCTGTTGGTGGCTCGCGTCGTTCAAAGCGAGTATCCCAAAGATTGTTCAAGTGTTGGATCCAAGGATCTGCATCGGATTGGATCATTTCTTCATTTTCTTCCAGATGGCTTGTTGAAACCATATTCACTGAAAGTTCTCTGAAGATGTTGCCGATACTAACATCTGACTCCCATGAGGACGTGCCCGATGAGTAATCATGGCCCAATGTCTCTTCAGAGTCAGAGGCTGATGGGATCAGAGTTGACACATAGCCCAACCCCCTGCGAGTCTGATGATAATAATCAGGGGTTTCCCTTACGGAACAAAAGATCGAAGTAGCGTCCTCCTTCCTTTGCTGAAATTCAACCCTGGTCCGCTTGTTAGATCATACCCCATGCTTCCCATCATTCTGAGTGCCTTTGGTTCATAATGACCGAACTGAGGGGGTTCCTCTTCGTCTTCTGACTCTTCACGGGACATTGGTTCGGATTTAACTCGTCCGAAAAGAATTGGTCTTTGTCCTTTCCGTCTCGCTGGAACCATGAATATGGATTCTTGCGCATTACCAGCATCTCGGTATGTTTCGAAGGATGATTTCATTGGTACATGCAATGATGTCAAAGCATCCATTGCCGACCAGAGATCATCATCCACCTCGGTACTAGTGTCTGATGGCACTGAATCAGAAGCGAACACAGAGAAGTAAGCCAAATCTAATTCTTTATTAATATACCATCCGCCTACATCATCGGCGGTGCTATCAACATCGAGCTTATTAGTGCTCGTTATAAGTGGATCTAGCTCCCACATGCACTCTTCTTTTTTCGGCTCGGTGTCGGCTTCATTACCAGAGTCGGGCTCCTCTGGTTGCGAGATTTCATCTGTTTTCATAGAGTCCTGATACAGGAGAGAATCTGTGAAATAATTCTCAACTCCCTTGAACGGATGCCTTTCGGCAATCAACGTTCGCACCTTTCCACTCCGTCGATGTATTTCATGACTTGGTGGAGAGTAGAGGGAACGATAGAATTACGATGAATCCATGGTCGTCCAAGCAGCAGATTGTAGGAAGTGTCGGCATCGATGACGTAGCATGTCACCTCTAATCTTAGGTCCCCGATCTGACATTTGAGCTTGATCTTCCCCATTGGACGGGTTCCATTGGCATTGAACCCATAAATGGTAGTCTGGGTAGCGCTCAAACGGTGAGTAGGAACCCCTAGATGTTGCATAACACGGCGAGGCATAATGCTCAATGCAGAACCGGGATCCACCTGAATGCGGCTTACTTCAGATGAACCAATATACCCTGTGAAGTATAGGGGTCGATCATGTTTCCCTTTGACCTGCATATCACCTGCTGTAAAGGTAATGCAGGGAACATTTTGGGAGGTATGGAGGCAATCCTCTACATCTTCCTCCTTTGGTCCGATTGGCACCTGGGTCATGAACACCTCAGCATTAGCTAGGGCCTCTTGTAAAGCTTCTCTGGTTGACTTCGATAGCCGGAGGAGCTCATAAAGAGTAATTTGGGCCGGGATATTGGCCAGTTGAGTCAGGACATTAAAGCGATAAGGTGCTGTGGATCCTTTCGCGATGTCTTTTGAGAGGACTCTGGAGAACCGAAGCTCTTTCTGTCTTTCCACGGGTTGTTTTGTGGAAGGCTTGACTGACTCTGCAGCGGGTTTTGGAGGAGTTGCCGCTATTTCGTCATACTTTTTCAAATATGACTGATCCGAACGGGTTTCCGCCACAAGTTGGTTGGGTCTGTGGCAAGAACTATCGTCTCCTCTTCTGAATCAGTCAGCGAGGGAACATCAGTTTCTGCTTCTCGGGAAGAAGCACACACCACATTACAAGACGAAGCTTTAGCTTTGCCTTTGGACTTTTTGCTGGTCACAGTAGTCCATTGTTGGCCGTCCACAAGGTCAGGATGGACCCACATGACTTCTCCCTGAGGTGTGGGAACAGGTACCAGGCCTTTCTCTTGCTGCTGGTGAGGGTCTGTGTTCACCATTCTCAGCTCTCCTTTTGGGACAGGGACTACTCCAGAGGGTGTTGGAGGTTGTCTTCCAAACTGGAGAAATGACGTCATATTGGCTGTCACCTTTTTCTGCTCTGGACGGAGTTTTAATACCTCCGCATCAATCAGAGCCTGAAGGATGTCCTTGAAGACATAACAGCTCTTGGTAGGGTGTCCCAACATCCTGTGATACAAGCAGTAGTTGGGATTGTCGGTTTTACCGACTTCTTCAGGGCGCCTAGCTCCAGGAAGCTTTAGTCTGTTGCTCTTGTTGAGTAATTTGAAAAGCGAGTCGACATGTTCATCCTTGAAGGAATACTGCTAGCTGGCGCGTGGTTGGCTTGAAGAGCCACTTCCCTTAACCGGTTGAGGTTTGACAGGGGATTTGGTCTCTGTCGCCAAGTTATCCTTCCTTTTCGCTTGGAGGGATGTGTCTGGCACACGCCTTGTTGACCTCTCAGGTCTGGGTTTGTTTTCTTCTGCCCTGACTCGGGCGATAATTTCTTCAGCCTGTTCACCTTGTTGGATCAACTGCTTCCAGGTGCGGCTTTCGGCAACTCCTATTTGGGCGAGGAGCGAGGTTTGTAGATTATGGCGGCATGTTTCCACCAGGGTGACCTGGGTCATACCGCTTGGACATCGGAGTGCCACATTCCGAAATCTTTCCATGAAAGATTTAACGGACTCTCCCTTTCACTGTTTGGTGGCCAAAAGGGTTGGCATGGTGACCTCCGAGTCATCTTCAAAGAAGCGCGTTAGAAAGAGCTTCTCCAAATCGCCCCAATTCTTAATGGAGCCTTCTGGGAGCTTCATGAACCATTCAAAGGCGAGCCCTTTTAAAGTGCCGATGAACAAACGTGCCAGGATGGCATCGTTATCTACCACATTCCCTGTTTGGGATTTAAAGTAGTAGATATGTTGGTTCGGTGACCTTTCCCATCGAATGCTTGGAGGGTCGGAGCCTTGAACTTGGGAGGGTATGGAACAAGGTCCCACTCGGTCGGATATGGTTGGACCACCCCTGCTTCTTGGAGGCCTTTTCGATTGGTAAGGGCCTCCAAACATTGCTCCAATTGATTCATTCTTCTAGAATGAACCTTTCCCTGGTCTCGGTCATCTTTTCCTTGCGACGAGGATTTGGACGAACCCGAAGTAGGCTGCTCTTTCTCCTCTATATGTACAGAAGATGAGCTTTCTCCCTCTTTTCGTTTGCCCTTAGACTTTCTAGAGGAGGCTTTGTCAGCTGACTTCCTCTTGTCCTCAAGCAACTGTGCGAGCATCTGCTTGAGGGAGTTGATAGATTCTTGCTGAGCACGAATCATCTCGAGTTGTTCCTTCTGGACCTGGGCTTGCTGCTCTAAGCGCCTGGCTGTCTCCTCAGGAGTGCTGGTCATATATATAAAGGCCTCTTTCTCTATAGAAGAGTTTGAAGCCTGTGACTCTGCAATAGCGGAATGCGAGTCATTCATCTCAATGCCCCGGGCTAGAGCATTGTAGTCAATCGGGGGATTGCCCCAGTCCGGGTGCAAGTCTGTCGGTACACTCCTTCCGGTTCTGCGTCAGATTCATCATCGGAGCTGATCGCCTGTTGCTTTCCCCTGCTCCTGCTTGCCATTTTTGCAGTGAGCTCGGGATACTCAGTATCAGAGAAGACCCTCCTTCTATGAGAATGACTTCTTTTAGCTGATCGGGAATCAGGGTCAGCTGTCTGACTAGAGACTGCTGGTTTGCATCTGAGCTGCAACGGCTCTCAGAGAGCATTGTGATGAGCCGTTCGCAGCAACATGATGAAGTGATTCGATTAGCACTTCTCTTCCTTGTCAAATAATCCCTTAGATCCGTGGGAGGAGGATCAAAGAGATTAGCCTCGCAATGTCAAGGGCGGGAGGCATCCTTGCTCTGTACAGCTGGGACGCAGGGTTCAGAGACACGGGGTGCATGAACGCAGCTCTTGCGTCGCGACTTTGGAGCGTGAGCTTGGCGTCTCTGCTGATAAGAGACGCAGCTCTCGCGCTGCTGATTATTGCGTCTGGGTAGAGACGCTTGAGAAATACAGGGCTGCTGGGCCCCGTGCCTTGAGGCGCCTGCCTCTTGTGCTTGGTGAGGTACGCGAGCTTCGCCTTGGCGTCTTGGGAGTGGGGCTTCCGAGGAGCCTGTTTGCTGAACCTCACGTTTGGGCTGCCAAACGCAGCTTCACGTCTCGGATGTGGTACGCTGGTCTGAACCTTGCGTCCTACCTCTGTTGGACAATCGGCCGCTCCAACTTGTAGTTGACGCGCACGCCTCCTCTGCCGCCGTTCAGCATTCCAGTTGCGTCATGGAGGTTGAGGGGAACCCCCTACGACCTGGTACTGAAGAAGAGGGCGGATTGGCTGGACACCAGAGAGGTTGACCACGCGGGTCTCCTGAGGGATGCTGGCGTGGGTGTTATGCCTGGCGCGATTAGCCACGACATCCTTCACAGCAGCCGCGTCTGAGGGAATCTCAGAGCGGATTTTGGGGCAAATCCCCGTAGAGACCCTGCGGTAGGCCGGGCTTTTGGGCTCTTGGAGCCGGAAGAAAGGAACTCTTTATACTTTGCCTGGTCGAATTCTACGACGAGTGACTCGACCGTTTTCCCCTTATAGAGGACGTCACCTTGTGCCACCACTTGCTCGTCAGTAACAAAGTAGTCCCCAGCGGAGTCGCCATCTCTTGTTTGGTGGGAGAAAAATTCGTGTAAAGTTTCCTTAAATCAATTGAAAATTTACAACGGACTTATACTCCGACTACAAGGGAAGGAGGATATTGAGTCTTGAATCCTCCTTTGTTTAATGCTGGGTTCTTCAGGTGGCGGGTGGAACGTGAATCTTGTTTTCGTTTCGTTGACCGGGTGAACGTCAAGAACTTTTGGGGATCTTCTCTTCGGTTGGCGGACGGAGTAACACAGCTCTGTCGACCAGAAATCTCAAAGAGATTATAGGCAAAGCTTAACTTGTACGCAGCAAGTTACTTGAAGAGTTGAACTCTCTTTCCTTCTCTGTGGAAGCTCTTAAGTCAAGTTCTTCTCCCCGAATTCTCTGATCTATTGACCGACCCTTTTCCATAGCAACGGGGCTATTTATAGAGGTTTCAGGGGTGAACGTGCCCCTAAAAAACACTCCACAATGGGGGTTAACTGTAACACCCCATCCTCAGAATACGTACTCAGATGCGTATCCTGGTTTGTTAAACACTTTGTTATTTTTATTTATTATTTTCTCTTATTTATTTCTCGTACAATGAAAGTACTACATTATTTGATCTCTCTGGTAATTCAATTGGGTCAATTTTAGTTTCAAACACTATTTCCCAATATTCTAGATTTTTCATGATTTTTCAGATTTTTTCTGAATTATTTTTTTATACCCTAAAATCGGGATTAATCAGTACCGCTGGTTTATTCCTGAATTTTAATTTACAACTGGGGTCAAATTTTGAGAAACCGCTTTCACATATCTACTTAGAATAATATTTACTACCTTAATTCTTTTTTGGGAATTTTCAAAATTTGACAAATTTCTGCCGGATTTGGCGTCGACCGATATTGGCGGCTGATTCTAAGATTTTTAATTTAAAAATTATAAATAATTTCTTGAAACAAATTTCACCATGATTCTTAAAATAATATTCTTGATTTTTGAGAATTTTTGCGGGTCGTTCCGAGATACTTGATTTTCGGACGATTTCGGTATTTTTCCGAAAGTTTTCCGCATCCGCAACCGAATCCCGGGAATCCGCCACTCTAATTATTTTCACTTTTTCTTCCAAGAGAATATCTTCTTTTTTTCATTTTTCTTTCTTTTTCCTTTTCTTTCTTTCCTTTTCCTTCCACCAAATTCTCCATTCTTCCAATACTTTCTACAACTTTCCACCAAAATATCTTCTCCTTCCACCAAAAATATCTTCTCCAAAATATCCCAAACCACTCAAATCCCTCTCCCATCACCATGGCCGGCCAAGAGACACCTCACCTCTCCTTTTTTCAAAAAACCCCTCTCTAAATATTTATTTACATCACCTTCACAAATCCAATTCCTATATAAACCTTTCCTTCTTCATTTCACTTCATTTTTCTTTTCACCAACACCTTAACCACCACCAACTCCTCCTTCATATCCACCACAACCACAACTACTACAACTTCTCTAACTCTCTACCTTCATCTTCTTCCTCCTCCATCTCCATTCAAACCACCACAACTTCAACAACTCCACCAAAGTCTCCACCTTCTCCTTTACTTTTTCCAAAACTACCACTACAACAAAACTCCTCCACAAATCACCACTCCATCATCTTCCCTAAGGGCCGGCCACCTCCATTGGATTGGGGCCGAGCTCTTCTTCATCGGTAACATCTCCGGTGATTATTCCGGTAATCGTTTACGATTATTCCGGTAATCATTCCGGTGACGATTACAACGACAACACTAACGACACCACCACCATCTTTTTATAACCTTCTTCATCACCATCATCCCTACTAATTTCACCACCATCTTCACTTCCACCATCAAGTTCACCATCACAACACCACCTTCATCTCCACTACTTCCTTCACTTTCTTTATTACTCCACCAAAATCCATCTTCTTTACCAAATACCACCACCACTAACAAAATCACCTTTCCTTTCCTCTCCTCCTCCCTCTCCTTGGGGCCGGCCACTCCCTAGGCCACCACCAAGGGGTGGCGCACCACCCTAGGTCCGGCGGCCACCCAAAAGGCCAAGCCCCCTTTCCTTTGCTCGCTTGGTATTTTCCTTTCCCGGGGAATCGGACGCGCAAAGCTTGAAAAGTGGCGTTTTAGGCGAGTGATTTTCCTCGCCAGAAAATAGACTTGTATTAAAATCATTATTATGTTGTCCTTGGTAGCAGTGCGATGTGGTTGTACAGGTGTGTGTGTTGTAATCTGTGGATATGTCCCGGACTGATATACTGTAATGCTTGTAACAGGATAGAACAACTCGTGCGACCATTCAGCCTCCGGTCTCTCACTATCTCGAAAGAGAGGTGATTGGGACCGTCAGGTTTCTCAGCCCATCTGGTTAGCATACTTAGCGCTCAGCGCTTTATTCACTAAATCCGTCCAGGCAAGTTGCTACCGGACTTTCCACTCGTATTCTAAAACGAGTCGTCCCGGTAACCTCGCCAAGCGTATTAGTGTCTAAACTCTGTTCGCTACCTGTGCCTCCAGCATACTCAGCTCCACTTGGTTGTATCACTTGTCAACCGACATGTTACCACCCGACATACTACTACCTGATAATTGCCCCTTGTTACTACATGACTTGTCACTTGACGAATATCACCCTCTTGTCATGCTATCACTTGACACCCGGCATGATACACTTGACTCTTATAATTATCACGACCACGGGAATGATGACCTGACATCTTGATTTCTACTTAATATATTATAGTACATACTGTACTCCTGAGATACATGTATTCCTGACTTGTTCTGCTCATTCCCGGAATCTGATAAATACATAATAAATCATAAAAAGGAACAACTTGCATCGGGTCGGGGGAAACTCGCGGCTATCAATACATGTTCATGTTTACAGTGGTATTAGGCATGTTGTGCAACTAAAACTTCCGGTCTGACCTGTGGGCCTCTAGGGGACCGAGGAGAGAGCTGGCTCCCTCCTTCCTGGTACCATCTTGATAAGGGCATCCATAAGACCCTCCTGAATCGCCTTGCGGTAGGTTCCGTTACCAAGCAACGGAACATCCTGGGCCGTGGTCCCGGGTATGCATGGGACCCACTGTAAACATTGTTCGTTGATACCCCGTTGGTTTCCAATAACAACCTTGCTTTACTCAGATGTGAATATATGTGTGCTGGGACGCTAGTCCACATATCTAGACATCAGGGTAAGACGAGTAATAATAATATTAAAAGATGCCAACTATGGATCCATTGTGTGCTTTACCGAGTTTGTCATATATTCGGGTTTTTCTATTTACGTTGTACCTCCTTTACATGCTTTCTCATACACTTATCTCTTATGCCACTTGGCTGTAACCTGAACAGTTGTTGGGAGGTTCTGACTCCCTTGAATTTGTATGTTCAGGTTCTGAAGCTTGGATTGAAGTGGAGCCCTCCACCGAAGATCAAGTTTTCTTCTCAAAGCAGGCTGACTAATCTTGGTTCCTTTTGTACCCGACTCTTCCTTCCAGCTTGCGGGACTTTCCTTCAGCTCGTGAGCATCTTGTATTCATATTGTAAATTTTAGTTTTGTACCTGGCTGTGATATACGATACATGTAATAGTATATCACACTCTGTGAGAACTTTGTAAATTGTACTCCTTAAGTTGGCATGTGTATAAATACTACGTATTGTGGTACTGTGATTCTTGCCTGTACTGATGCTTAGCTTATATACGTAAGGGTACTTATGACCTGCGTATATACGTCGCAGTAATGTCTCCGTTCCCTCGGGATCGGGGCGTTACAGGTTGGTATCAGAGCCTAGGTACTCACACCTACAGTACAATCAAGCAGCAAATTAATGAGATATTAATTTGCAATTGCTATGCATGAGTCTCAGTTATACAATCCAACTACAATGTACAAAGTTATCTGTACAAAGTTATCTATTCCTTCTTGACTCCTTTCCTTATGTCCTAAAATCCTTCTATCTTTCCATTTTCCAGTCATCTTTTTACCAACATAAAGATGGATAGAAGGACGGGTCGTAACAGTTCCGGACAATCATCCGGGCCACTACCAAATGGACCCACGAGAGAAAATGCTGATATTCTGAGGGTTATCCAGAACATGATGGAAAATCAACAACAGCAGACAGAACTCCTTCGGCAAGGATTAACAACTCCTAAGGAACAAAGGCCGGGAAATGTATCAGACTTCAGGCGGTTGCAGCCGGCAATATTCTCAGGAGGAGAGAGACCACTAGATGTCGAACAATGGCTGATTGACACCACAGATCTTTTGAATGCAGCCCTGGTCCCAAAAGAAAATCAGGTAGAGGTTGCCAAGATTCAACTAAAAATGTGGCCAGGACCTGGTGGCTAGCTGAAGAGGCAAGACTGGAGAAACCCATCACTTGGGACCAGTTTTCTAAGAGCTTTTATAATAGATTCTTCCCTGCCACAGCTCAGAAAGAGATGGAAGAACAGTTCATCCGACTTCAGCAATGGAACCGGTCTGTGGATGAGTATGCCGCTGAGTTCTTAAGGCTTAGCCGCTTTGCTTCATATATGGTGACCGACGAAGAGAAGCGGGCAAGTAGATTCCAACAGGGCTAACAAATGGATATTCAAGTCTTCTTAATTCCCCAACAACTGAAAACATATTCCCAGGTCCTCACTATAGCTCGGGAGGTGGAGCGGGGACTGGAGAAAAAGAAATTTAACCTGATAAGGAACCAGGCCATGAAGAGGCCACTTCCACAATGGGGAGAGGAGGTCCATTCAGAGCTGCAAAAGTTCCGACAATGAGACGACCATTTCGACCAGCCCCCTTTCAGATAACCCAATCATCTCCTTTTTGTAATTATTGCCAGAAACCAGGTCACTCTCAACAAAATTGCCGTAGGGCAAATGGATTATGCCTGGTATGTGGTTCCAGTAACCATACAATAGAAGGCTGTCCCCATAAAAGGACAGGAATAGTGAACCAAGCCTTGCCAGCACCTCCACTACCAAATGGACAGAGGAACCAGGGACCAATGGCTAGGAGGGCCCTTCCCCCTCCCCAACAGCAAGTTATCCGCCCAGTCCAAAGGGGAGTTAGGACTGCAGCAGGTCGCGGAAGGGGACAAGCCTACAACTTGACAGCGGAAGAGGCTGAGACTTCTGAAGAGGTGGTAACAGGTAAGATCAGGGTACACTCAAAACCTGTTCTAGCCCTCTTTGATTCGGGTGCTTCTCATTGTTACATATCAGATCATTTCATTGCCTTGCATTGTATACCTGTTAAGTCTTTAGACCACCAATGGGAGATTAGCACAGGGAATGGAGTAGTCATCTCCTCTAAAATTTGTATCAATTGCCCTGTAGAAATATGTAACAAAACATTGGCCATAGATATGCTCGTACTAGACACCAAAGGGTACGACGTAATCTTAGGCATGACCTGGCTCAGCAAATACTATGCGGTTATTGATTGTCGGAATAAGAAAATTAATTTCAGAATTCCACTTCAGCCTGAATTTCAATTTGACGGGGAACTTAAGTCTGCCAAGAGAAAAACTCAGATGACTACTACCGAGATTCAGAAGAAGGGAGTACCAGTTTGGGATGAATTCCCAGAAGTGTTTGTTGAAATCTCAGGACTCCCACCTGACAGAATGGTTGAGTTCTCCATTGATACCATTCCAGGCACAGTTCCAATATCCAAAGCTCCGTACAGAATGGCACCCACTGAGTTAGAGATTCTAAAAAAACAGCTGCAAGAATACTCTGATAAGGGGTTAATTAGGCCGAGTACTTCACCATGGGGAGCTCCTGTACTATTAGCAAACAAAAAGGATGGTGGTAAACGGTTATGCATAGACTATAGAGAATTAAACAAAGTTACCATCAAGAATAAGTATCCCTTACCAAGAATTGATGATCTTTTTGATCAACTTCATGGAGCCCGAGTCTTTTCTAAATTAGATTTACAATCGGGTTATCATCAGCTAAAAGTAAAGAAAGAAGATATTCCAAAGACAGCATTCAGGACTCGTTATGGCCATTATGAGTTTCTAGTCATGCCCTTCGGAGTTACCAACGCCCCTGCAGTCTTTATGGATTTGATGAACAGAGTGTTTTCGCCATATTTGGATCAGTTTGTAGTTGTATTTATAGATGACATCTTGATCTATTCCAAGAACGACAAGGAGCATGCAGAACACTTGAGGATAGTATTGCAGACTCTCCAGCAGGAACAACTTCATGCTAAGCGGAGCAAGTGTGACTTCTGGTTAGACTGTATAGCTTTCCTTGGCCATATGATTTCAGAAAAAGGGATTTCAGTTGACCCCAGCAAAATCCAGGCAGTGAAGGACTGGCCAATTTCAAAGACAGTAACAGAAATTAAGAGTTTTATTGGATTAGCTGGATATTACCGGCGTTTTGTCCGAGATTTCTCTAAGATTGCAGCCCCGTTAACAAAGCTCACCCGAAAAGGGGAAAAGTATATATGGACAGAGGAGTGTACTGCAGCATTTGAACAATTAAAGAAAAGACTCATTACAGCTCCAGTCTTGAGGACTCCCTCAGGAAGAGGAGGAATGGTTATATACAGTGATGCATCCGGAAAAGGCCTGGGGTGTGTATTAATGCAACATGAGCATGTCATAGCTTATGCATCCAGGCAATTGAAACCACATGAGAGAAATTACCCAACTCATGACTTAGAGCTGGCAGCAGTAATATTTGCATTGAAGATCTGGAGGCACTATCTTCTGGGAGACAAGGTGTTAATCTACACTGATCACAAGAGTCTTAAGTATATTTTCACGCAGAAAGAATTAAACATGAGACAGAGACGGTGGCTTGAATTGATGGCGGACTATGATATAGACTTACAATATCATCCGGGCAAGGTCAATATAGTACCAGATGCATTGAGCAGGAAGCCAGAGAATAAAATACTAGCACAACTCACTCAGCAGAAGGAGTTGATTCGGGATATTACAAAATTGGACTTAATGCTAGTACGAGGAACTGATACGTCAGGACAGTTGATGACTTTTCAGATTCAATCAACCCTGATGAATGAGATTAAAGAAGCTCAAAAGGAAGACCCCAGATTACAGAAATTCAGAGCTCAAGTAGAGGCTGGATTAAGAACTGATATCCGTATTCATTCGGATGATGCACTTTATTTTGGTAACAGAATTTGTGTTCCCCAAGGAGAAGTTGACAGAAAATTTTGGCAGAGGCACATAGTTCGGCTTATTCCATACACCCAGGGGGAACTAAAATGTATCAAGATATAAAGCAGCAGTTTTGGTGGAATGCTATGAAGAGGGAAATAGCCCAGTATGTGGCCAAATGCTTGGTTTGCCAGCAGATAAAAATAGAACACCAGAGAACAGCTGGACTTCTACAACCCTTACCGATACCCGAATGGAAGTGGGAACATATTACCATGGATTTTGTCACGGCTCTACCCCGCAGTCCTAAGGGTAATAATGCAGTATGGGTAATCATCGATCGCCTCACAAAGTCAGCTCACTTCATACCATTCAGAGTAGGCCAAACAACAGAAGTTCTGGCAGACAAATATATGAAGGAAATAGTTCGTCTACATGGAGTTCCGGTTAGCATTGTATCGGATAGAGATACAAGATTCCGATCGCATTTCTGGAAAGTCTCCAAGAAAATCTAGGAACTCGTCTGAAATTCAGTACTTCATATCACCCCCAGACAGACGGACAATCTGAACGAACTATCCAAATTCTTGAAGACATGCTGCGAGCCTGCATGATTGACTTCAAAGGGTCATGGGAAGATTATCTTCATTTGGCTGAATTCTCTTATAATAACAGCTATCAGGCCAGTATCAAGATGGCTCCGTATGAAGCCTTGTACGGTAGAAAATGTAGGTCACCGTTATGTTGGGACGAAGTCGGTGAGAGAAGACTTTTGGGGCCAGATATACTAATTCAGACAACAGACAAAGTCAGAATTATTAGAGATCACCTCCGGGCAGCACAGAGCCGACAGAAAAGTTGGGCTGACACTAACAGAAGACCATTGGAATTCAGAGCAGGTGATCATGTATTTTTAAGGATATCACCAACAAAAGGGGTAATCTGATTCGGTACTCGTGGGAAACTTAGTCCGAGATATATCGGCCCATTCGAGATTTTGGATCGAGTGGGAGATGTAGCTTACCGCTTGGCATTACCGCCGTCATTAGAAGGAATTCATAATGTCTTTCACATATCACAGTTACGGAAGTATGTCAAGGATGAGAGTCATATTCTAAATCACTCTGAACTGGAACTACAACCAGATCTATCTTATAAGGAACAACCGATGGCCATTCTGGACAAAAGTATCAAGACTCTGAAAAATAAGGCAATACCGTTAGTATTGGTTTCTTGGAATAGGCATGTTCCAGGGGAGGCCACGTGGGAACGAGAGGATGTTATTCGAGAGCGTTACCCTCAACTATTTACATCTTAGTTGGTAAAATTCTTTCTTCCTATTCTTCTCTACCGTCATATTCCCCTCCCTGAAATTTCGAGGACGAAATTTTTTGCAAGGTGGATGGATTGTAACACCCCATCCTCAGAATACGTACTCAGATGCGTATCCTGGTTTGTTAAACACTTTGTTATTTTTATTTATTATTTTCTCTTATTTATTTCTCGTACAATGGAAGTACTACATTATTTGATCTCTCTGGTAATCCAATTGGGTCAATTTTAGTTTCAAACACTATTTCCCAATATTCTAGATTTTTCATGATTTTTCAGATTTTTCTGAATTATTTTTTTATACCCTAAAATCGGGATTAATCGGTACCGCTGGTTTATTCCTGAATTTTTAATTTACAACTGGGGTCAAATTTTGAGAAACCGCTTTCACATATCTACTTATAATAATATTTACTACCTTAATTCTTTTTTTGGAAATTTTCAAAATTTGACAAATTTCTGCCGGATTTGGCGTCGACCGATATTGGCGGCCGATTTTAAGATTTTTAATTTAAAAATTATAAATAATTTCTTGAAACGAATTTCACCATGATTCTTAAAATAATATTCTTGATTTTTGAGAATTTTATTGGGTCGTTCCGAGATACTTGATTTTCGGACGATTTCGGTATTTTTCCGAAAGTTTTCCGCATCCGCAACCGAATCCCGGGAATCCGCCACTCTAATTATTTTCACTTTTTCTTCCAAGAGAATATCTTCTTTTTTTCATTTTCCTTTCTTTTTCCTTTTTCTTTCTTTCCTTTTCCTTCCACCAAATTCTCCATTCTTCCAATACTTTCTACAACTTTCCACCAAAAATATCTTCTCCTTCCACCAAAAATATCTTCTCCAAAATATCCCAAACCACTCAAATCCCTCTCCCCATCACCATGGCCGGCCAAGAGACACGTCACCTCTCCTTTTTTTCAAAAAACCCCCTCTCTAAATATTTATTTACATCACCTTCACAAATCCAATTCCTATATAAACCTTTCCTTCTTCATTTCACTTCATTTTTCTTTTCACCAACACCTTAACCACCACCAACTCCTCCTTCATATCCACCACAACCACAACTACTACAACTTCTCTAACTCTCTACCTTCATCTTCTTCCTCCTCCATCTCCATTCAAACCACCACAACTTCAACAACTCCACCAAAGTCTCCACCTTCTCCTTTACTTTTTCCAAAACTACCACTACAACAAAACTCCTCCACAAATCACCACTCCATCATCTTCCCTAAGGGCCGGCCACCTCCATTGGATTGGGGCCGAGCTCTTCTTCGTCGGTAACATCTCCGGTGATTATTCCGGTAATCGTTTACGATTATTCCGGTAATCATTCCGGTGACGATTACAACGACAACACTAACGACACCACCACCATCTTTTTATAACCTTCTTCATCACCATCATCCCTACTAATTTCACCACCATCTTCACTTCCACCATCAAGTTCACCATCACAACACCACCTTCATCTCCACTACTTCCTTCACTTTCTTTATTACTCCACCAAAATCCATCTTCTTTACCAAATACCACCACCACTAACAAAATCACCTTTCCTTTCCTCTCCTCCTCCCTCTCCTTGGGGCCGGCCACTCCCTAGGCCACCACCAAGGGGTGGCGCACCACCCTAGGGCCGGCGGCCACCCAAAAGGCCAAGCCCCCTTTCCTTTGCTCGCTTGGTATTTTCCTTTCCGGGGAATCGGACGCGCAAAGCTTGAAAAGTGGCGTTTTAGGCGAGTGATTTTCCTCGCCAGAAAATAGACTTGTATTAAAATCATTATTATGTTGTCCTTGGTAGCAGTGCGATGTGGTTGTACAGGTGTGTGTGTTGTAATCTGTGGATATGTCCCGGACTGATATACTGTAATGCTTGTAACAGGATAGAACAACTCGTGCGACCATTCAGCCTCCGGTCTCTCACTATCTCGAAAGAGAGGTGATTGGGACCGTCAGGTTTCTCAGCTCCATCTGGTTAGCATACTTAGCGCTCAGCGCTTTATTCACTAAATCCGTCCAGGCAAGTTGCTACCGGACTTTCCACTCGTATTCTAAAACGAGTCGTCCCGGTAACCTCGCCAAGCGTATTAGTGTCTAAACTCTGTTCGCTACCTGTGCCTCCAGCATACTCAGCTCCACTTGGTTGTATCACTTGTCAACCGACATGTTACCACCCGACATACTACTACCTGATAATTGCCCCTTGTTACTACATGACTTGTCACTTGACGAATATCACCCTCTTGTCATGCTATCACTTGACACCCGGCATGATACACTTGACTCTTATAATTATCACGACCACGGGAATGATTACCTGACATCTTGATTTCTACTTAATATATTATAGTACATACTGTACTCCTGAGATACATGTATTCCTGACTTGTTCTGCTCATTCCCGGAATCTGATAAATACATAATAAATCATAAAAAGGAACAACTTGCATCGGGTCGGGGAAACTCGCGGCTATCAATACATGTTCATGTTTACAGTGATATTAGGCATGTTGTGCAACTAAAACTTCCGGTCTGACCTGTGGGCCTCCAGGGGACCGAGGGGAGAGCTGGCTCCCTCCTTCCTGGTACCATCTTGATAAGGGCATCCATAAGACCCTCCTGAATCGCCTTGCGGTAGGTTCCATTACCAAGCAACGGAACATCCTGGGCCGTGGTCCCGGGTATGCACGGGACCCACTGTAAACATTGTTCATTGATACCCCCGCTGGTTTCCAATAACAACCTTGCTTTACTCAGATGTGGATATATGTGTGCTGGGACGCTAGTCCACATATCTAGACATCAGGGTAAGACGAGTAATAATAATATTAAAAGATGCCAACTATGGATCCATTGTGTGCTTTACCGAGTTTGTCGATATATTCGGGTTTTTCTATTTACGTTGTACCTCCTTTACATGCTTTCTCATACACTTATCTCTTATGCCACTTGGCTGTAACCTGAACAGTTGTTGGGAGGTTCTGACTCCCTTGAATTTGTATGTTCAGGTTCTGAAGCTTGGATTGAAGTGAAGCCCTCCACCGAAGATCAAGTTTTCTTCTCAGAGCAGGCTGACTAATCTTGGTTCCTTTTGTACCCGACTCTTCCTTCCAGCTTGCGGGACTTTCCTTCAGCTCGTGAGCATCTTGTATTCATATTGTAAATTTTAGTTTTGTACCTGGCTGTGATATACGATACATGTAATAGTATATCACACTCTGTGAGAACTTTGTAAATTGTACTCCTTAAGTTGGCATGTGTATAAATACTACGTATTGTGGTACTGTGATTCTTGCCTGTACTGATGCTTAGCGTATATACGTAAGGGTACTTATGACCTGCGTATATACGTCGCAGTAATGTCTCCGTTCCCTCGGGATCGGGGCGTTACATTAACTTTCTCATTATGTGGGTGGTGATTGACCCCATAACAAGGGCAGTTATAACTGAGACGCGGGTTTCGACCCATGCGCCTTGGTGCTGCAGTGCTGGCTGAGACGCGGGTTTTGACCCTCGCGTCTTGGTGCTGCAGTGCTAGCTGAGACGCGGGTTTCGACTCTCGCGTCTTGTTGCTGCAGTACTGGCTGAGACGCGGGTTTTGACCCTCGCGCCTTGGTGCTGCAGTGCTGGCTGAGACGCGGGTTTCGACCCTCGCGTCTTGGTGCTGCAATGCTGCTGAGACGCGGGTTTTGACCCTCGCGTCTTGGTGCTGCAGTGCTGGCTGAGACGCGGGTTTCGACCCTCGCGCCTTGGTGCTGCGATGCTGGCTAAGACGCGGTTTTTGACTCTCGCGCTTTGGTGCTGCGATGGTGGCCATGATTATTTCTGCGTCCAGAACTTGGAACTCTGCTTTTGGTGACTTGTCTTTTAGTGATCTTTAGACAGCCTACATAGCGTACATCCCAAAGAGTATTTAAGTGTTTAATCTATGGATCAGAGTCCGATTGGATCAATTCTTCAAATTTAAAGTTATCTTCTCTGTCGTCTTCTAAATAGCTAGTTATACTTGGGCGGCGCATGCAGCGCCGCCTGCTGCGCGCCTCCCGCTTGTCCCCCTATCGGTTGTATGTCCTGAAATCCAGATTTGGGCCCCCGGTTTTGACGAAACCACCCTCCAAGGTCAATGGCTATCTTTATAGGCTTTTAATCACCAATTAAATGGTGATTTTGGGTTTTCTTATTCACTTCATGTCATGAACCTAGAAACATGTAAGAGAGGTAGTATTATTAACAGGATTTAATATTAAATAAATATGAGATGTGGTATGAAATATGCAATTTTAGAGACTAATCACTCTCGCCTATAAAAATGGGCTTAGGGTTAACCTCATCTCCAAGATTTATCTGAGTCACTTTATCCTCAGCTGGTGGTTCGTGTTGTTCAAAGCGTACATCTCAAAGAGTATTTAAGTGTTTAATATATGGATCAGAGTCCGATTGAATCAATTCTTCAGATTTAAAGGTATCATCTCTGTCATCCTCTAAATAACTGGTTGATACCATATTCCCTGAGAGAATTCCAAAAATATCGCCGACACTGATATCTGAGTCCCATGACGATGTTGTGATGAGCTATCATGATAGACCTCTTCTTCACATTCAGAATCGGGTCTTGTGATAGTAGTCGAGGTCTTTGCCTTTTGGTACAAATGAACGAAGTAATGCTCGCTTTTGATTGGGTCAAAACAAGGTACAAGAAGTTATTGCACAAGAACTAGGTGTAAAAGATATGGTTCAATGTTTAGAGTTCACCTTTGGTTCTTGTTTACTTCGAATATGTGATTATTATACCTTGTTCCAATCTTTCGTTATAGCATATAGCTATACCGAGTCGAACCACAAGGAGAGCTCGCGTAGAAGCTTTACAATACTAGTGAGAAAAAGAAACGAGATCTCTTCTTTGTCAATTACACAATGGCAAGCAATGTACAAGAAGTGGTGTATTGGTGGTGCATTGTGAAAAAGAAGTGAAGTGAATGAAGTGTGATGTAAAGAAAAGAAGAAAAGAATGCTAGAATAAAATGTGTAAAACTCTCTTGATAGAAAGATGCATGGCTAGCCTAACTACACCTCATTGCTAGCATACTAACTCTATGTTGATTTCAAGATTTGTCTCAAATTGAATCATAGACAATTGAAGATAGCTTGCATGTTCAAGTGTGATATTCCTTCTTGAAGACTAGTGTTCCGTTTAGTTAGTTAGCTTGAAGCCTCTTCTTGAATCTTAGGTTCTCTTACTAGATGTACATTGAGGAACTATAGGCTTGGTACTCAATTAGTGCAAAGGTTAGAAGAATCAAACTCTTTTGGACATTCAAAGCTTAACTACAAAGTTAGCTTGAAGTACATGAGATGATCTTGCTACACAAGTGACACAACCATGGTAATCCATCCTTATGATCCAATCAAAGGCTCTTTATAAGAGACACACAATTCATATAGAGATCTAACAAGCAATCACCAAAGGATACAACCATACTTCATTGGAATTCACAAGAAACATAGAATTATGCAAGTATTGAAGTATACAATCAACCAAGAGATAGTAGTAGCTAGGTGAGTCTTAGCTAGCCATGCAACTAGAACTTAGCCCTCCATTACACTAACAACAAAGCTATAATTCTCCATGGAAAGCAAAGATCTAAGCAATTAAACTAAAACTAGAATTAAATGCAAGAAATTAAAGCATAAGAAAAGAAAGCATACTCAAGTCTAGCAAAGAGAAGAAGAAAGCTCCATTGATGAATCTTTGCTTCAAGATTGTCACTTCTCTTGATTACAAACTCTCAAATTGAAATCTCTCTCTCAATTTGGCTAGAACTCAAGGAGGAAGGAGAAGAGAACTAAAAACCTAGAACAAAAATTACAACAATTCCCTAATTTTCTCTCTCTCTTCACTCACTTCCCGCACAGACCCTTGGCCAGCTATTTATAGGCAAATTTGAGAAGTCTCTGGAATCTTGACCGTTGGCACGAAATCCGAGATCTCAACGGCCTAGATCTGCCGCGGATTGCCGCGGATCCGCCGCCAGATCTTGGCCGTTGAGCCGGATCTTTCTGGTGAGATCTGGTGGTTGGGTGGTTGGCCACGTGGACCACTTGGATTCTCCACTTGGCGCGCAGATCTTGGTGAGATCTGATTTGATCTTTTGGCTAATTATGAATTAACCCCCTTAATTATCACTAATTAAGGTGGTTAATGACTTCTCCTCTTTAAAGTGTGGATCTGCAAAATTAGAGAAAATATGGGTTAAAAATCATATTTAATATACAATATGCAAGGTATAAAGGTGGTATAAAATGCAAATATGTGTAACAATCAGCTTTCCTTTGCCGAAATTAAAGACTTGATTCCTTGATAAAATTATACCCTATTCTTCCCATCATACATATGATATGACTTTTGTCCATA
Source organism: Agave tequilana (assembly GCA_038442645.1). Taxonomy (NCBI): domain Eukaryota; kingdom Viridiplantae; phylum Streptophyta; class Magnoliopsida; order Asparagales; family Asparagaceae; genus Agave; species Agave tequilana. The sequence continues at coordinate 228,033 of JAVJIF010001149.1, read as the reverse complement.
ATGGAAAGAATACTCAGAATTACCCCCTGAGCTTTTGCAAGCTTTGGGCTCAGACTCGATTCTTCCAAATAGAATTAGCTTTTGACCTTTTCTCTTGGTTGGTATTTCAAAGAGAGCATTGTGTGCGTCTCTGATCTTTTTGTGTGCTATAAGGGATGACTTTATTGATACACAAATAATGTTCGGGCATTCATTGCAGATCAAGAGTCATTGTTTACGTTAGTACTAGTGTCTGATGGTACAGAATCAGAAGCAAACACAGAAAAGTAAGCCAAATCTAAATTTTTATTGATAAACCACTCACCATCAAAATTAGCGGTGGTATTGAAACCGAGCTTATCAATGCTCGTTACGAGGAAATTTATTTCTCAGAGACACTCTTCTTCTGGCTCCGTATCAGCTTCGTTGCTAGAGTCAAGTTCTTCTGAGTGCGGCTTCTCATCAGTCTCAAGAGAATCCTGATAGAGGAGGGAATCAATGGAGAATTCTTGACTCCCTTGAACGGATGCCTTTTGACAATCAACGTTCTCATTTTTCCATCTTCATTAACGTACTTCTTTACTTGATGAAGAGTGGATGGGACGATGGAGTTGCGGTGAATCCAAGGTCGTCCCAGTAGCAAATTGTACAAGGTGTCGGTATCAATAACATAACATGTCACCTCGGATCTCAGGTCCCCAATTTGACATATGAGCTTGATTTTTCCCATCGGCCACATACCATTGGCGTTAGAGTCGAAGATGGTTGTCTGAGTGGCGCTTAATCGATGGGTGGGGATCCCCAAATGCTGCAGGACCCTGCGGGGTATGATGCTCAACATAGATCCCGGATTGACCTGAATACGACTCACTTTAGATGATCCAATACACCATGTATAATATAGGGGCCTATCATGTTTACCTTTAACTTGCATGTCTTCTGAAGTGAAGGTGATGCAGGAAAACTATTTTGAGGTGTGGTGGTAGTGGCTGTTGTCTTCCTCTCTGCATATAGCAGGAATCTGGGTCATGAAAACATCTGCATCTGCTAATGCTTCTCTTAAGGCATCCCTTGTAAACTTGAAAAGCCTCAGGAGCTCGTGAAGAGTGATTCAAGTAGGTAATGTTGGTTAGTTGAGCCATGACATCAAAATGGAAGGGAGTTGATGGTCACATACCGCATTTTTGAAGAACTTTAACATAACGACGCTCTTTTTATTTTTTCACAGATGGTTTCGTGGACTGCTCGATTGTCTCCTCAGTTGGCTGGGGGGTCTACCATCGGCTCATTGTACTGTTTCAAGTATTGCTTGTTAGATCGAGTGTTCGACATCAGAGGTGCGCCTGTGTCAACAGCAAAGGTTAACTCCTTTTCTCCTAAACTTGTGAGGGAGGCAATATCCTCCTCAGTTTCTTTGGTAGAGATACCTACCATATTGCTGGAGGATGCTTTGGCCTTGCCTTTGGACTTCCTGTTTGAGATAGTCATCCATTGTTGGCTTTCGACAATATCAGGATGGACCCACATTGTCTCTCCTTAAGGAGTAAGAATAGGAATAAAACCTTTCTCCTTCTGGTTATGAGGATCCACGTTGATCACTTTTAGTTCCCCTTTTGGAATGGGAACCACTCAGGTTGGTGTTGGTGGGAGATCCTTGCAAAATTGAATAGGTAATGTAACTATCATGTTAGCAGTCACCTTCTTCTGCTATGGACGAAGCTTAAGTACCTACAGAATATTCTTGAAGATGTAGCAATTCTTGGTAGGGTATCCCAGCATCCTGTAATATAAGTAGTAGCTAGGATCATCAGTCTTCTCCACCTCTTCAAGATGTCTGATCTCCGGTAATTTGAGTTTATTACTCCTTTGGAGTAACTTAAACAAAGAGACCACATACTCATCTTTAAAGGAGTATAGTTTATAGGCACGTGCTTGGCCGGGAGCCAAACTATCTCTGACTGACTGGGTCTTCAAAGTTGACTTGACCTCTGTTGCCAGGGTATCTCTTCTACTTGGTTTGAGAAGACGAATCTGCGGCACATCGTGTTGGTTTGTCAGGTCTTGGCTTGTTGTCTTTTTCCTCAGCTCTGACCCTGACGATAATTTCTTCCGCCTGCTCGCCTGTAGCACCAACTGCTTCCAAGTGCAGCATTCCGCTACTCGCTATTTGAATGAGGAGGGTAGTTTACATATTGTGGTGACATGTCTCGACCAGCGTACACTGGGTCATGCCGCTGGGACAACAGAGTGCCAGGCTCTGAAATCTTTCAACGAAGGTTTTAATAGACTCTTCTTTCTTTTGCTTGGTTACAAGGAGAGTTGGCACTGAAATTTCTATATCATCTTCAAAGAAACGAGCCAAAAACAACTTCTCGAGGTCAGCCCATGTATTGATCGAGCCGGCTGAAAGTTTCATGAACCATTCAAAGGCGACCCCTTTAACAGTGCAAATGAATAAACGAGCCATGATAGCATCATTCGATACTACATTCCCTGTTTGGGACTTGAAGCAGTATATGTGTTGGTTCGGCGATCCTTTACCGTCTAAAGTATGGATGGTCGGTGCCTTGAACTTGGAAGAGTAAGGAGCTGCATCCCATTCTGTTGGGTACAGCCGGATTATCCCCACATTTGAAGGCCGTCTTGGTTTGCTAGGGCTTCGACATTGCTTCAATTTACTCATCCTTTTGGAATGACTGCTTCTGTTTTCTGAGTTATCCTCCACTTCAGATGAAGATTTGGGTGCTTGGAGTTGGAATGCTCTTCATTCTCAAGTGTTTGCAGAAGATGAGCTCTCCCCTTCCTTCCTTTTGCCTTTAGACCTCTTTGAAGAAGTTTTACCCTTTGGTTTCTTTTCTCCTTAAGCAGTTGTGATAGTATCTGCTTAAGGGCATCGATAAATTCTTGCTGAGCTCGAATCATATCGAGTTATTTCCTTGGACGCGGGCCTTCTCTTCGAATTGCCTGGCTCGAATTGTCTGGCCACTTCCTCAGCAGTTCCCACCATGTAAGCAAAGGCGGTTGTTTCTAAACCAGAATTCGAAGATTGGGATTCATTGATAGCGGAGAGCTCATCATTCACCTTAATTCCCCTAGCCAAGAGACTGTAGTCGACTAGGGTAATTGTTCCCGCGCGGGTCCGAGTTTGTCGGTATACCTCTTCAGGTTCGACAAAAATATCCTTCAAACCTGGAGATTGTTAACATTCGACACCTCTGAACTGACAGCCAGTTGCTTCCTTTTGGACTTGCTTGGTGTGGAACTTGGTCCCACCATGTTTGCAGTCTCTTCTGAGTACTCGACGTCGGAGAATGATTTCTTCTTTCAGGATCATCGTCTCTTGGCTAAAAATCGAGAGTTTGTTTATCTGAAAGGGCAATGGCAATTAGAAAGTACTACTGATATGAGCCGCTTGTAGTGACATTATAGAGTGATTTAATGAACATTCTTTTTCCTTATGAGGTAGTCCCTTAGGTTCGCTGTGGGGATGTCTTAGGAACTAGCCTCAAACTTTAGGGGTGAGGGCTTTTTGGCTTTTTAATTCTTGAAGACATGCCATTTTGAATGTGGGTCTCATGTTACTTTATTGACATGCAGACCTCACGTAGTATTGGGACGCAGACCTCCAGCGTTGGCTGAGTTTGCCTCAGAATGCGAGCCTCACGTTTAGAATTAAAAACGCGGGAGTCGCGTTCTGAAACAAGCAGAATGTGGGTCTTGCGTTTTGAAGTGGGTAGAATGCGGGTCTCACGTTTGACGTAGACCTCATATTATTGAAGAATGTGGGACTCACATTCTGGAATAGAAGCACGGTCCTCGCGTTGTTGAAGAACGCGGGACTCGCGTTCTGGAACAAAAGCATGGTCCTCGCATTGTTTGAAAGAAATGCGGTATGAACCTCGTGTTTTGAATCTACAAAACAGATTACCTTTGCAGATTTTTCAATTTGTTGTCGACGAGCATGACACCTTTGTCGATCAACATTCTGATTGAGCCGCAAGGGTTGTTGAGAACCCTCGGCAACCTGAAAATTGCAGAGTTCGGAGAGGAGAGTGATGGCGAGATTGATTTTCACCATCGTTGTAATCGTGTACCGACGCATTAGCCCCGCAAGTCTCCTGAGAGACGTAGATGCGAGCTGCATGGGTTGCACAAGAGGTTTTTAGAATCTTGTTAGAAGTGGCACCCCGTTTACGCTGTGAGTAGTGGTGCAGCCACTTTGGGAGAATCTCTAAAGAGATTCGAGAGCGAGTCCCAGAAAAGACTTTGCGGTACTGCCGCATTGCCGTAGGGTTGGCGGAGCCTGAGAAGAGAAATTCCTTAAACTTTCCTTGGTTAAATTCAATGGCAAGGGATTCTACCGTCTTTCCTAGGAGCTGGATATCAGATTGTGCCACAGTGTTCTTGTCAGTAGAGAATGAAGTCCCCAATGGAGTCATCTTTTGTTTGGTTGGGAAAATAAAGTAAAATTTCTTTGAGTGAATAAAAAATTACAACGGAATGACTCCGATTACAAAAGAGAGAAAAATAACTGGTTCTCCCCTTTAGTTAAGACTGGGTTCTTCGTGTGGTGATAGATAGTGATTCTTGTTCTCCGTTGACTGACTGAATGACAAGCTTTTCTTTGAAATTGCTCTCAAAAATCAATCTGGAGAGAGCTCTGTTTTTAACATACTAAGTGTTTAGAATCTACTGATTTCTCCTTCTAAAAAAGTAAGAGGAAAGCAAGATGCTTTTAGCTTGAGAATTCTCAGCTCTCAATCTCCAAAAGTTTCTCTTTCTCTTCTCTGGCTTTCTCTTCAATGTCCTTCCCTCCCTTCATAACTTCTTAGGCTATTTATAGGGGGTCAGAGGGTATAATTATCCCCTATAATCCCTCCATAATGGGGATTAACTCTCCCATTACATAGGGAGTCAATTGACCCAGTAATGAGGATTAATTATAATAGAAACGCGGGTCTTGCGGTGAACGCGGACCTCGCGTTGTTTGTTATAGATGAGAATATCTCAGTCAGAACGTGGAGTTGCTCAGACCCGTGCTTGAAGTGAGATGCGAAGTTACTCAAACTCGCGTTTGGAGTAAGATGCGAGGTTGCTTAAACCTGCGTAAGACGCAGAGTTACTCAAACTCATGTTTGAAGTAAGACGTGATGTTACTCAGACCCGCGTAAGACACAGAGTTACTGAGACCCGTGTCTGAAGTCTACATTTTTCTTTGGACGCGTTTTTGTTTCAATGCGACCTTCGTGTTGAAGTGAGGTTCATGTCTGATGACTTGTCCTTAGTGATTTTTAGATAACCTATAATGGTGAGCATGTGACTGTGTTTGTGTGTGAGCATGATTTTAAGAGTGCGAAACATGATCAGTGTGTGGTTTCCTTTGAGTTTACCTCTTTGGAAACATGGCTTCTAATCTAGCTTTGTAAATTCACATTTTTTTTAAAATATTGCTTAAGGTACTGATTTTTTTTTTCAAAATGAAAATCTCATTTTCATCAAGATAGAAAATTTAACTTTGCAAAAAAATTTATGTGCTTCAAAATCCTTTTGTGTCTTTTGAAGTGTGGAAGATAAGAGTTCTTTTTCTTTGAAAATAACAACTAATTGATTTTGAAGAAGTTCATTTTTCTTTTTCATTTTTAAATACTTCTTTTTAAGAAAATCATAGTTGTTGGAAAGTTTTTCAAAAGATTCACTCAAGTCATCCATAGATAGCTCACATTCATCAAGTGAAGATTCGGATGTTATCTTGAATGTGTTCTCATTTGTCATGAAATACATATTAGACGTGTCACCTCTTCTTTAGAGTCGCTCTCTGAATTCCATGTTGCCTTCAAGACCTTCTTTTTGTAGGGCTTTTTGGAGGTTGTAGGTTTGCTTTGGCCTCCGAGCACTCGACAACGTGTGTCCTGGTTTCTTACAATTGTAGCAAACAATCTTCTTGTCCTCCTTCCCTTGCCATCTTTTTTTGTTGTTGAACTTGACCTTATTGTACATTCTTTTTACATTCTTCACAAGGAGGAATAAATCCTCATCATCTTCTTAGTCATCATCTTCATCATCAGAGATGGTAAGTGGATTTAAAAAAAAAGGTCTTCTTCTTTTGAGATGCCTTCTCTTCTCTAGCATTTCTTTTCATCTTATGCGTTTTTAAATTCTCAATAAGATCAATAAGTTTTATTTCTTCCTTATCATTTAGCTCCATCAAAGTATTAGATTTGACCTCCCATGATGGTGGAAATGCACAAATGACCTTCCTCACTTTTTGGTCATTGTCAATTCGTCACCTAAAGAAGCAAGACCATTTCTAATTTTAGTAAATTAGGTAATCATGTCAGCAATGAATTTATTCTCGTTCATGAAAAAAAATTTCATATTGAGAACACAAGAGATCAATCTTAGCTCTCTTGACTTGTGATGTCCCATCGTGTGTGACAATCAAGTGTGACCAAATCTTGTAGGGATTTGCAATGAATTACCCTGGCAATATCATCATCATTCAAGGCTTGAAGTAAGGCACAATGTCCTTAGCATTAGCATCAAACTGCTTGGCGACAATTTCGGACCAAGTGTCCTCATCACCATTGGATGCACTAATTGGTTTAGTCACCACTTTGCAACCTGGCTTCCTAGAAATTTTAAGAAAATAGTCATCTTAACTTTTCATATGGGAAAGTTAAGGCCATCAGATGGAGTCTTAATACCTTCAGCCATGTATACTAGTGTGATAAACAATCAAATGATGCAAATGAGTGAGTGATTAGCTAAAGTATCTCTTAAAGGTGGTTAAATCAAAAACTAGAGTTCAAAGGCTCTGATACCAATTGAAAGTACACCTAGAAGGGGGTGAATAGGTGTAATACTAATCAAATGTAGAAATGCAACAATTAAATTAAATAGTGAAAATGGTTAACTCAAATCAAGAAGTGAAGTCGGATTCCCTATGAAGGGCTCTAGAACTTCTCCTCTATATTTCTCTAGATAAAGAGTTGAGGTACTCAATTGCCTTCTTGATTGAGTGAGTAAAAATCGACAAGTGGAGATGATGCAAGAAATGAATAGCAAGTGCAATAAAAGCAGAAACACAAGTATAAGTAATAGCAAATAGAGTAGAGTAAGAGAGAAAACAATCGCAAACACAAGGGATTTGTTTCGAGTTCAAGCACAAAGGTCTACATCCTCGCCTTCCCCGCATGAAGGATTTCACTATCCACTAAGAATCTTCTACAAAAGAACCTTCACAAAGGAACTACATGGTCTACACAAGACCGGAGTATACAACTCAAACGCTCAGACCTCTACATAAGAGGTAACACAAAGTCAATAAGGTTTATAAGCTCTTAGTGACCACAAAGATCACAAACACTCTTTTACAACTTTCTATAGTATAGAATGGGAAGTGAAGCTCAAGAAGTTTTGTGAGAGAGAAAATTTAATCGAAATGGATGAATTTAAGAGCAGAAAACTTGTAAGAATTAGTTTGAAAATGAGAGCACTTGAAACAAGAAAACTAGAAAACTTTTCTTTTGAATAAACTTAATTTTTCAAGATATTTCCAAAAACCAAAAGATGTTTAATCCTCTCCAAATGAAGTATATATATAGGCAAGTGATAAATATTATTAAAGGGGTCAATCAGGGCATTAAGAGGGTAAATAAACCCAAAAAAAAGCAAATATACTTGTTGGAAAAAAGCCAAAAGTTCAAAAATTTAAAAACTAGTTGTTACTATACCTGTGACAAGACTTCGATTGACTGGCCGGTCGATGGGCTGCCTAAAAACAAAAGTAGCCAAAACTTGATTGCAGAATTAAAATACCGTATAGTTTAGGGCTAACGGGTCGTGTCCACGAGGAGAGATGCGATACAAGCGTTTTGGTGTTTTTATGGAAAATAAATTTTAGTGTTTATGTTTTTTAGAAGAAAAGAAGATGGAGGTAGAGAAGTGATTCTGATTGAGTTCAAATCTGCATAAAAAATACAGAATTTTAGAAGTTTATAATAGAAGTGTGCAAGTGTTCAATGCTACCACTATAGCAGTGGTTATGTGGGTCGTGATCCACAAGGAGGGACTAGCGATGGAAGCTTTTGTAAGTTCTCTTTAGTTCACAAAAAATGGTTAAAATTCTTCTTTTAGTTCTTTAAAAGAAAAGAAAATAAGTTAGGTTAAATTGTTAAGAAAGTGGTAGATTGAGAAAGTAAAGAAAAATAGAGAATGATTTTGTACAAAGAAAGTAAAAAATAATAAATAGAGTTGAGAGATGGTGATGTTGGTGATCTAAACTAATAATTAAAAGAAAGAAAGTTAAACCCTTAAAAATACTTACTTACCTCTTTGGCCCCTGCTTACCTTTGACCTATATCGACGATGTACCTTTGTTTGATGGCGAGTGAAGTATGTTGATTGAGATTTTACCTGCACACAAAAATATAGAATATTAGATTTAAAACAAGATGTGCAAGGTGCTCAATTCTAATCCGCTGTAGCAATGGCTATGCGGGTCGTGATCCTCAGGGAGGGAACTGCGATGGAAGCGTTTAAGCAAGTTATCTCTTTTTTATTTATTTTTTATTATTTACAATGGTATTTACAATGAAGTGGGAGAAATAAATTGGAAAGAAGTGGAGTTTGTCATCTAATCTAAAAAAATAGAAGAAAGGAAGAAGATTATAAACTAGAAAAATACATACCTACCTCTTCAGTCTTACTTACCTTTGAACCTTTTACTACAACTTACTTTGTCTTCGAAGGCGTACAAGAATGGCGTATAGGATCGTCCACCTTCGCGATCTACACTACGAAAAGAAAAGACTGGCAAGCGACGGCTTGTTCATCTCCATAGGCCATCAAGGGCTCTTCTTCGGCTAAGCAATCTCGAAGCGACTAGTTCTCATGGTTTGCAAGACATCAGAGAGAATAACACAAGTATAGAAAAATAAAACAAGAATAAAACACGAATACAAAGAATAGACATAACAAAGACAAACCTTTGAGTGGATTTCATTAACAATGGAAGAAAAGTAGGCTTACACCGCTGTCACCTCAGTACAAGCATGGACTCCTTCCTCCATGAAAGCTTCCTCCACTCTCAGTTACAAAAATTACAAAAAGAAAAACCTAACCTAAACTACAAATTAGCCTAAGAAACCCTAGAATTTGCTCTGTATTTTCTGTATTCTGTACTTCTGAGATCTGCCCTTCCTTTGTTGCTATGCAGGGGTATTTATAGGAGAAAACCAGAGGATAAGAAGCATACGAAGATAAGAGGTGCAAAATATCTCTGAATTTGAATTTCTCTTATCTCCAAACTTGTTTTGACTTATCCATAGAAGTTCAAATCTGTGCTGCAACTTATTATTATGTTGATCTTCGAAAATGTCTTATCTGCTCACAGAATTGAAACGTTTGATCAACATAAGAGTTGTAGGTATTCAAGTCTTCTTTCTGGAGCATCTTGAATCATCAGATTTGCATATCTGTAGCAAAAGTTATGATCTGAATATTAAAACGTGTACAGTCTGAATCCGAATTTTTTGAATTTTTATCTTTGCACTCTTCTCCTTTTATCTTCATCCTGCAAGTATTTAGGGTTGAATAGAAATCTATCCTTCCCTCTTCTTTTGGTATTTGCAACTATTGACCTCAGTAATTGCAACTTTGACATTTGATAATTGTAACTTTTGCATTGGGCTTTAAACATGGGCTTTTGGGCTTCTTTTAAGGCTTTATTCTTTTATTTTTATTTCTCAAGGCCTGCACACAATAAATAATAAAATATTAGTAAATGTGCAGAATTATAGGAATAAATATGAAAATGTGATAGTAAATGTATTGAAAAATATGCACTTTTTACTACCTATCACACCCTCACACTTATCTTTTTGCTCATCCTCGAGTAAAAATCAAAAAGAAAAAGAAAAACTAAACTGGCTAACTCACTTTCGTAGGAATCACGGTTGCACTTAGCATGTGCAACAAGCCGTTAAACCCCTAGGTTACCCTAAAGGACGAGTGTTGTCTCGTGAGGGTTTTCAGCGGATTACACCCACAAAATCCTTAAAAAGGAAAATATTTGAAATACTTTTGAAAAGACTAAGTAATCTATAAATTTTTAGGATCCTCATTTTTATTCATTCTTAAACTTAGTCTTTATAAAGTGAATTGTTATCCATTTTAGGTAAGGGTCAAAATTGAATGTTTGTATAGTCTTTTTCGTTACCCTAAGTCATATGCATCCTTATGAATTTTTTTTACTAGGAATTCCTTAACTTGGACTCTCATGCCTCTTTATTATTATTATATATATATATTTTTTTTAATATGTATAACTCAACTAATTTTCTTTCGTGTAAGCATGAAGGCTTCTTGAGGCACTCATACCTAACTAATTGACTATTAGATGTGTTAATACATATATAATATTTCTTAGTTTTCTTAGGCTTTCTAATCCACCCATATAGCGAACTTAAAGTCGGTGGCTCCCAAACCGGTCGGCTTTAGGGCACCGGGTGAGAAAATACCCCTCGGACTCAAATTCGAGTGAACTAGGCCACAAAACTAAGGATGCTTATTTATAAACTCACCTTTAGGCGTGAATACATATGCTTCTTGAGGCACATGTATCTAGCTTAATCAGTGAATTTTTTTTTTTAGTATTTTTTTTTTTAAGGCACAAGAGTCTTTGTTTTAGAATCCTAGATGTGTAAGTGAATTAGGTATGCACATTTCATTAAGGTAAAAATTAAGACTAATTAATTATTCAATTTTTCCTCCTATACCTAAAAATTAAACAATTTATTTATTTTGATCAAGTTTTTAGAAATCCTAATCATGATTTTCCTAATTCTTAAGATTAACTTAGATTTCTTTCAAAAGATAAGTCAAAATATTGTCCTTTTTATAAATTTTTTTTTTGAAAATTTTGTTAGTTTCTAACTATGTTAGTATGTTAGTAAAGCCTCCCCCCATACTTATCTCATGCATTATCCTCAATGTATGAATGTATGCATGTATGCATGAAAAAGAATAAGGGAAGGCAGAAGTTACCTCAAGGTGGTGGTTCCGGTGGTGGTCTAATTGGGCCAAGCGTTGCTACCCAATCAATATAATGTGGTAGTTCACGGGACCTACCTTTATTGACCTCTTTTCTATTTACATGTTTACAGTCCCTAGTATGAATAGAATCATGGAAGATCCTCTCGTGAAACTTACTTCCTTTACATGACCAGTCCTGGAAAATCATCTCAGAGTCATGGTCTATACCTATGTCCAACAAAAGAATGTGACTTGGTAGAATGGTTGACTTGGACTCAAGAGTGATAGGTTCAGGAACGAATACCTACTCAGGAAAGAAACTTAAATCAAGTAAGGGTTCAGGAGTCGAGCTTGTTTCAAGAAGTGTGTCCAAGTCAAGAAGATGAAACTCAAGTCCACAATCATCTTCCCACAATGGAATGTGACTCAATATTGGTGATTCAAGTTCAGGAATGATAGGTGTGGGAATCAAATCTGACTCTAAAAGATTACCTAAGTCGGGTAACAAAACGGGAGTCAATATTGATTCGGGAATTTAAACTTGATCACAGATTTGAGAATCAAAGTCACATATCTCATTCGGTTCAATCTCATAAAAATGAGAACTTGCCAATTTGTCAATGGGACTTTCAAAAGTATGAAATTGGTCAAGTTCAATATGATGATCATCAAAAATAGGTGATTCAATTTCATGATCTATAGGTACGGGAATAAATGTTGGCACAGAAAATTGGTCTAAATTGGGTAAGGATACCGGAGTCAACATAGATTCGAAAATGGAAACTGAATCGCAAAGTTGGGGATCGGGTTCACATTCACAATCTAATTCAATCTCATTGAAATTAAAACTAGCCAATTTGTCCAAGGATTGGGGTTGAGCAAGTTCATATTGATGTGATGAAATTGAATTTTGATCAAGGTCTTCTAGACAGAATGATTCTTGGTTCCTATCAACTTGCTCAAGAATGTTGGAAAGTCTAGAAATTTGATCATTCATTATATCTTGCAACCGATCCACTTTTTCTTCTAACCCATCGAATAGATCAATGGTGGACTGAAACCTGGTGATGTGGGAAGAGACGTATATGAAGATAATGGTTGAATAGGTGGTTGACCATACGGCTCAGGGGTATTGAATCCCCATTGACTCTGTGAAGAGTAGTGATGATTATTCCAATCTTGTTCATAGTATTGGGACTGGGGCATGTAATGATTCGGATAAGACCAATCTGGCACACTAGGTTGGTCAAAGTTATGATATGCCGGGTTGGTAATATCCGAATAAGAGGTTGGTGTGTAATATAGATTCTCATTAAAGTTGAAAAAATTGTTGTTATAGGCCATATCACACAAATACAAACAAAGAAAAAGAAAACAAACAAATAAGCAAACAAAAAAGAAAAAAATTCTATCCTAAGTTAGGGTAGACCTATGACCTAGACGACTCCTAACTGGTTAGACTGTCCACGGGAGGTAGGGTGCAGACTTTGACCACAAGTTAATCAGCCAGGTCAGGGCAAGATTGGTGGGAGGTTTTCCGTCAAAGACGTTCCTTAATTAAATAAGGACCAATCTTCAGACTTTCGGCCCTCAATCCCCTTCCTAGACACTGATTTGGCATGAGTCAATTTCCAACACTGTTCCCCCTTAGGATAATCTCCTAATTGAGTCCGAGATGTCCCTAGGGCCAACGTCTACTAAATTTTAATTAGGCTTGGGTTAGTGAGTGCTTGGAATCTGATTTTTGGGCCAAGGAAGGGTGATGAAATCCCCACCTTATCTTGTTAATGGGTTATGCCCTTAGAATAAATTTGTGCAAGTGTACAAAATATGTAAATAAGATTCACTCAAAGCATGAAAATCAACCAAGAGATGAGTCCTATTTTACATGAAATGCGAACGTACCTTGCTCCAGCACTCTTGAACAGTAAAATAAAGGAATTGAAAAGACACGTGCCTAGGATGCAAACGTCTAATCAATTTTTTATCTTTTTCAACAAATGTTTTACTGTTGATTAATTAGCAGTATACAGGTTTATCACAGAACAAATTTTAACAGAGAAGAAAACAAATCTTGCAATTTGTAGCAACCTGCAGAAAGATCTGTCAGTAATGAACTACTAAGGCCACGGGAACGCGGCTATTGTCGCGGATCCGCGGCACTGTAGTAGGCTCTGATGCTCTGCCTTCGAGGGCAGAGGCACAGAGTTGCTATATGTCCACTTCTGCTGTTTCCTGTTCTCCAAACCTGCAAACAGAAAGAATAAAAGAATTAGTTAATAATTAATTTTTTTTAGAGATAAACTTACCGTCCCTCCCCGGCAACGGCGCCAAAATTTTGATTGAGATTTTACCTGCACACAAAAATATAGAATATTAGATTTAGAACAAGATGTGCAAGATGCTCAATTCTAATCCGCGGTAGCAATGGCTATGCGGGTCGTGATCCTCAGGGAGGGAACTGCGATGGAAGCGTTTAAGCAAGTTATCTCTTTTTTATTTATTTTTTATTATTTACAATGGTATTTACAATGAAGTGGGAGAAATAAATTGGAAAGAAGTGGAGTTTGTCATCTAATCTAAAGAAATAGAAGAAAGGAAGAAGATTATAAACTAGAAAAATACATACCTACCTCTTCAGTCTTACTTACCTTTGAACCTTTTGCTACAACTTACTTTGTCTTCGAAGGCGTACAAGAATGGCGTATAGGATCGTCCACCTTCGCGATCTATACTACGAAAAGAAAAGACTGGCAAGCGACGGCTTGTTCATCTCCACAGGCTATCAAGGGCTCTTCTTCGGCTAAGCAGTCTCGAAGCGACCAGTTCTCACAGTTTGCAAGACATCAGAGAGAATAACACAAGTATAGAAAAATATAACAAGAATAAAACACGAATACAAAGAATAGACATAACAAAGACAAATCTTTGAGTGGATTTCATTAACAATGGAAGAAAAGTAGGCTTACACCGCTGTCACCTCAGTACAAGCATGGACTCCTTCCTCCATGAAAGCTTCCTCCACTCTCAGTTACAAAAATTACAAAAAGAAAAACCTAACCTAAACTATAAATTAGCCTAAGAAACCCTAGAATTTGCTCTGTATTTTCTGTATTCTGTACTTCTGAGATCTGCCCTTCCTCTGTTACTATGCAGGGGTATTTATAGGAGAAAACCAGAGGATAAGAAGCGTATGAAGATAAGAGGTGCAAAATATCTCTGAATTTGAATTCCTCTTTTATCTCCAAACTTGTTTTGACTTATCTATAGAAGTTCAAATCTGTATTATGTTGATTGCCGATAATGTCTTATCTGCTCACAGAATTGAAATGTTTGATCAACATAAGAGTTGTAGGCCTTCAAGTCTTCTTTCTGGAGCATCTTGAATCATCAGATTTGAATATCTGTAGCAAAAGTTATGATCTGAATACTAAAATGTGTACAGTCTGAATCCGAATTTTTTGAATTTTTATCTTTGCACTCTTCTCCTTTTATCTTCATCCTGTAAGTATTTAGGGTTGAATAGAAGTCTATCCTTTCCTCTTCTTTTGGTATTTGCAACTATTGCCCTCAGTAATTGTAACTTTGACATTTGATAATTGTAACTTTTGCATTGGGCTTTAAACATGGGCTTTTGGGCTTCTTTTAAGGCTTTATTCTTTTATTTTATTTCTCAAGGCCTGCACACAATAAATAATAAAATATTAGTAAATGTGCAGAATTATAGGAATAAATATGAAAATGTGATAGTAAATGTATTGAAAAATATGCACTTTTTACTACCTATCATATGTCAAATAGGATCTGTCCCATTCCCGATTTACACTACGAAATGAAGGGGCAAACTACACTACCATAGGAATGACTATCCATCACTATAAGTCATCAATGGCGCTTACAAGGGCAAGACAACTTTGAAGCTATCGAAGTCATTTGAATTCACAAATACAGAAGAGGGAAGAAAATAAAAATAAGAGTAAAGAAAAAACTTCGATTTGATTCAAATAATAATGAAAAAAAATACTTACTTGCATCGGTGTCACCCTCAATACAAGCTTTGCTCTCATTCCTCCATAAGACTCTTCTCTCCTCTCAGTTACATAAATAAAACAAAAATTACATAAAAGAAAACAAAAAACATAAGTTACAAACTACAAAATAGTCTAACTTCTACTCTCTACTTGATCGTCCCCTGTACACTGAGAAATCCCAGTATTTATAGGCAAAAATCAAAAGGGGAGAGTGTGAAGAGATAGGTGAGCAAAACGCTCCCTGTATCTAAACCAATTGGCCACGAAAACACGACTTTGGCCGTGTTTCCGCGGCAAATGGCCACATCCAGGGAGCAAATAATTCTCTTTTGATTTTATCCCTTTTGTCCAACTGGATTTCCTGTTTGATCTCTGATTTTGATCTGATCTTCGGAGATCCTCAAGCTAATCTATTTGGATTCATATAAATCTGAATTAACTGGTTTTATTTGAGTAATCCTCCCTGATATGCATTGATCTTCAGCTAGAATCGTCTCTACCCTCCTAATATTTGTCTCCATCTTTAATTAAGATTTAATATTAATTAAATCAGAATTAAAGTGGGCTTTTGGGCTCATTTCCTTTCCATCTCTATTAGTAATGGGCATGCATTTTATTAAACAAAAATAAGACTAAATACATATTTATTAGACAATAAATATGAAAATGCGACATTATATATGCAATATAGGTGACCAATCACACTCCCGCACTTATCTTTTGCTCGCCCTCGAGCAAAACATTAAAACTAATCCTAAGAAATTATTAGACCACTTTCGCAGGTCACTCGATTGTACTGAGCATGTGTAACAAGCCGTTAAACCTCTAGGTTATCCCTAGAGGATGAGTTCTATCTCGCGAGGGTTTTCAGTGGATTACACCCACAAAATCCATAAAGAAAGAGAAAGTATTAGTATTTTCGAAAAGTATTTTGGAAAGAGAAAATATTTGAAGTATTATTGTAAGAGTTCAAGTAATCTATAAGTTATAAGAAAACTGAATTTTCATTCCTAAACTTAGTCTCTATTCAAAAACTTGTTATCAATCAAGGTAAGAAGTCAAACTGTATTTCTCATCTAGTCAATTATTTTACCCTAAGTCATATGCACCTTCGTGACCGTGAAATTTTGACTAAGGGTTCTTTCACTCTAACTCTAATGCCTTATTTAATTTATTATTTTGTTTATATTTTTTGGTGCAATTATTTCTTAGTTCTATTAGGCTTTTTAATCTGCCCATGTAACGAGCCTTTAATCTTGACTCCCAAACCGGACGGTCTTAGAGCACCTGTGAGAAAAACCCCAAAGACTTAAGGACTTGGGCAAACAAAGCCACAAAACTAAGAATTTTATTATATGGACTACTTTTATACGTGAATGTTCATGCTTTATGAGGCACAAATACCCAACTTAATCAGAGAATTTTTGATATAAGTATATATATTTTTTCTTTTCTTTTTTCTTTTTCTTTTTTTATATAAGGCATAAGAATCTTTGTTTTTGAACCCTAAGTGTGTAAGTGTTATAAAGTTATATATTTTATCAAGGTAAAGATCAAGACTAAATTACTTTTTCAAATTTTCTTATAACCCTAGAAATCAAATGAATAATCTTATTTTGATAAAGTATAAGAAATCCTAATTATGATTCTTCTATTCCTTAAAATTGACTTAATATCTTACAAAAAAAATATCAAAATATTGTTCCTCTTTTCAAAAGTTTTTAAAGAAAGGAAATGTTAATTTTTTATTTTAAATTAAAAAAACTTATATTATGTTAGAACCCTCCGCTACACCTATATCATGCATTGTCCTCAATGTATGAATGTATGCATAGATGCATGAAAAAGAAGAAAGAGAAGAAAAAATATTACCTTAAGGTGGTGATTCTGATGGCGGTTGGGTTGGGCCAAGCGTTGCTACCCAATCAAGATAATGTGGTGGTATACGGAACCCAACTTTATTGACCTCGTTTCTCTATATATAATTATAATCCCCAATATGAA
Organism: Agave tequilana; assembly: GCA_038442645.1. Taxonomy (NCBI): domain Eukaryota; kingdom Viridiplantae; phylum Streptophyta; class Magnoliopsida; order Asparagales; family Asparagaceae; genus Agave; species Agave tequilana. The sequence goes on along the minus strand of JAVJIF010001149.1, from coordinate 210,985 downwards.
TAGGATCATGAAAGATCTTATCATGAAACTTATTCCCTTTATATAACCAGTCTTGAAAAATCATCACGGAGTCCTCATGGTCAATACCTATGTCCAACAAAAGAATGTTACTTGATGGAATAATTGACTTGGATTCAAGAGTGACAGGTTTGGAAACCATTACTAACACAGGAAAATCAACTTTGGGTTCAAGAGTCTATTTTGGTTCAAGAGTTGAGCCCAAATCAAAGAATTGAAATTCATATTCTTCTCCCATCAATGGAATATGACTATCCTAATTTGGTGATTCAATTTCTAGATCTATGGGTACAGGAATAAATGTTGGCTCCGAAAATTGGTCTAAATTGGGTAACGATACCGGAGTCAACATAAAATCGAAAATGAAATTGAATCAAAAGGTTGGGAATTAGGGTCACATTCTCATTCAAATTTAATCTCGTTGAATGAAAAACTTACCAATTTGTCCAAGGTTTGGAATAGGCGAAGTTCAAATTTGTGTGATAAAATTGAGTCTTGATCAAAGTCTCCAAGCCTCGGGAATGATGAACATGTGTTAGGTAGAGTTTCCTCATTCCGATCTTTCATTATGTTGATATAATGACTCATTAGTACTTATAGCCTATCGATAGATTGGAAAAAATTATTTTCGGACTGAATCAGGTTTTCCAAACTCCTATCTGAGGCCATAGGTTCTTCTTATTGTGGGACTTGGAACATGGAGTAAGGATCTTGAATTTAGGAGTGTTGCGAGAATTGTGAGTCCATCATTTTCAGGTTTTGTTCCTGGTACTCAATCATGACTTCTATATTTTTCATAGCCTCAGATTTTTTTCTATTGGCTATTCATGACTAGAAAAATTATAGGTTGAATATAGGAATGAAGGTTGACAATATGACTCGGGGGGTTGTATCCCCATTAACTCTGAAGAGTAGTGATGATTATTCCAGTCTTGTTCATAGTATTAGGACTGAGGCATGTATTGATTCAGATAAGACCAATCCGATATACTTGATTTGTTAAAGTGATGATATGTCGGGTTGGGAATATCTGAGTCAAAAAAGGTCGGGGTGTGATATGGATTACCATTAAAATTAAAAAATTATTGTTATAAGTCATATCACACAAGAAATGTCAAAAACAAACAAAGAAAAACAAACAAATAAAAAGAAAAAATCTAACCTAAGTTACGGTAAACCTTAGACTTAGACGACTTCTAACTGGTTAGACTGTCCGCGGGGGGCATATTGCAGATCAGACCACAAGTTAATCGGCCAGGTAGAGTAAGATCTGTGAGAGGTATCTGTGCCTAAGCAACGGGCCTAATTATACCAAACCACTGTTCTTCGAGATTTCGCCTCATCAATCCTCAACCTTTGACACTGATTTGGCAAGAGTCAAATTCTAATCAACTTTCCTCTTAGGTCAGTCTCCTATTTGAGTCAGAGATGTCCTTAGGACCAACGTCTACTCAGTTTTAGTTAGGCTTGGTTTAGTGAGTGAGGAGATTGTTTGTGAGCTAAGAGAGGGTAATGACTTTCACACCTAATCTTGTTTATAAGATAAGCCCTTAATTCAGTTTAGTGCAGTGTACAAGTATATAGAAAAATAACACTCAAGCAATATTTCATACAAGAATGAACCTTATACTAAATGTTATGCACACATTTCTTGGCTCCAACACTCTTCAACAATAAATATAAAATGTAACGAAATAGACATGTACCTAATGAAAAGTCTAAACTGTTTTTAGAATTTACAATCAACCTTTTACTGTTGAATTAGAAATGTATGTACAGTAAGTCAAACAAGGAAATAACTAACTACTGATATTTAAACTTTGTATTCAGCCAACCTGAAAAAAATACAGGTTAGTAGTTCACTCAGATTGCCATGAGAATGCAGCAAATCTGAGGATTACTGGGCCTTGCTTTCTTCAACAGAGTTCAGGGTCACTTATATGTCCACTGTAGCAAAAATATCCTTATTACTAAACTTGTACACCAATAACAGAGAAGAAAGTTAATTAATAAATTAAAAAAGAGTAACTTAACGTCCTTTCCTAGCAACGGCGCTAAAATTTGATTGAGCGAAACCTGCACACAGGAATACAGAATTTCAAAATATTATAATAGAAGTGTGCAAGTGCTCAATGCTACCGCTATAGCGAGTGGCTATGCGGGTCGTGATCCACAAGGAGGGACTAACGATGGAAGCTTTTTCTAAATTCTCTTTAGTTCACAAAAAATAGTTAAAGTTTTTTCTTTCAGTTCTTTAAAAGAAAAGAAAAATAAGTTATGTTAAATTGTTAAGAAAGTGGTGATTGAGAAAGTGAAGAAAAATAGAAAATGATTTTGTACAAAGAAAGTAAAAAATAATGAATAGAGTTGAGAGATGGTGATGTTGGTGATCTAAACTAAAAATTAAAAGAAAGAAAGTTAAATCCTAAAAAATACTTACTTACCTCTTCAGCGCTTGCTTACCTTTGACCCGTATCGATGATGTACCTTTGTTTGAAGCCGAGCAAAGTATGACAAATATGATCTTCTCCATTCCTGATTTATACTACGAAATGAAGGGACAAACTACACTACCATTGGAATGGCTATTCATCACCATAAGCCATCAACGGTGCTTGCAAGGGCAAGGCAATTTCGAGGCTATCGGAGTCATTTGGATTCACAAACACAAAATAGAGAAGCAAACAAAAATAAGAGTAAAGAAAAAAAGAAACTTCGATTTGATTCAAATAACAATGAAAGAAAAGACTTACTTACCCCGGTGTTAACCTCAGTACAAGTTTTGCTCTCATTCCTCCATAAAACTCTCCTCTCCTCTCAGTTACATAAATTAAACAAAATTTACATAAAAGGAAAAAAAAACCTAAGTAACAAACTATATAATAGCCTAACTTTACTCTCTGCTTGATCGTCTTCTGTACACTAAGAAATCCCAGTATTTATAGGTAAAAACAAAAAGGGAAGAGTGTGAGGAGATAAGGGAGCAAAACGCTCCGCGTATCTTAACCAATTAGCTGCGTTTCCGCGACTTAGATGTGGCCAAATGACCACATCCAGAGAGCGAATGATTCTCTTTTGATTTCCCCCCTTTTGTTCAACTGGATTTCCTATTTGATCTCTGATTTCGATCTGATCTACAGTGATCCTCAAGCTAACCGATTTGGATTCATATAATCTGGATTAACTAGTTTTATTTGAGTGATCCTCTCTGATAAGCATTGATCTTCAGATGGAATCGCCTCTGTCCTCCTGAATATTTGTCTCCATCTTTAATTAAGATTTAAATTTAATTAAGTCAGAATTAAAGTAGGCTTTTGGGCTCATTTCCTTTCCATCTCCATTAGTAATGGTATAACTCTCGGTTCTCAATATACGTATGTCAATACTGGTATCTGATATTGATTTAATCATCCTAATAGTCGAATTGAGGCCATTTCAGCTCAAGATATTGTTTCCCAGTATTTTGAATTTTTCTGAATTTTTGAGGATTTTCCTGAATTAACAGAGTTTAATCCAATAAAATAATGCTTAAATATTTATTCAAAATGAAAATAATGAAATTTAAATAAAAACAAAATAAAAATAAAAATGAAACCGGAACAAAATCGTTGCATTGCGTTCGAACCCGTGACTAATCAGGAAGGAAATGGATGCATGAACTATTATAACTTCTTGGCAAATGGTAACTATATTTTTCTAACCTTATTAGTTACCCTTTATTCTTGCCAAAATTAAATAAAACCAACCCCTTTAATATGATCACACACAGTGTTGAACTCGAGACTTCCCAATCCAAATTATGATGCTCCGACCACCATGACACATAAGCGTGTGGATAAAGGAAAGCCCATAATTTATTTAACCATCATAATTATTCACCTTCTTCTTTCCCATTTTCACCACGTCCCCCATGACACACCACGTTTTTTCCCTCTCTTTCTCTCTCTCTCTCTCACATCACCCACTCTCACCTCCACTTCCTCCTCCACTCTCTCACTTCCCCCACTCACCCTCTTACCCGTACACGCTCTCTCTCCCCTATCTCTAAATTATGCTTGGTTTCCCCTCCTTTATCTACTCCTTACTCCTTACTTAGACCGAGCCTCCCCTTGCAGCGTCGCGCCTCCTCGTGCACAGGTTGCGCACCTCAAGGTAGTGCACCCCCAAGGCCAACAGCAGCCCATGGCGGCCACCACTGCATGCCGCCCAATGCCTTTGCTCGGCAGCATAGCCAGGCTGCTGTTTTCAGTTGCGAGCTCGCGCTGCTGAGCTCGGCCCAAGGACGAACTACGGCTGTTCACGCTCCCCCTTCTCATGTTGTCGCACTCCTCCGCGAGATCCTCAGGAGCCCGAACCAACGCCCTGCACTCTACCGCACTCCTCCATGGCGAGCTCTGCATCTCCATGGCAGACCCTTGGCCGAGTCAAACCCCCGGAGCTCCATCTCCCCGCCGGCGAGCGCGAGTCCCTCCGGCGAGATCCCGAGCACCACATCTTCTCCGTCGGAGCCCAGACTCATCACCGGGCCCCTCCGCGAACCCCGTCGTGCCCTCCACCATAGCGTGAGTATTTCCCTTCTCTCTGTAAATGTTTATTGGTTGGGTGTTAATAGTGTGTTAATTATTTAATTATTAGTGTATTAGTTTAATGTGTTTTCATGTTTTTGTGGTGTTAAATATGTGTGTGTTTCAATTTTTTGTGCTGTGAAAGATGTGTGTGTTTTTACATTTTGAGTGTTGTGGTTTCATTTTTTGAATGTGTGAGTGCATGGCTGTGAAAAGTGCGCGTGTGTTTTTAGGTGTTGTGGTTTTCATTTTTTTTTTTGAGTGAGTGGATATGTACTTTCTGTGCGTGTATTTCATCTTTTTTTTGAGTGTTGTGAATGTGGTGTGAGTAACAATGCATGGGTGCATATATCGGTATATAAATTTGTATGTTTATTAGATGTATTTATGCTTGGTGCATAGTTGGAAGTGTATATGTCTGTTCCCCTATTTCTTGTTTCGTGCACGCGCCGACGACCGTGGCTGTCGTCCATCTCCCACGACCTCCGGTGAGCTCTGCCATACCTTCCGGTCTCCACCCACAATCTTGACCCGATACCTATTGTTGTCAAGGGAATGTCGGACCCCGCAACAAGAGGCAAGTGTACACGATTCTCTCCTCGTTAATTTTCTTATTGATCTTATTATTGATCTTAATTTTGCCTCTGAATTATAAATGCTGGTTATCATATCTCATGATCGTCAATATTATCCTGTGATCACGTTTACATATCAGCTCTTCCTCTTCCGATTATATGACTAATTATTCTATTCTTGATATTATTACTGATACTGTCTCGTGATCTTGTTTTATTACCTTACATATCATGTTTGCATCTTGTTCCTATACATACATGCATCCAACTTAAATTGGCATTATTGCTGGTATGTGATATATTCTGACACGAGAATCTATAATGATTGATGTATGAAGACTATATATCGACTGATATTGTGATCCTGATATTACAAGAAATTAATTAAGGAAATTGACCATTATATTCTGAGTAATTATTCGAGGATATCTTATTGGATTATGGACACATGATCATGACCATTTTACTTTGACATTTGAATTACATGACACTGACATCACTTGCACTACTTTGTATTTGTTATTGCCACCGTTTACATTGTCTTGTGATCTTGCTAAACATTATATTCACTAATTGTCACTGATATTCTTGGTACTGAATCTTGTTTTGTAACACTGAGTAACACACTATTTTGCATTTGCATTGATTAATAAAATTAACCAAGTCGGGGTTACTGGGAAAGACTGTAGCAGGGAAAATCCAGGGAAGTGTGCTTGGAAGGGCGACCCCTTGTGGGTTTGGATGCCACACGTGATCTTGTTATATATGCGCGCTCCTGTTATTACATGTTACATGATACCTGAGTACAGTGAACTGTTTCTCCCTACTATCAGGATCCACTAACGCATCTCTTGTTTGATATGCAGTTGTCTTGTGGGATGGGACACAGGATGGTTGCATTAGTTAGAGTAATAAAATATGCTAGACATATGCACTTGCATCATATCCTTCATCGTCTTCAGTGATCTAGTACCTGACTTGTATTTTCAAGATACTGGCACTTGAGACTCATGTGACATGCATTATCTTGACTACATGACATTCCTGGACCTACCATGATGTTTTATCTTATGATCTTGTGATTATGTTACACGACAGTTACTTGTCCAGGACATCTCATGTTCATTATATACATGTCACACCATGTATGCATGGTCTTATTGTACATGATCTGTCTTCCTGATTATCTCTGTTATTATTATTACCTTCAGTTCTCAATATTGTCAAATATATTATTCCTATGTCCTGCTTATTGTTACTACTTTTTCCTGTTCTCTCTTTATCATTCTATTTCCTTCGTGTACTCTTACTAGTTCGCTTCTGACTGACCTTTATATTATATTTTTCAGTATTTAGATTAGAAAGCCGGTATAGAGAGTTGTTCGTAGATCATTTTCTGGCTCAACTATTCTCCGGTGAGTTCAGTTTTCTTTCTTGACTTGTCTTATTCAGATATAGTGGATGATATTGTTTATGATTCAGTTTTTCATATATGAGATTTTATCCCTGCGCTTGGTTGTATGTGCATATATGTGTGCTATCCTGCTTGTTATTGACAGCCTAAGGTACTCATGGAAGAGATTTCACTCTTCGTGAGTATCTGCTGGCCATCGTCACGTAATCGTATTCCATATTTTGGGAAGCGGGGCGTGACAAATGAGCCTGCATTTAATTAAACAAAAATAAGACTAAATACATGATTTATTAGATAATAAATTTGGGAATGTGACATTATACATGCAATATTGGTGACCAATCAGATTCAAAGAAAAATTGAAGACTTAGAATAAGTTTTGGAAAAGATGATTTTTAAGAAGACATTGAGAGTGGTTTAGCTGTGTTTTTAATAATGGAAAGGATCCAGCCTCACTAATCTTCTACTCAACTACTTACTTCTCTCAAGAAAGTTTTAGTGCCTCACTTTAACCATAGGCAAAACACAAAGTTTTTTTTGAGTGTTCAAGTAAAACAAATGAGATGGTTTTGTTTTTAAATTTTAAAATTTTTTTGACACAATGCATGAAAATAGAATGTTAAACCATCAAGCGAAAGAGCAAGAATGGTATAAAAAAGATTTTGAAAATAGTTGTGTTTTTTAAACATATGTTTAAAGTTCAAGATCCATCCTTATATGCTTTCAAGAACAAAGCATGACTTAGGGATTCTTATGATTCAAGTGGGTTGCTTTCATAAAAATCGATCAAGAGAAGAGGGGCAGAGGAGATTGATTAGTGAGCCCAGAAAAATGTTTACTTACTTATAATTGATGTAAAATAACACATATAATTAAATGTAACATACCAGAGAGTTGAAGAAGAAGAGAGGTCCTGAATCTTTATTGATGTCTCAACATCGGATTACAATCACTCTTTCTCTCTCTCTCTCACTTATGGATGGACTAGACTAGAACAAGGCAAAAGAAATTATAAATGTGTTGCGACTATCTAATATAAATCCAAACCTTAAGAATAATAAATTTAGATCCTAATCTTCGTCCTCTTGAACTCCAAAAAATGTTGTATTTATAGCCAAAAAGGGAGTAGGGGAGAGCGTCTGAAGATAGGGCCAAATCGCTGGCCTAACAAAAAAAGATTTTTTGATAAGATTTGAGATAAGATTGGAGATATTGACAAAATCGCTTGCCCAATAGAAAAAATCTTCTGATAATATCTCCTTTGGATCTCCAGATTTTGACAATACACCTTTGATTCTTCAAGCTAACCAATTTAATTTTTCTAAATCTATTTTTAACTATAATTATTTGGCTTTATCTTCAGTTAACTAAATAGATCCAATTAAATCAGAATTTAACTGATTTTTATTTGGTCTAATCTTTTCTCCTTCATTAAGAAAAAACCTACAAAATAAGACATTAAGATAAGGAATTAGCAGAATTTATTACAGAATTGCTGCAGAAATTTAGTAATAAACATGCAATAAATGTGTACAATCACCGTTACTTGTCGGTTGACCACCCGGTTGTCCGATCTCAATAGAGACTTCGGTGCTTCAAAAAATTGACAGTCGGTCGTCCTTCCCATCGATCGTTAGATTTGACGGTCGGTCGATTGGTCATCTGACATGCACAAGTGCACAGACTGCCATAGTACATTTCAATGCACTGGTCCGGTCAACCGACCCAACCCAAAAATCATTTTAAATAGAGTTTTTAATATGAAATTCATTTTTAAATATTTTGAACAGTTTGAAATGTGATTTGGCAACACATAGGCTATGAGATACATGTTTAAAACAAGATATAAAGATTTGAAATATATAAGACATGTATCAAAAATCAATCCTTGTAAAATACCAAAACCAAAAAACTAGATATGAAAACTTGTAGTTTGTGTGTGACTTCTTGAACATCAATTCTACATTCTACACTTAAATAATCTATTTTCTTATATTAGTTCTATAAATCATCAAGCAATTTTCAAGTGGACTTCTTCAAAAGCCAATCTTGATCATCCGAATTTGAACCCCATCCTTTAGTGATCTTGAGACTTGAACACTTCCTTTTAAGAAAGAGTTGAACAAAATATCTTTTGAACCTAAAAAACTTAAACACTTGAACTTGATTAGTGTTGAATAACTTCATGCGGTTTGAAATCATCAAAACAAAATTGGAGAGTATACCCTTGGGCCAATACATCTTACTGAAAAATGTTCAATGATAGGGTATTTGTTAGGACTAGATTAAAATCAATTCAACTATATTTTTCAAGGACCTGCGAGTGAACCCTGTCCATCAAATTTCAATTCAAAGTGTTGGAACTATTCGAATTTCTTATGGGATAAATCATATATAAATTTTCAATCCAATTGTTCCTCCAATGAACCATCACTTCCAAAATTTGTGTGCAATAATAATCAAAAGGACACTCAAACAACATTAGAGGAAACTTTTAAAGCTTTCATGCAACTTTCAAAACAAATGCTTAACGACAATGCCTAACAAGACAATCTTGACTCTTAATCCAATTGTCTGTCACTGAATCATTACCTCTACCTTAAGAATGTGATAATGAGCATATGGACAATCAAACAACAGTAGAGGAAAAATTAGAATATGAAAATCAACTTGCCTCTCTACTAGTTTCCTTACAACAGTCTGCGGCTCAATTCGAAAAATTCAGTTCTCAAATCTTAGACTATATAGATGATCAAATCGCTTTGAATGCCACTAAAATTAGTGAGAGAGAAAAAGAGAAGTGATTCATGATCAATTTGTTCCTGAGCCAACACTAATTCAAACAACTTCAATGGAAGAGCACATCCATTTCCATGAAGTTAACGAAGTCCCAACGGTGGGATCCGAAAAGCAAACTAATAATCATATTAATTTGTCTGCTCATTCCATCGAGATGCTCTTCGAGTCTATTCCATTAGTTCATATGAATCAATTTGAAGAATTTGAAGAGGAGAAGCAGGTTGAGAAAGTTGTACAAGTACATGAGAGTATTATTTTGATGATGAACCTCTATGTTGGAAGAATTGTTCAGAGATAATTTATTTACACATACACCCTCTTTGGAGCATACTGAAATATTTATAAAGATGAAAGTGGTAATGATAAACTTTTTTCTTGATAAAAAATTTGAGCAAGAATTCAATGAAATTTGCGAAAAGAGTTTATTGAGAGCATAATGTTTCATCTAACCGTGTTAAGAAAATTGAGCATATACCGAAAGCCCCTCATTTGGAAGAAAATCACTTGAATTGAGTATCTTTATTTTCGATGAGCCAACTATTGATCAAGAACCTCTAATTAAAAAAGCTTTAGCCTTTTTGAAGGTGAACTTATGTGTTTGGATGAATCGTCTAGGGATGCTTTGGTTAGTTACACACCTCTAAAGAAAATTATTGATCCAAGTTTTGAGATGATGTTTGACGATGAGCTTAAGTTCCTCGACAATCATATTGTGGACACTCCAATTGTGTTATGTGATAATGATAAATTTGTGAGAAGCCGAAGTGAAAAGAAAAATAGGAGGAGATTGAGGAAGGTGATGAACAAATTGGAGAGGATGAGAGAAAAGATGACAAAATGATTGACCTCTCCAATTTCACCATTGAAGAGAACGCATTGGAATGATGGAAAGAGAGCTTGAGGAAATATAACTAGAAAGATCTAGGTATGAGGGAAGACATCGTACTGTACATTTATATACAAATTTATTTTTTTGAGTCCATTAGTTTTTTATTTTTCTTGTAGTGAGTCGAGTCAATGTAATCTTTTTATTTAGTGAATATGTATCTTTTCTTTAACCTATGTGTCAAGTTATTGTAAGTGATACAGGGATGCATTCTGTAATACCCCTCTCCCGGAATACGTACTTAGATACGTATTCAGTCTTTCGATCGTATTTTTCGATTTACCTTCCGTATTGGACCGATTTTAATTTCAAATATCATTTTCCAAATTTTAGATTTTATGTGATTTTCTGGAATTTTCTGGAATTAAAATGAATTTCTTCAAAACCGGTGTCGGCCAGTGCCGCTGACCGATTCCCGAATTTTTATCTTCCAAACAGTTAGGAATTTTTAGAAAGTCCTTTAGACTTTATTGCTTAGAATCATATTTCTTACTTATACACTTTTTCTGAGAATTTTATGAATTTATGAAAATTCTTTCGGAGTCGGTAAATAACTGATTCCGGGATTTTTAATTTTAAAACTATACAGTATTTCTTCAAACGAATTTCACCATGAGTCTTCAAATATTATTCTTGATTTTTGATAAAATTTTCAGATCATTCCGAGATATTTGAATTTCGGACATTTTTTCAAATAATTGCAAAATCCCACTCAATTTCCACCTCATTTCCCACTCACTTTCCCACCTAACCCCACTCATTCTCTCTCTCTCCCACAGCCGGCCAAGTGGCCAGGTGAGGGACACCTCACCCCTCCCTTTTTGCAAGAAAGCCCCTCTCATCCATCTAAATTCCAACCCCTTTACAAAAATCCCAACCTTATAAATACATCTTCATTTGCAAATCACTCTTTTTCTCCTCTTTCACTTCAACAAGAGAAGCTTCTCCAAAAATCCTCTCCTTCTTCAACCAAAACCCTAGCTCCAAGAACTCTCCAAGCTCTTCATCCCAGCTCAAGCCTCTTCCTTGGAGTTTGGATCGTGGCTCTCTCCGTCGCCAAGGATCATTTGGGAGCTACTCGTCGTCAACAACCTTTTCGAGCTCACTAACTCAAATCCAACCTTTCCAAGTGAGTATATCTACTCACCAAGGCTAGTCCATCTTCTTGTGTACTTGTGTTGATAGATCAGGTCCCCTTATGTCATAAAAATCCTATTTTTAGACTATTAAGACCAACCCCACAAAAATCTGATTTTTTGACCTACCAGCAGCAGATTTCAGAGGATCGGTCGACCGGCAGTCGACCGATCACTCGACCGATGTGCACAACGTGCACAGTTTTGAGCTGACGGTCGACCGGCAGTCGACCGATCACTCGACCGGCCTAAGGATTTAGTTGTGTCGGTCGACCGGCAGTCGACCGACAGTCTACCGACCAAACCTGGAGCTCACGGCCCTGTAGCGGTCGACTGGCAGTCGACCGACAGGCGACCGTTAGTTATATCCCCGGTCGACCGGAAGTCGACCGGAGGTCGACCGATAGTCTAATTCTGGGCCAAAATTTCTGATTCTTTCCCTTTCTGATTTTTTATCTTACCCTGATACATGTATGATATATTAGTCTGGTTTATGCTTCATACTTGTACTGCATGACATGTTACTTGATGGATCTTACCTTATTATACTTCATGACTTGTTGTTACATACTGTCATTCCATAACTTGTTAAATACGAAGTATCTCCACCTCTTCATGCTATCACTAAAACACCAAGCATGATATACCCGACTTTTGTATAAAATAGACCAACTTACATTGGGTCAGGGGGAAACATGCGGATATCGATATGTGTTCGTGTTTACAGTGGTTTTAGGTATATTGTACAATTATGATTCCGGTCTAACCTGTGGTACTCCAGGGGACCGAGGGGAGTGCTTGCTCCCTATTCCTGATTACTGTCATGACAAGGGCATACATAAGTCCCTCCTGTTAGGCCTTGCGGCTGGTTCCGTCATCAAGCAACGGAACACCCTGGACCGTGGTCCCGGGCATGCACGGGACCCACTGTAAACATAGTTCGTCGATACAACCGCTGTTTCCAATAACAACCTTGCCTTACTAGGATATGGATCTATGTGCTCTGGGACGCTGGGTCACATAGCTAGATATCACAGTAAGACAAGTAATAATAATAAGACGTTAACTGTTGATTTATTGCATATGACCTTACCTTATTGAGTTTACATCACTTGTTATTCGTTGCTATTTATTACTACTCCATTATCTTTATTCATGATCCTTAGTCACTTGGCTATCTTTTAATTATTGTTATATGTCTTGACCCCTTGGATTTGCATATTCAGATTCCGAGGCTTGGAACGAAGTGGAGCCTTCCACAGAGGACCGGGCTTATCTTTGCGAGCAGGCTGACCAGCTCTAGTCCCATCGTGCCCGACTCTTCCTTTTGGTTCACGGGATCTCCATCCATTACGTGAGCATTTTGTGTTTCTGGTTGTATATTGTTCCTTTTGGACTTGGGTTGTGATAAAAGACACTTGTAAAGTGATATTGCTTATCATAACTTGTATAACTTTGTATTTGTATCTTGTAAGTTGGCATATGATTATACCACGCTTTGTGTTGTACTCTGATACTTGTTGTACTTAATGCTTAGCGTATATACGTGGGGGCACCTTCTGACCCACGTATATGCGTTGCAGTGACGTCCCCGTATCCGTGGGATCGGGGCGTTACAGGTTGGTATCAGAGCCTAGGCTCTCAAACCTAAAAGTACAATCAAGTGGCAAATTCTAGTAATTTGCTAATGCCAACTACAATGTACAAAGTTATCTAGTCCTCCTTGATTCCGTCCTTGATTCATTTCCTCGTGTCCTAAACTCCTTTCATTTGTTTCCAATTCCAGATCTTATCCCTTTCGATATGGAGAGGCGATCGGGTCGTAACAACATCGGGCAAGTACCGAATGGACCCGTAGGAGGGGAGAGTGCTGATATCCTGAAGGTCATTCAGACCATGATGGAGAACCAGCAGCAGCAGACTGAGCTCCTCAGGCAGGAGTTAGCAGCCCCGAAGGAGCAAAGACCTGGGAACGTGTCAGACTTCCGGCGGTTGCAACCGGCCATCTTCACGGGAGTCGAGAAACCATTGGATGCTGAACAATGGTTGACGGACACCACCGATCTGCTGAACGCCGCCCGGGTGCCTAAGGAGAACCAAGTGGAGGTTGCCAAGATTCAGCTGAAGGACATAGCTCGGACTTGGTGGTTAGCCGAAGAGGCCAGACTGGAGAAGCCTGTCTCCTGGGATACTTTCTCCAAGAGCTTCTACAGTAGATTCTTCCCTGCTACTGCTCAGAAGGACATGGAGGAGCAGTTCATCAGACTACAGCAAGGGAACAAGTCCGTGGATGAGTATGCCGCGGAGTTTCTCAGACTGAGCCGCTTTGCCCGTACATGGTGACGGATGGGGAGAAGAGGGCAAGCAGGTTTCAGCAAGGTCTGCAGATGGACATACAGGTCCTCTTGATGCCCCAGCAGCTGAAGACCTATTCAGAAGTTCTCACCATCGCTCGAGAGGTGGAGCGTGGGTTAGAGAAGAAGCAAGAGGATCAGATGAAGAACCAGGCCATGAAGAGGCCGTTTGTACCAGTGGGTAGAGGAGGACCATACAGAGCAGCGAAGGTTCAGGCCAGGCAACCATTCAGAGCAGTTCCTTACCAGATGGCTCGACCAGGTCTTATCTGCAACTTTTGCCAGAAACCAGGACACTCTCAGCAGAATTGCCGGAGGGCAAACGGATTGTGTTTGGTGTGTGGAGCACGAGACCATGCCGTAGAGACCTGTCCACACAGGAGAATGGGGTTTGCTAACCAAACCTTGCCGGCACCTCAAGAGCAGAATGGACAGAGGGTACTACCAGGGCCAGTTGGGCAGAGGAACCAGGGACCAGTGATGAGGAGAGCTCTTCCCCTTCCTCCACCGCATGTTGTTCGCCCAGTGCAGAGAGGAGCCAGGACGGCAGCAGGGCGTGGTAGAGGTCAGGCCTACAACCTGACAGCAGAGGAGGCTGAGGCTTCAGAGGAGGTGATTACAGGTAACATCAGAGTTCATTCAATACCTGTTCTCGCTCTCTTCGATTCAGGTGCATCCCACTGTTATATCTCCGATCATTTTGTGGCTTTACATTCTATACCTGTTAAGGCTTTAGACCGCAAATGGGAGATAAGTACAGGGAATGGGGTAGTTATATCTTCTAGAGTTTGTGCTGACTGTCCAGTGGAACTTTGTGAGAAGATCTTGGCCATAGATATGCTCGTACTAGACACCAAGGGGTACGACGTAATCTTAGGCATGACCTGGCTCAGTCAGTACTATGCAGTGATTGACTGTAGAGAAAGGAAGATCAATTTCAGAATCCCACTTCAGCCGGAGTTCCAGTTTAATGGAGAGGTGAAGCCTGCTAAGAAGAAGATTCAGATGACCACTTCGGGGGTTCAGAAGGGAGTGCCAGTGTGGGATGAATTTCCAGAAATCTTTACTGAGATCTCAGGGCTTCCACCGGAGAGGATAATTGAGTTCTCCATTGATACAATTCCAGGAGCAGCTCCTATATCCAAGGCTCCGTACAGGATGGCACCGACGGAGTTAGAGATTTTGAAGAAGCAACTGCAGGAATTTTCAGACAAGGGATTGATTCGGCCAAGCACTTCACCATGGGGCGCTCCAGTGCTATTGGCGAATAAGAAGGATGGTGGTAAGAGACTTTGTATTGATTATAGGGAATTGAACAAAGTCACCATCAAGAACAAATACCCCTTACCCAGGATTGATGATTTGTTTGATCAGCTTCATGGAGCCCGTGTATTTTCTAAATTAGATTTGCAGTCGGGTTACCATCAGCTGAGGGTGAAGAAGGAGGATGTTCCGAAGACGGCATTCAGGACCCGATATGGCCACTATGAGTTTCTAGTTATGCCTTTCGGAGTCACAAATGCCCCTGCAGTTTTCATGGACTTGATGAACCGAGTGTTCTCTCCTTATCTGGATCAGTTTGTAGTTGTATTTATAGATGACATCCTGATCTATTCAAAGAATAATAGGGAGCATGCAGAGCACTTGAGGATTGTGTTGCAGACTCTTCAGCAGGAGCAGCTTCATGCCAAGAGGAGCAAGTGTGAATTCTGGTTGGACAGCATAGCTTTCCTTGGACACATAGTTTCAGCAGAAGGAATTTCAGTTGATCCTAGTAAAGTCCAGGCAGTGAAGAATTGGCCAGTTCCGAAGACGGTGACTGAGATAAAGAGCTTTCTTGGACTAGCCGGATATTACAGGCGCTTTGTCCAGGATTTCTCTAGACTTGCAGCTCCGTTGACCAGGCTCACCAGAAAAGGGGAGAGATACATATGGACAGAAGAATGTGATGCAGCATTTGAGCAGTTGAAGCAGAGGCTTATTTCAGCTCCAATCTTGAGGACTCCTTCAGGAAGAGGAGGGATGGTCATTTTCTGTGATGCATCAGGTAAAGGCCTGGGGTGTGTGCTTATGCAACATGATCATGTTATAGCATATGCATCTAGGCAATTGAAGCCTCATGAGAGGAATTACCCAACTCATGACTTGGAGTTGGCAGCTGTGATATTTGCTTTGAAGATATGGAGGCACTACCTTCTGGGAGACAAAGTGTTGATATACACAGATCACAAGAGCCTCAAGTATATTTTCTCACAGAAGGAGTTGAATATGAGGCAGAGGAGGTGGTTGGAGCTTATGGCGGACTATGATATTGACTTGCAATATCATCCAGGCAAGGTCAATACCGTTCCAGATGCACTGAGCAGAATGCCAGAGAACAGAGTGCTAGTCCACCTTACTCAGCAGAGGGAGTTGATCCAAGAATTCATCAGATTGGATTTGATGTTGGTGCAAGGAGGTGATAAGGCAGGGCAATTCATGGCATTGCAGATCCAGTCATCATTGATAGAGGAGATCAAGGAAGCTCAGAAGGAGGACCCCAGATTACAGACATTCAGAGCTCAAGTAGAGGCTGGATTGAGGACTGATATCTGTATTCATCCAGATGGTGCATTGTATTTTGGAGGTAGACTCTGTGTTCCCCAAGGAGAAGTCAGACAGAAGACTTTGGAGGAAGCACACCGTTCAGCCTATTCTATACACCCTGGGGGAAACAAGATGTATCAGGACCTGAAGAAGCACTTTGGTGGAATGCTATGAAGAGAGAGATAGCCCAGTTTGTTGCCAAGTGCTTGGTTTGCCAGCAGATAAAGATCGAGCATCAGAGATCAGCTGGACTTCTTCAACCTTTACCGATACCCGAATGGAAGTGGGAGCACATCACCATGGATTTTGTGACGGCATTGCCTCGGAGTCCCAAGGGTAATAATGCTGTGTGGGTAATCATTGATCGCCTCACCAAGTCAGCTCACTTCATACCATTCAGGGTAGGTCAGTCGACAGAGGTTCTGGCAGATAAGTATATGAAGGAGATAGTTCGTCTGCATGGAGTTCCAGTCAGTATTGTATCAGACAGAGACACCAGATTCAGATCTCATTTCTGGGAGAGTCTCCAAGAAAGTCTGGGGACTCGTCTGAAATTCAGTACTTCATATCATCCTCAGACAGACGGGCAATCTGAGAGGACTATCCAGATCCTTGAAGATATGTTGAGGGCTTGCATGATTGACTTCAGAGGATCATGGGAGGACCATCTTCACTTGGCTGAGTTTTCTTATAACAACAGCTATCAGGCAAGTATTAAGATGGCACCCTTTGAAGCATTGTATGGAAGGAAGTGCAGATCACCGACTTGTTGGGATGAAGTCGGTGAGAGGAGTCTTTTGGGACCAGAGATCCTGATGCAGTCGACAGAGAAAGTCAGGATTATCAGAGATCACCTCAAGGCTGCTCAGAGTAGACAGAAGAGTTGGGCAGACACTCTAAGGAGGCCATTGGAATTCCAGACCGGAGATCATGTGTTCTTGAAGATATCACCTACCAAGGGAGTAATCCGGTTCGGTACTCGTGGAAAGCTAAGTCCGAGATATATCGGCCCATTCGAGATCCTGGATCGTGTGGGAGAGGTGTCTTATAGATTGGCATTACCGCCATCTTTGGACGGGGTGCATAATGTTTTCCACGTGTCTCAGTTGAGGAAGTATGTCAGGGATGACAGCCATATTCTGGATCATTCCGAGCTGGAACTACAACCGGATTTATCATACCAAGAGCAGCCGATGGCCATTCTGGATAGGAGTGTCAAGACACTGAAGAACAAAGCTATTCCATTAGTGTTGGTGTCTTGGAACAGGCATGCGCCAGGGGAGGCCACTTGGGAACGAGAGGACGTTGTCCGGGAGCGTTATCCTCAACTCTTCACATCTTGATTTGGTAAGACTCTTTCCTTCTACTCTTCTCTACCGTTATCTTTCCTTGTATCCGTATCTATCTGTTGCTTTTCCTGTTATCTTTCACCTTATGAAATTTCGAGGACGAAATTTTTTGAGGTGGGTGGATTGTAATACCCCTCTCCCGGAATACGTACTTAGATACGTATTCAGTCTTTCGATCGTATTTTTCGATTTACCTTCCGTATTGGACCGATTTTAATTTCAAATATCATTTTCCAATATTTTAGATTTTATGTGATTTTCTGGAATTTTCTGGAATTAAAATGAATTTCTTCAAAACCGGTGTCGGCCAGTGCCGCTGACCGATTCCCGAATTTTTATCTTCCAAATAGTTAGGAATTTTTAGAAAGTCCTTTAGACTTTATTGCTTAGAATCATATTTTTTACTTATACACTTTTTCTGAGAATTTTATGAATTTATGAAAATTCTTTCGGAGTCGGTAAATAACTGATTCCGGGATTTTTAATTTTAAAACTATACAGTATTTCTTCAAACGAATTTCACCATGAGTTTTCAAATATTATTCTTGATTTTTGGTAAAATTTTCAGATCATTCCGAGATATTTGAATTTCGGACATTTTTTCAAATAATTGCAAAATCCCACTCAATTTCCACCTCATTTCCCACTCACTTTCCCACCTAACCCCACTCATTCTCTCTCTCTCCCACAGCCGGCCAAGTGGCCAGGTGAGGGACACCTCACCCCTCCCTTTTTGCAAGAAAGCCCCTCTCATCCATCTAAATTCCAACCCCTTTACAAAAATCCCAACCTTATAAATACATCTTCATTTGCAAATCACTCTTTTTCTCCTCTTTCACTTCAACAAGAGAAGCTTCTCCAAAAATCCTCTCCTTCTTCAACCAAAACCCTAGCTCCAAGAACTCTCCAAGCTCTTCATCCCCAGCTCAAGCCTCTTCCTTGGAGTTTGGATCGTGGCTCTCTCCGTCGCCAAGGATCATTTGGGAGCTACTCGTCGTCAACAACCTTTTCGAGCTCACTAACTCAAATCCAACCTTTCCAAGTGAGTATATCTACTCACCAAGGCTAGTCCATCTTCTTGTGTACTTGTGTTGATAGATCAGGTCCCCTTATGTCATAAAAATCCTATTTTTAGACTATTAAGACCAACCCCACAAAAATCTGATTTTTTGACCTAACAGCAGCAGATTTCAGAGGATCGGTCGACCGGCAGTCGACCGATCACTCGACCGATGTGCACAACGTGCACAGTTTTGAGCTGACGGTCGACCGGCAGTCGACCGATCACTCGACCGGCCTAAGGATTTAGTTGTGTCGGTCGACCGGCAGTCGACCGACAGTCTACCGACCAAACCTGGAGCTCACGGCCCTGTAGCGGTCGACTGGCAGTCGACCGACAGGCGACCGTTAGTTATATCCCCGGTCGACCGGAAGTCGACCGGAGGTCGACCGATAGTCTAATTCTGGGCCAAAATTTCTGATTCTTTCCCTTTCTGATTTTTTATCTTACCCTGATACATGTATGATATATTAGTCTGGTTTATGCTTCATACTTGTACTGCATGACATGTTACTTGATGGATCTTACCTTATTATACTTCATGACTTGTTGTTACATACTGTCATTCCATAACTTGTTAAATACGAAGTATCTCCACCTCTTCATGCTATCACTAAAACACCAAGCATGATATACCCGACTTTTGTATAAAATAGACCAACTTACATTGGGTCAGGGGGAAACATGCGGATATCGATATGTGTTCGTGTTTACAGTGGTTTTAGGTATATTGTACAATTATGATTCCGGTCTAACCTGTGGTACTCCAGGGGACCGAGGGGAGTGCTTGCTCCCTATTCCTGATTACTGTCATGACAAGGGCATACATAAGTCCCTCCTGTTAGGCCTTGCGGCTGGTTCCGTCATCAAGCAACGGAACACCCTGGACCGTGGTCCCGGGCATGCACGGGACCCACTGTAAACATAGTTCGTCGATACAACCGCTGTTTCCAATAACAACCTTGCCTTACTAGGATATGGATCTATGTGCTCTGGGACGCTGGGTCACATAGCTAGATATCACAGTAAGACAAGTAATAATAATAAGACGTTAACTGTTGATTTATTGCATATGACCTTATCTTATTGAGTTTACATCACTTGTTATTCGTTGCTATTTATTACTACTCCATTATCTTTATTCATGATCCTTAGTCACTTGGCTATCTTTTAATTATTGTTATATGTCTTGACCCCTTGGATTTGCATATTCAGATTCCGAGGCTTGGAACGAAGTGGAGCCTTCCACAGAGGACCGGGCTTATCTTTGCGAGCAGGCTGACCAGCTCTAGTCCCATCGTGCCCGACTCTTCCTTTTGGTTCACGGGATCTCCATCCATTACGTGAGCATTTTGTGTTTCTGGTTGTATATTGTTCCTTTTGGACTTGGGTTGTGATAAAAGACACTTGTAAAGTGATATTGCTTATCATAACTTGTATAACTTTGTATTTGTATCTTGTAAGTTGGCATATGATTATACCACGCTTTGTGTTGTACTCTGATACTTGTTGTACTTAATGCTTAGCGTATATACGTGGCGGCACCTTCTGACCCACGTATATGCGTTGCAGTGACGTCCCCGTATCCGTGGGATCGGGGCGTTACACATTCAAATGCACAATTGGTTGCTTTTGTAACTGGACTTTGCTGATCACTGTGTGTTCTTTTCAATTCTAACATGTTACTACATTGCATATGTTTCATTATGTGTACTTGAATTGCTTGGTTATCATAATCGCATGCATGTGTCGTATGTTTTGTTTGATATTACATTCATTTTATCATTGTACTCATTATTGTACATGGGCACATGACACAATTTAGGTGTGGGAGGAGATTAATGGTTATCTCTAGGAGACTTTTTGTTTTATTTTTAGGATCACTTTCTTTGTTTTCTTTTAGAATTATTTTTCTTGAAAAATTCAAAAAAATATTAAGAGTTTTGAGTTTTGTTTTGTTTTTCTTTTTTTATGAAATTTCTGTAAAAAAAATATTTTCTGCAAATAGTGTGATGGAAAATTCTTCAAGGACTTTCCCACATGCATCAAAATTGCAGAGAATGCGCAGCCAATAATCACAGCAAACACACAGAGATTTACATGGAAACCCAAAAGAGAAAACTACAGGAGAGAGGAAGATTCTACTTTAATCTGAAAGAATTACAAGCAGAGATCAGTAACTCTATGATTGCAGGGGCGCTAGGATTTTTTGTCATCCCTCTCTTCTTAGTGAAGAAGGAGATGTATTTAAATCCGCCTGAACTGTCTTGGTGGGTGTAGATATTTCAGATCTACCTCACTTCATGATTCCAAATTATGATCTCATTGTAACCGCTCAAATCGTATCGCTTGATTGTAGGATCGCTATGTAAAGATATCTGCCACCATTCATAATTGCCCGCATTGATATAGGGGTGTTACAACATTTAGAACATAGAGATGATCTGGCAGCGTAACTAGATCCGTGAATCATGGGGATCGTGTTGTCTAACTGTAAGTCACAGAGTAGCATAAGGCTCCGAACGGTCTTTGTGTCAGAGCCTTGAATGGTTCCGAGAAGGATAGACTCCGAGATAGCTAGGAGCATCAGAGTTACCAGAGTGAAAGTGTCCTTGAAGTGGGAAGAAGCTTCTAGAATGGCTCTGAGATGATGGAGGCTTTTCATTGCTTAGACACGTGTCATAATCTTGATAAAGATCAAAATTTTGAACACTACAGGTGCCTCCCGCTCTTCTATTAGTTGGAACCTGCGAAAGAGAAGCGGGGGAGTGAAAATGTTGAAGGATTTCTCGAACCCTCGGCTTTGATGTTGGTAGGTAGAGGAAGATCTGATTCATTAATGTAGACTTTTGATGTGATGTGAAGATTGCGCTGCTGCCTGATAGCTGGCCTGCTGGCTGATCTGACTTCTCGAAATTGGTAACTGGCATCCTTTGGATCTTGGTTTCATGATGACAGAGATCGTAGGGGAACGAAAGTTGATATCTTGCCTTTTCAGTTGACTGAAAATTTGGGATGTGATCCGATTTTCTTGGGATCGAGAATTTTAATTGGAGTTGGTTGGCTCCTCCTCATCTATTAATAGGCTGAATCCTTCGTGTTGAAGTAATATCTGCTCTCTCTTCTAAAAAGCTTTATTTCTGGTCTCTTCCCCTGTTTTCTTGTTCGGCGGCCATGTGTCCTTCTCTCCTCTTCGTTAGATGGAGAAAAGAAAGTTGGATAAGGTGGTGGTCAGGATCCCGCTGCTTGGGAGTCTATTTAGATCGTGATGAGCCCGTCAGATACATCAGCCATCATGATGGGGCTCCGCCACCTGGGGCGATATCTTGGTGGCCCACTTTGATTGGAGCTGATGATCTGGTTTCAAGTCGCCCATTTTTTTAGAGGTGGATCTGTGAATAGGTGATATGCTAATCTAATGCAAAACAATACAAAATTAAAAACTATTATGCAAACACGCAACGTATAACCAAAGAGTGAAGCCGAATTTCCAGTGAAGGTCTCTAGACTTCTCCTCAAGGTTCCTCTGAATTAAAAGTTGAGCTGCTACTATAGTTCTCTTCGTTTAACATTAGTGTGGGCACAAATACAATATCAAGTAAGGAATAGGCAAGGGATACAAGCATGCAAGATATATAAACAAACTCAAGCAAGTTTATCTATGAAGCACAAGCAATATCAAGCTTGTAATTGATAAGCACAATTATAATAAGCATGCAAGATATAAACACAAGTGAGTAAAGAGAGAGATGGGCAATCACAAACACGGAAGAATTTGTTTCAAGATTCGAGCCACTTGCTCTATGTCCCCGCCTTCCCACTTGAAGGATTTCCACCATAAATAATCTCGCAAGATCACTTGGTGTCGCAACACCTACGATGAGCTCCCTCAAGAACTCTTGGATACACAAGTCCCTCACTTGTTCCTGAAAATCACCTAGAGGGGGGGAGTGAATAGGTGATAATGCTAATCAATACACAATTTAAAAATATGATGCAACAATCGCCCAAAACAAGACTAAGAGCCGAATGCCCCGTAAAGGGTTCTGAACTCCTTCCTCCTGATTCCTCTTGAAATGAGTTAGAGGTGCGCAATGCAACCTTGTTGTATGGGACTATGATTGACAAGATGAATGAAAACAAATGAATATTGCAATGAAGATTGAGAGCAAGTAATAAGAGCAATGAAAGTAAAGCAAGAAGTAAGAGCAAGTAAACCAAACGCAAACACTGAGAATTTTTCCGAGGTTCGAGCACCCAGCTCTACGTCCCCGCCTTCCCCTGAAGGATTTCTAACCACTATAACTTCACAAAGATGTTACAAATACATCGGAGTACCCAACTCCACAATCACAAGTACAAGTTTTCTCTTGGTAGTCAAAAGACCACAAACTCTCTTTTGCAAAAACTCTCTTCCTTACAAAAATCCTTGTAGAACAATGAGTAAGAATGAAGCTCTTGTGTGTAAGGAGAAAAGAAAAAGAAATCAGAGAGTTCTTGAAAACACTTCAGAAAATGAGAGAGAATTTCAGCACAAAAACCAAGAAACCAAACTCTTTTGAATGCCTTATACTTTTGAAACTTTTGCAAATTTTTCTTGTTGTGAACCTCTCCCTAAACACCCCTATTTATAGTAGAGGGCTAGGGTATAGAGATAAAACATACTTAAGGCCAATTAGGAAGTATTAGGGTCAGCAAATAACATTTAAACACTTATTAGAGAGAAAAAACAAAATAAAACATGTTTAAAATTATAGCCGTTACTGTACAAACGGCTATTCCGGTCGACCGGTCAGTCGACCGAAGTTAAAAAAATAAGAGCCGTTGCCGGCTCTCGGTCGACCGCCCGATCGACCGAAAAATACAGAGAGCAAATGTCTTACAGTCAGGCAAGTTTCGGTCGACCTCTTCGGTCGACCGTGAAACGTGCACACGGATACGCACCTGCTGCCAGAACTGCGGTCGACTGGGACGGTCGACCGACTTGACCTGACACAGGGTCGGTCGGCCGGTCGGTCGGTCGGTCGACCGGCTCAGGTCAAAAGATAAAACTGAAACAGAATTTTGATGGGGATTTTGAAATCTAACAAAATAGTTTTGATTTGAAATATGTATAATACCCAAAATTGAGTTTATAAACAAGAGGTTTTAAATTAAAATAATTTTTACATATTTATAGAAAATATTCTTGGAAATGATATGTGCGCAAAAATGTGTGTGAAAGAGCTTCAAACCTATTCACTATTTTTTAACAAAACTATAAACTAAAAACAAATCTAATTAAGTCTCTTGAGCAATCTTGAGCCATGCAATGTCTTGCAATGCCTTGCTAGAGCCTTCTCTTCTATGTTCCTTCCTTAATGTGCAAAACGCCTTCTTTACTCCATGAACTTAGAAGTTCTTGCAATAGCTAAGCAATGCCCTCCAAATATGGTACTAACCTGAAACTTATCTTGAACAAATTTATTAGTACCAAATAGCTCTTATTTGTTTGTTATCATCAAAACTCTAAACAAATGGAGAGTGTAACCTTTTGGGCCAACAATCCCCCCTTTTTGATGATGACAAAACAAATAGGCTATGAACAAAAATATCGGGGAGGAGAAAGCTCCCCCTCAAATTATGCTATATTAAACAAAGAAAAATAATGTAATTTGTAATTTGCAAGTAAACATCATGAAACCAAAAACCATAAACACCATGAGATATAAAACATTTGCAAAACACTTAAACTCAAATTACAAGAATTCATAAAAACACATCAAAAACTAAAAACATATATAAACTCATATGGAACCAAAACCATATGAACTTCATATTTCCATACATAAACTCATTCTCCCCCTTTTTGTCATACATCAAGAAGGGTCAAGAAAACATTGTTATTCAATAACACAAACATTAAGTTCACCACATATGAAAGAAAATCTAGCAAAATCAAGTGGTTTAGTGAAAATATCGGCAAGTTGCAAATCCATAGAAACATAATCAATATCTATATCTCCTTTCTCAAAATGATCTCTAAGAAAGTGATATCTAATCTCAATGTGCTTGGTCTTACTATATTGATTTGCATTCTTAGTCATAAGTATAGTACTAGTATTATCACAAAATAATTTTATATGGTTATAATGCAAATCATAATCAAGGAGAGTATATTTCATCCAAAGGACTTGTGCACAACAAGCCCCCGCGGCAACATACTCCGCCTCGACGGTTGAGAGAGCTACGGAATTTTGTTTCCTAGAGGACCATGAAACAAGACAATTACCAAGAAATTGACATGTCCCACTAGTACTCTTTCTATCTACTCTACAACCCGCATAGTCGGCATCCGAATAACTCGTCATTGAGAAATCTCCGATTTTTGGATACCAGAGACCCATTCCAATTGTGCCCTTAATATAACGAATAATGCGCTTTACCGCAATAAGATGGGACTCTTTGGGACACGATTGAAATCTAGCACAAAGACACACACTAAACATAATGTCCGGCCTACTTGCCGTCAAATACAAAAGACTACCTATCATACTTCTATACAATTTAATATCAACATTTTTACCTTGGTCATCCTTATCAAGCTTGGTTGTAATTGCCATGGGAGTGTTGCAAACTTTAGAGTCTTCAAGTCCAAACTTCTTTACGAGTTCCTTTGCGTACTTGGCTTGACATATGAAGTTCCCATCTTGCAATTGCTTGATTTGGAGTCCAAGAAAGAAATTCAATTCACCCATGGAAGACATTTCAAACTCACATTGCATAACCTTTTCAAACTCATTGCATAAAAACTCATTAGAAGATCCAAAAACTATATCATCAACATAAATTTGCACAATTAAAATGTCATTATCAACATGCTTAGTAAAAAGAGTTGTGTCTACTTTGCCTTTAACAAAATCATTTGAAATGAGAAAACTAGAAAGCCTTTCATACCAAGCTCTTGGAGCTTGTTTCAATCCATACAAAGCTTTATCAAGTTTAAAAATAAAATTAGGATGAACATGATCAACAAAACTGGGAGGTTGTTCAACATAAACTTCTTCATTTATAAAACCAGTCAAAAATGCACTTTTCACATCCATTTGAAAAAGTTTAAAATTTTTAAAAGATGCAAAAGCTAGTGTCATCCGTATGGCTTCAAGCCGTGCTACGGGTGCAAAGGTCTCCTCAAAGTCAATTCTCTCAACTTGAGTGTAACCTTGGGCCACTAACCTAGCTTTATTCCTAATGACATTACCGGACTCATCCATCTTGTTTCTAAAGATCCACTTAGTACCAATTATTGGTCTATCGTGGGGCCTAGGAACAAGGTGCCAAACTTGGTTGCGCTCAAATTGATTGAGTTCCTCTTGCATGGCTAGCAACCAATATGAGTCCGCCTCGGCTTCGAGGATGCTTTTGGGTTCAAAATGAGAAATGAAAGCAAAGTTACCACATAAGTC
Source organism: Agave tequilana (assembly GCA_038442645.1). Lineage (NCBI taxonomy): Eukaryota > Viridiplantae > Streptophyta > Magnoliopsida > Asparagales > Asparagaceae > Agave > Agave tequilana. The sequence continues at coordinate 184,798 of JAVJIF010001149.1, read as the reverse complement.
ATGGAGTTTGGAGCGAGTTGTTACCCTTTAGATGCATCACCTAAGATGAGCTCCTTGGGATGATTTGTAGCATATCTCCAAGCTTTAGGAAGCGGTTGAGAGCTTTTCTCTTTATCCTCTAGAAGATCACCAATGGATTCTTGCTTTTCTTCTTGAGCGGGTGAGTCCTTCAAGGATAGTCTCTCCATGTCTTCACCTAATGGGTCAATCTCTACAACATTCTCAACAAGCACATTAGATTCTTCAAACTTAACATGCATGGATTCTTCAATGGTAAGTGAAGATCTATTGAATACTCTATAAGCTTTGCTAGTAGTAGAATATCCAACAAAGATTGCTTCATAAGCCTTAGCATCAAATTTACCCAAGTTATCTTTAGTATTCAAAACAAAACACTTGCATCCAAAAACTTTAAAATATGCAACATTTGGTTTTCTAGAATGATACATTTTAAAAGATGTTTTGGAAGAATTCTTACATAAATAAATATGATTTGAAATATAGCATGCGGTGTTTACGGCCTCGGCCCATAAATATTGAGGGAGGTCATATTCACTTATCATGGTCCTAACCATCTCTTGAAGTGTTCTATTTTTCCTTTCTACAACTCCATTTTGTTGTGGAGTTCTAGGACATGACATTTCATGCTTGATTCCCTTTTCATCACAATAAGTCATGAAGAGTTAGTTAACAAACTCACTACCTCTATCACTCCTTATTCTCAAAATCGGAAAACTTTTTCTTTTTCAACCCTTTTTCGAAAAACTTTGAAATGAGAAAAAGTTTGATCTTTGTGTTCCAAAAGAAAACCCAAGTGAAACGGGAAAAATCATCAACTAAAACAAATGCAAATCTACTACCATTTAAGCTCTTAGTTTTAGTTGGTCCAAAAAGATCCATATGAATTAATTCTAATGGCCTAGTTGACATGATATCCTTGATTGGTTTGAAGGAAGACTTGGTTTGTTTCCCAAGTTGGCACGCACCACAAATGCGGTCTTTCTCAAACTTCAAGTAAGGTATACCCTTCACCAATTCCTTAGAATTAATCCTAGAAAGATGGTCAAAAGATGCATGTCCTAATCTTCTATACCAAAGCCAAGAATTTTCATCAAAAGCATTCAAGCATTTAGTAGAACAATCTAAATTAAGCATGTCAATGATATAAACATTATTGTCACGAAAACCGGTGAGAATACAATCATTGATTTTAACATCAAAAATCTTGCAAGAAGAATCATCAAAAACAACTTTAAGTCCACGGTCACAAAGTTGACTAATACTAAGCAAGTTATGCTTCAAACCATCAACAAGAACTATATTTTCTATAATAGGAGATGCACCAATTTGAATGTTACCTATACCGATGATAGAGCCCTTGGAGTCATCCCGAAGGTGACGGTGCCACCTTCCATGTACCTTGATAGGGTTGTAAAGTTATTGATGTCCCATGTCATGTGTCTTGAACAACCACTATCAAGGTACCACCGCTCCTTATGTCTTGGAGCCTTGGTGTGTACCTACATCAAACAATTTAGGACTTGATTTTGGTACCCACATTTTCTTGGGTCCTAAAGGGTTAGTGCCTTGAACCCAAACAAGATTATTTGATCTATTTACTTGGTCATAACAAAACTTAGCCAAATGTATTTTTACCACAATAAGTACATCTATACACTCTACCATATTTAAAAGCATAGTGAGTGTGAGATTTGTGAGCATGTGTGGATTTAGCATGAGTGTGGTGTGTAGTGTGAGCATGGGGAATCTTAATATGAGGATCTTTAGCATGAGAGGTGTGCTTTTTAGAAAACTTTTCTTCAAGTTTCTTTGTGTTAAAAGCACAATCTTTCAAAACCTTTTCAAAATCAACTATTTTAGTTTTTAAAGAAGAAATTTCTTTTTCATCAACCTTAGGAAATTTTGCCTTACAAGAAACCTTGTAAGCACTAAATTCTTCTTGGATAGAAATGAGATTGGAAGAAATTTCATCTTTTTCTTTAGAAACCATAGCAAGTTGATTTTTAAGAAAAGCAACTTCCTTTTCCAATTTTGAGCACTCAATCTTTTTATTATCATAAGTTTTGGAGAGTTCTATAAAAGCATGTACAAGAACTTCTTTACTTAATTCATCTTCTTCTTCATCAAGAGGATGAGAGGTTACCTTTGGTGTGTTTGCCATGAAACACATGTTTGCCGTATCCACCTCGTCTTCGGACTCGCTTTCTGAATCCCAAGTTGCTTTGTACGCTTTCTTTTCCACCGGCTTCTTTGGCTTGAAGGAGGAAGTCATCTTCTTCTTGAACTCCGGGCAATCCGCCATGATATGTCCGGGCTTTCGGCAATTGTAGCAAATAATTCTTCTCTCCTCTTTACCTTCAAATTTTCTTCGGAAGTTGAGCTTGTTCTTCCGGTACCTCCTTTTGACATTTCGCACAAGAAGGGAGAGCTCCTCATCTTCTTCTTCATCTTCTTCATCGTCCTCAAGAGTGGATGAAGACTTGAAGGCTATGGACTTCTTCTTTAGCGGAGCGGCCTCTTCTCTTGCCTTCTTTTCCATCTCATGGGTCTTTAAGTTCCCAATGAGACTAATGAGGTCCATTTCATCCTTGTCGTTCAATTCTTTCAAGGTGGTGGCCTTTATCTCCCATGATGAAGGAAGAGCCCGAATCACTTTTCACACCTTTTGGTCATTGGAGATATCATCACCTAAAGAGGAAAGAGCATTGGTGATTTTAGTAAACCTTGTAATCATGCAATCAATGGTTTCATCATCAATCATTTTAAAAGATTCATATTGGAACCTTAAGAGATCTATCTTAGCTCTCTTAACTTGTGAAGTCCCCTCGTGTGTGACCAACAAATGTTGCCAAATTTCATAGGCGGATTGGCAATGTATTACCCGTGTAAGGTCGTCCTCATTCAAGGCGGTTAGAAGGGAATTTTGGGCTTTGGAGTTAGCCTCATATTCTCTAAAGGTGAAGTCGGTCCATGTGCTCTCATCACTATCGGGTACTATATAGGGTTTGGTCAAGGATTTAGCTACTAAGCTACCTAAAGATTGCAAAAAGATAGTCATCCTAACCTTCCAAATAAGGAAATTAAGTCCATCAAATTTAGGAGGGGTTTTGATGTTATCGGCCATGTTTACTAGTGAATGAATGGTGAATGCAAATGTTGATTAGCAATATTTTCATGATCTCTCTAAGGATGTTAAGCCAAACCTAGAGTCCAAGCTCTGATACCAATTGAAAATCACCTAGAGGGAGGGGTGAATAGGTGATAATGCTAATCAATGCACAATTTAAAAATATGATGCAACAATCGCCCAAAATAAGACTAAGAGCCGAATGCCCCGTAAAGGGTTCTGAACTCCTTCCTCCTGATTCCTCTTGAAATGAGTTAGAGGTGCGCAATGCAACCTTGTTGTATGGGACTATGATTGACAAGATGAATGAAAACAAATGAATATTGCAATGAAGATTGAGAGCAAGTAATAAGAGCAATGAAAGTAAAGCAAGAAATAAGAGCAAGTAAACCAAACGCAAACACCGAGAATTTTTCCGAGGTTCGAGCACCCAGCTCTACATCCCCGCCTTCCCCTGAAGGATTTCTAACCACTATAACTTTACAAAGATGTTACAAATACACCGGAGTACCCAACTCCACAATCACAAGTACAAGTTTTCTCTTGGTAGTCAAAAGACCACAAACTCTCTTTTGCAAAAACTCTCTTCCCTTACAAAAATCCTTGTAGAACAATGAGTAGGAATGAAGCTCTTGTGTGTAAGGAGAAAAGAAAAAGAAATCAGAGAGTTCTTGAAAACACATCAGAAAATGAGAGAGAATTTCAGCACAAAAACCAAGAAACCAAACTCTTTTGAATGCCTTAAACTTTTGAAATTTTTGCAAATTTTTCTTGTTGTGAACCTCTCCCTAAACACCCCTATTTATAGTAGAGGGCTAGGGTATAGAGATAAAACATACTTAAGACCAATTAGGAAGTATTAGGGTTAGCAAATAACATTTAAACACTTATTAGAGAGAAAAAGACAAAATAAAACATGTTTAAAATTATAGCCGTTACTGTACAAACGGCTATTCCGGTCGACCGGTCGGTCGACCGAAGTTCAAAAATAAGAGCCGTTGCCGACTCTCGGTCGACCGCCCGGTCGACCGAAAAATACAGAGAGCAAATGTCTTACAGTCAGGCAGGTTTCGGTCGACCGTGAAACGTGCACACGGATACGCACCTGCTGCCAGAACTGCGGTCGACTGGGACGGTCTACCGACTTGACCTGACACAGGGTCGGTCGGCGGTCGGTCGACCGGCTCAGGTCAAAAGATAAAACTGAAACAGAATTTTGAAGGGGATTTTGAAATCTAACAAAATAGTTTTGATTTGAAATATGTATAATACCCAAAATTGAGTTTATAAACAAGAGGTTTTAAATTAAAATAATTTTTACATATTTATAGAAAATATTCTTAGAAATGATATGTGCGCAAAAATGTGTGTGAAAGAGCTTCAAAACTATTCACTATTCTTTAACAAAACTATAAACTAAAAACAAATCTAATTAAGTCTCTTGAGCAATCTTGAGCCATGCAATGTCTTGCAATGCCTTGCTAGAGCCTTCTCTTCTATGTTCCTTCCTTGATGTGCAAAATGCCTTCTTTGCTCCATGAACTTAGAAGTTCTTGCAATAGCTAAGCAATGCCCTCCAAATATGGTACTAACCTGAAACTTATCTTGAACAAATTTATTAGTACCAAATAGCTCTTATTTGTTTTGTTATCATCAAAACTCTAAACAAATGGAGAGTGTAACCTTTTGGGCCAACAGTTCCCATAAGAACAATACACCACACGAACCCGCAAGTTCGCCGAGGCTGCAACCTCCAACTCCTTAAATTACAATTTGGAACACTTGGTGATCTCTTTTCTTGATCACCAACAAATACTAAACAAGGATTCTATGGCTAAGCTCAAGCTTGTGTGAGAAAAACAAGATAGATTTGAAAGTGGAGAACACAAGAAATTATTTTGATAAATTCAAGAGATGCACTCTTGATAAACTATCTTTTGATATGAAAATGAAGCTCTAAAAATTGTTGAAAAACTTCTGTGAAAGATAGAAAAATAACTCTAGAAAACACTTGAAAAAATCTTCTTAAAATCTTACTCAAAAACTAGCCAAAGGAACCGTATTTATAGGCTGTCAAAAACTAGTTACAGGCCAGATATGACATGTTGGTCGACCGTCCGGTCAACCGACCAACAGTCAGATTTCTGATCGTTGGGGTTGTCGGTCGACCGCCCGATCGACCGCACCCAAACTACGCTCTGTCGGTCGACCGGTCGGTCGAACGCGACCCAACAGAGACAAACTGTCACTCAGTCAGTCGACCAACCCGGTCGACCGTTATAAGCTCGTGCACATTGTGCACGTCGGTCGACCGCTCATTCAACCGAGCCTGCCTTCGATCGACCAGTCGATCAACCGCAAGCAGCCTCAGAACCTAATTTTTAACATTTTAAATACATTTTAAATCCCATAAAAATCTCATAAAATTCACAAAAATAAGTTCATTGAAATACACTGAAGTCTAAATATATGTGATCAAGAATCAACACATATTACAAATATGTGAACTATTTCTGAGGTAATGAAATGAAAGCTTAAAACAAAAACCAGTATTTTTCAAAAATCAACTTCTAAATTAAAATCCGATTTTTCAAAACTTGTACAAATACAAAAATAAGATATTGAAACATATTTGAGGTATATTCTGTATGGAAATGATCCAATACATAAAGTAAATGAAATATACTTGTTTTTGATAATAAGCTCCAAAATAAGTTTTGATAAAGAACAAAACTTTAAATATATGAAGTATATACATCAAAATAAGTTTCTCTAAACACATGAAGCAACAATGTATATTAGATGAAAACCAATACACATATAAACTTGTTTTGATGAAATCTTTTTATGAAACTGAGAGATGTATTCTTGAAAATCTAAAAACACAAAGATATACTCACGATAAACAAAAACTTATAGAAATAAGTTTCTAAACAATTGAAGCTCTAATATGTGTGGATAGAATCCAACACATATGTAAACTATAAAAACTTATTCTATTTAAACATAAATCATATAATCATGAACATATGAATCCAAAATGGTTAAAATGAATACTATTTAACATAAAAGACAATACATAAATTTTGTGTGTATGTGTATATAAGTTTGAGCAATCCACAACTAATTTATCCTTTATATTTTATCTAAAACAAAAATCTTAAACTTACAAATTAGAACTCAAGTCTTCTTGAAAATCTTCTCTTGAAAATCTTCTTCTCCATCTTGACTTGATCCGAATTTGATCCATGAGCTAGACTTTCCTTTGAGTACTTGATGCGATCTTGAAGTGCGAGCTCTTGAATCAATACTTGACTTCGAATATTTTATTAAACTTAAACACCGACTAAGATCTTGATCGAATATTTGAAACTTAATAAGTACAAGATCATTAGTACTATAATTACATGAGTTAATCATCATCAAAACTAGAGTGATGGGCCTTTGGGCCAACATGATCATTTTAAAGAATCTGACCCTTCCTCCATGTAGGGTGTATAAGAAAGAAAAAGGTAGAGCATGTTGGTTAGGTGTGCAGGGGAGTCACCTTTAACCCCGGAACTTGATCCTCTTCCTCAGGACACCGGAGTGGAGAGAGATATTTTCTTCTGTTGGTGTTTCTGCCAGAGTTTATCTGGTCGGACATCGTTGTCTCACTCCTGGAGGGCTTCTCGAGCATCGTCGTGGCGGGTTGTGTTCGTCTAGCTTCCTTGGAGGAGCGAAAAGCTACTGATGAGATATGGCTACCTGCTTAAGGAACCGCTACAGGACGAAGACTGCCTCTAAGAATCTCCTCTGATAAACAAGTCTTTTTTGTTCCTATATCAGGGTTTGTAAATGTGGCAGGATAGGTTCTCGGATCTCTTGTATTTCTTTTCAAAAAGTAAAGATGGAGATGTAAAAGATTTCATGTATTTCACTTGTCAGATGTAATGACATAATAAAATTTAATGAAATGTAATTGTGTGTAATTGTAATGGAAATGACTGAAATATTTAGATCTTACCTAATTTGTATTGTGAAATAATTATACTCTTTTGGAGGCCTGACTTCTGGATGGCAAGAATGTGACAAGTCTGCAATACCTTCTCCAGGTAGTGTCTTCATCTCTGAGCGTATAGATATTGGTCTCCGAGTGAAGGGAGGACTTTGGTCGTGGAGTTGAACTGAGAGGCGCTGGTTTCCGAGTGAAATGAGGACTTCAGTCTCGGAGTTGAACTAGGCAGAAAGGTGCTGGTCTCCGAGTAAAGTGAGGATTTCAGTTACAGAGTTAAACTGGGCCGAGAGGCGCTGGTTTCTGAGTGAAGTAAGGACTTCAGTCGCGGAGGTGGTAGGATCCCAGAGGTAATGTTGGCGCTATTATTCTCAAGCAGGGGTTTCCTTTCTCAGAATACACAAACAAAAGATTCCAAGTGAAAAAAGTCCTCAGCTACGAAGCTGGGCAGGCAGTTGTTCAATTGGGAATGAACCTTCCAAGGGCAGTTGCCCAATTGAAGATAAGCCTTTGGAACTCAGAGATATGTGTTTGTATTGTGATTCTTGATTGGAGGGTTCCCTCCTCGGAATACAGATAAACTGGCGGTAGCCTAATCGAGAATGAACCTTTCAGACACAGTTGCCCGATTAGGGATGAGCCATGGCAATTGCCGGTGGGGATGAACCTTCCAGACGGTAGTCGCTCACTGGAGATGAGCCATAAGGGTGGCAGTTGCCTGATCAAGGATGAGCCTTCAGGAGGGCAGTTGCCCAATCAGGGATGAGCCTGAGATATTGCCCAGAGAAGCTTGTGTAATCATTCTCCAGCAGAGGCTTCCATCCTTGTAACACACAGATAGAGGTCTCTAGATGAAGGAAGCCTTCAGTTACAGAGTTGAGACTGGTAGTAGCTTGATTAGGTGTGACGCCCAGGTCCCGGCGGGTACGAAGACGTCACTGTGATGTATATACGCAGGTCAGAAATAACCTCACGTATACACGCTAAGCATCAGTACAAGCAAGAATCAGAGTGCAGAAGCACGGTGATAATATACATTCCAACAGAAAATTACAAGAACATGGTTATCACAGAGAGTGATACAATATTACAGGAATATTACATCACCAGAAAAATACAAAAGTACATCATATGAAGAGATATACAAAAGATGAGAGGTGCTCACGAGTAGTAAGAGGGGTCTCGAGAACCAAACAAGAGAGGAACAGGGAGGAAGAGCTGGGGCGATAATCCAAGCTTCTGCTGCGCTCCAACCGTCATGGAAGAATCCGCTGCGTACTCTAATCAGCTACAGCAAGGTGATTGGAGTTCATTAATGCATCATTTTTCACTACCATACTATGCTTTATATGAAGAAATATGAGATTTTATTGCTTTTTCTCTCTTTTTCAGGTCCAACATTAATGGAGAAGAAGGCCCAATAATAATGATTTTTAAGGGAATTAAAAGATTAATTTAGAAGCCCACAAGAAGAAAGCCCAGATCTGGATTGATCCAAGCATATTCTCCACATTCTAGAAGATCCAGCTAGGCACACGAGCGATAACAGAATGGCAGAAAATTTTGCTGGCGCAACGGCCAAGATTCTGCCGCCGAAACGCGGCTCTGGCCGCGGATCCGCGGCAATCCTCTGGCCGTTGATCCAGCGTTTGATCCAACGGCTGTGGTGGGAAGGCCTCGTCTTCTGAAGCCTATAAATAAACCCCTAGGACCTCTGTAATCGGGGAGGAGAAAAGAGCATTGTCTTTTTAGGGAAATTGTTGGGATTTCTCTAGGTTTTCTTTAGTCTCTATTGTAATTTCTTTTTCTCCTTCTAGAATCCAGAAAAGAGAGAGTGAGGGTGAGAAATCTTTGTAATTAGAGCAGGCGACAACTCAATACAAGGATTAATCTTTCATTCTTTCAATTTTCTTATTCTAGTGCATTGTCTTCTTCAAGATTTTACCATCTTGTATTTACTTTCTACAATGAATTATTGCTTGTTCTTTACTTTCATGTCTAGCTAACTCCTTAACATGACTAACTAACTTCTAACTTTACTAACTACTAACTCTTGGTTGATTGCTAACTAATATGAATCATTGGATGCTTTATTGTTAGTCTTGCAACTTTCAAGTCTCTCTTATCCCCAATGAAGATGAGTTACTTTTAATTCTTAGCAAATGCTTGTTCCCCTTCCATATGATTCATGTGAGCCTCACTTAGAGCCTTGTCTTTAGAACAAGTATCTTGATGGAACATGAAGATGGAGCACTTCACTATGCTAATGACTAATTGCACAAGTTTCTTATTTCATGCTAGCTTAATTATAACTTTGATCGACTAATGAATCTTGCATTCTTTCTTAGCATGCCTAAGAGTGACTATCATTGTTCCATTATTGAAAATTTATCTAGGGAACCAATGAATCATGGAGGCAACTAGTCAAGCCTAGAAGAGAACCCATCCTCTACATGGGACAATACATTTACTTGACAAGCAAAACATACCATTGCCGATGAATCAATATGAGTCATGCATCACCCTATGAGAATAGTAAGTTAGTAAATTGGAATGTTAGTTAGTCATGGTTTCTCTTCCTATCGTACTTAAAAAAAAACTCTTTTCTTAAAACGTTCTCTTTTCAAATATCTCCGTTTTCATTTCATCTTTCTTTCCATCTTTTCTTTCTTTTTTTTTTTACAAAACCCACAAAGATCTTTTCATTCACTTTCTACGTCATTTGTTTTTCAAAACAAAGAAGAACCTTCATTTTTTCTCTTAAAAAATCTCAATATAAAAAACCCTTGAATGCTTCTATTGCTAACTCTCCCTGTGGATTCGACCCGTCATAGTTTGTGCTACGAACGGTGATTCGGAAGGAGTATAGTAAACCTACATATACATTTGAAATTTTTGAACATCGATACACGAACATCAAAGGTTTACTCTAAACCTTCTCTCAATACAATTAAAACTCTTTCCCGAACAAATTTTTGGCGCCGTTGCCGGGGAGGGTAATAGTTTTTATTTGAGTTTTGGAGCTAAAATGAATTTTTTCTTCTCTGTTGCAGGTTACAGGTTGGGGAAACAGGAACGAAGACTTGCAGTAACATATAAGTGGTCTTGGGCCTCTGCTCTAGAAAGCAGAGACCAAGTACCCTCTGAATTGCCGCGTTTTCTCGGCTATAGTCGCGGAACCGCGGCAAGGAAGAGTTCACTACTGACTAGTTTTGTGCAGGGCTGCTTGCTTTGCAAAAACATAGCTTGCTGCAAACTTTATCTCTTGTATGCTATCACCAGGAGCCTGCTAATAAACCAACAGTAAAACATTTGTTGAAAAGTTTAAAAATTGATTAGACGTTTGCATTTTAGGCACGTGTCTTTTCAATTCATTTACTTTACTATTGAAGAGTGCTGGAGCAAGGTACGTTCGCATTGCATTTAGAATAAGACTCACCTCTTGGTTCATTTACATCGCTTTGAGTGAATCTTGTTTGCATATATTGTACACTTGCACAATTTGATCTTAAGGGCACCACCAAATAACAAGATAAGGTGGGGATTTAATCACCCTTCCTTGGCCAAAAATCACAATCAAAGCACTCACAATCCCAAGCTCTTTAATAAAAATTGATAGACGTTGGCCCCTAGGGACATCCAGACTCGTTAAGAGATCAGCTGAAGTTGGAAATTATTTTTGATTCATACTCCAGTCAAATTAGTGTCAAGGTTGGGGATTAAGATGTTAAGCCTCGAAGATACCGTGGTTTGGCGTAATTTAGGCCCGTTGCTTACGCACGGATACCTCCCACCGTATTTTGCCCCTACCTGGCTGATTAGCTGTTGTCTGACTCGAGCAATAACCTTCTTCGGTTCATCGAATAGTTAGGAGTCGTCTAGGTCCAGGTATCCTAGATAGCTTGTGATTGTTTTTCTTTTTTCTTGTTTGTTATTTTCTTTTTCGCTTACTTGATCGGTGAACGTTGTCTGTGATTGTGCATGCAAGAGTGGTACCGGGATCCAATTTCAGCAAGACTTGTTAGGACTTCTGTACTTGCACAAACACCACTTCCTGACACAATCCCAATCATGGCTAACAATACTTCTCTCCAAGACAAGTTCTACCCTATTCGCACTTCACTTCCTTCATGCATTCTTTTACCTGAGGCAAATGGAAATAATTTTAAGCTTAAACCGCAATTCATAAATACACTCCCTAGGTTTCATGGCTTAGAATCTGAGGACACATATTTCTTCATTCATGAGTTTGAAGAAGTGTGTTTGATGATGAGAATTCCCCAACTGGGGGAAGACGCTGTTAGATTAAGGCTCATACCTTTCGCGCTTAAGGATATAGCCAAGAAATGGCTATATAATCTGCCCGCCAGTTCTATCTCTTCATGGGATGATTTTGTCAAAGTCTTTCTTAAGAAGTTCTATCCCATTCATAAAACAGCTCTCATCAGAAAAAATATAATGCAGTTTAAGCAGGAATCAAGTGAACCATTTTGGAAGTATTTCGAACTGTTTAAAGATTTACTAGCCCAATGTCCTCATCACGGCATTGAGAAGTGGCGGCAGTGTCAAATTCTCTATGACGGACTAGACTACCAAACTAATACACTCCTTGAGACCATGTGCCAAGGGGAATTTTTGAAAAAGGATGAGAACCAGGGTTGGGACCTCTTTGAAGCTTTAGCAGAAAAAACCATTCAGTGGGAGTCTTGCCCAGAGAAAACCAATCCCACCACTTTCAGAACTGGTATGCATTCGATTGAATCCTCTATACCTGCTGAGGCGAAGATAACACAATTAATGAAAAGACTAGAACTGCTCGAAGCTAGGGAACTAAATTCTGTGAATCAGGTTAACCCACCACCTGTGATCAACCCGGGTTGTACTACTGCCATGCCCTTAACCACCTATTTGAGGAGTGTCCTGTCTACCAAGCTCAAATGTACCCTGAAAATATGAATGCAGCATACACCAGACCCAACTACAATCCATACTCCAAAACATACAACTCGGGATGGAAGAACCACCCAAATTTCTCATGAAGTCAGTCTGGTCATGAGCAACCAAGACAACCATTTCCACACCAATATCCTGCTCAGTCTCATCAACCCAGTTTCCACCAGAATCCACCAAATTTTCAATCAAGCTTCCAATATAACTTCCAGCCCACATATCAGCAACAACAAACACAAAATCATTCAGATAAAAAATTGTCAGATTTGGAAAGAATGATTGAAACCTTATCCAAAACCCAGGCCTCAATGATGAACACCCACAATCAGGCTATCAATAGGTTAGAGGTTCAGATAGGTCAAGTGGCTAATTCTTTGAATGAAAGACAAAAGGGAACACTGCCAAGTCAGCCATTGCCCAATCCTAAGAACCCCTCCCTATTCATGAAGCTGAAGACATAGGTCCAAGTCAATGTAATACTGTTCATATTTTGAGATCTGGAAAGCAGATAGACAATCAGGTTTCTAGTCATCCTAATAAATCAGTGTCAACACCTCCTGTTCTGGTACCACTAACTAAAAATGATCCATCTTCAAGTTCACAACCGTCAACCTCCAAATCCAATGACAAAGACAAGACAAATGAGCAACCATACAAGCCTATTGTACCATTTCCTAATAGGCTAGCAAACCAAAAGACTAATGCTCAAATGGAGAAGATTCGGAAAATGTTTAATCAGGTCCAGATCAATGTACCCCTTCTTGATGCCATACAACAAGTCCCTCATATGCCAAGTTCTTAAAAGATATGTGCACCAAGAAAAGGAAAGCAAATGTTCGAAAGAAGGTCTTCCTGGCTTCAAACATAAGTGACTTGCTAACTGGGCCAATTCCTGTGAAATATAAAGACCCAGGGAGTCTAACCATTTCCTGTATTATAGGACAGACCACAATAAACAGGGCGTTACTTGATGAAGGAGCCAGCATCAATCTTCTTCCTTTTTCTGTGTATCAGCAACTTGGGTTGGGCGACCTCCGTCCAACCAGAGTTACTATACAACTGGCTGATCGATCTGTAAAGATTCCCAAGGGGGAGATTACAAATGTTCTAATACGGGTAGGAGAATTCATTTACCCGTAGATTTTATTGTTCTAGAGACGCAACCCGTACACAATCCCAAAGCTCAGACACCTGTCATTCTAGGACGACCATTCCTAGCCACTGCAAACGTAATCATCAACTGTAGGAATGGATCAATGCGTCTAACTTTTGGAGATATGACAAAAGAGGTAATTGTTTTCCACCTGAGAAAACAACCTCGAGATTTGGATAATGAGTCATTTGAAGTGAACTTAATCGAGGGATTAACAAGTGAACATGACATGGAGATTGAATATGGGTCTGATAGAGAATTTGAATTGGAGTCTGATGACTTCAACCCTGATCAAATCATCGAATCCACGATGGAATGGGCCACAAATGCCACCCCTATCCTTCCCTTGCACAAAGAACAACCATTGATAAATCCGGTCCCCTCTTCCGAGCTTAAGGTTCTTCCCAATCATCTCAAGTACCAGTACTTGGATGAGAAAGAAGCTTTTCCCGTGATAATTGCGTCCCATCTTACTAAACAACAAGAAGAGGATCTTCTTACGGTGTTGAGAGAGAATCGAGAAGCCATTGGTTGGACCATGGCTGATATAAAGGGGATTAGTCCATCCATTGTGCAACACCGGATTCATTTGACGGAGGATGCAAAACCAAAACAGGACCCACAATGTAGACTGAACCCAATCATGCAGGAGGCTGTTAGAGCTGAGATTTTGAAGCTATTAGACAATGAGATTATCTATCCCATATCTGATAGCCAATGGGTAAGTCCAATCCACGCTGTGCCAAAGAAAGCAGGGTTTACCGTGGTAGAAAATGATAAGAAAGAATTGGTACAAACACGACTTCCTACGAAGATTCGAGTCTGTATTGATTACCGAAAATTAAACACTGCCACATGCAAAGACTACTTTCCCCTTCCGTTCATAGACCAAATGCTCGAGAGACTAGCTGGACATGAGTACTACTGTTTTCTGGATGGATATTCAGGATATAACCAAATCCCTATCGCTCCGAGGATCAAGACAAGACTACCTTCACCTGTCCCTTTGGAACATTTGCATACCGAAGAATGCCCTTCGGCCTATGCAATGACCTGCAACGTTTCAACGTTGCATGCTTAGTCTTTTTTCTTACATGGTGGAAAGATTTTTGGAGATTTTCATGGATGATTTCTCTATTTATGGCGATTCCTTTGAACAATGCTTGCACCATCTTAAGCTGGTTTTACAATTGTAGGCTGTAAAAAAAAAATAAATAAATCACTAAAAGACAAGCTATTAAAAAGCAGAACCTCAGCATCAAGGCGCGAGGGCCCAAAGCCCGCTTCTCAGTATCAAGGCGCGTGGGCTCGACACCCGCGTCTCAACATCAAGGCGCGTGGGCTCGACACCCGTGTCTCAGCATCAAGGCGCGTGGGCTCGACACCCGCGTCTCAACATCAAGGCGCGTGGGCTCGACACCCGCGTCTCAGCATCAAGGCGCGTGGGCTCGACACCCGCGTCTCGACATCAAGGCGCGTGGGCTCGACACCCGCATCTCAGCATCAAGGCGCGTGGGCTCGACACCCGCGTCTCAGCATCAAGGCGCGTGGGTTGAAACCCGCGCCTCGGTTATAACCTCCCTGGTTATGGTGCCAGTCGCCGCCCACATAGCGGGGAGGTCAGCCCCTCATTGTGGAGCACTTTTAGGGGGCACGTTCACTCCTGGAGCCTCTATAAATAGCCCCGTCGCTATGAAGAAGGGGTGGATTTTTTGGAGGAGAAAAAGAAGGTCGGATTTTCGGAGGAGGAGAAAAGAGCTCTGAGAGAAAAGAAAGAGAGTAAAGCCCTTCAAAGAACTTGCTGCGCTCAAGTTGTCCTTTGCCTACCTTCTCTTTGAGAGTTTTGGTAGACAGAGCTGAGTTACTCCTTCTACCAGCCAAAGAGAAGATCCCTGACGATCCCGACGGTCATCCGGTCAACGGAGAACAAGATTCACTCTCCACCGCCACTTGAAGAACCCAGCACTAAACAAAGGGGAGATTCAAGACTCAACATCTTCCCTCCCTTATAGTCGGAGCAGTAGTCCGTTGTAATCTTTCAACTGATTCAAGGAAACTTTACTTCGAATTCTTCTACTCCGTACCAAACAAGAACAACGATGCATGGAGAAAAACTTGACACTCAACTGGGAGAAGTGTCACTTTATGGTCCAGCAAGGAATAGTCCTAGGGCACGAAGTTTCAAACAAAGGAATTGAGGTTGATAGATCTAAAGTGGAAGTAATAACAAAGCTCCCTGTGCCAAAATACTTAAAAGATATTAGATCATTTCTAGGGCACGCTGGTTTCTATAGAAGATGTTGGCCCAAAGGCCATTAGCCCTATATCTTGTTGGATATTTTGATGATAACAAACCATATCTAGTTATGTATTTAACAATGTTTATTGAAAAGAATTTCAGGATAAAACAGGTTGATTTGACGGCTCCACATCAAGACTCACAAGTTTGGAGTTCGCCAAAGATTTGCATTCCCAAGTCAAGCACAATAGGAAGCTTCGGGAACACGACGATGAAGAAAAGATCAAGTCAAGATCAAGACCAAGAAGAATACCAAGATTTGTATTTGTATTTTTCATTTTTAGATATTTTGTCAAAACCTAGTTGATAGAAGTAGAGTTATGGGATTTACACTTACACACACCTTTTATATTGGTTCTAGACTTCAAAGTAAGTTTTAAAATTCTATTTCCAAGTTTGAGTTAAAGATAAACATGTTTAGATCAAGTCTTTGGAAAAATAGTTTAAAGTTTTTGAAAAACATAATATTTGGAAAAACAAGTTTTTATCAAAAGAATTTCTATCAAAATGTTTTAACCTATTAGAGTAGTGACATATGCTCACACTCTAGTGTTTACAAGATCCAAAACTTTATATCTTAGACCTAAAACCAAAAACCTAGATTTCTGGATTCTGACAGTTCTGATTTTTCAGAACTGACAGTATCCGGTCGACCGCACGGTCGACCGATGCGCACTTTCTGTGCAAGTGCGTATCAGTCGACCGACCCGGTCGACCGAGAACTGTGCAGTGCTCTCGATTAAAATCGGTCGACCGGGCGGTCGACCGCAGAGCCCCAACGGTCGGATTTTTGACCGTTGGCGGTCGACCGACCCGGTCGACCGGACTCTGTCAGAATTTCTGACAGACTCCAACAGCTAGTTTTTCTGACAGATCTCTTTTTGTTTTTTGATCCCAACGGATTTATGGTGTAGTTTTTGGCCCCTATAAATAGGAGGTCACTTCTATATGATTAGACAACTATCAAGAATATTTTTACAAGAGTTTTTTCAAAGGATTTACAAGTCTTCAAAAAGATTTCTTTTAGACAAAATTTTCTCTCCAAAAGCCCCAAAGTTTTAGACACCTACTTGAAGTCTTTACCTCTACTTCTCACTAGATTTTGCACTACACAATCCCATAAGTCTACATCTACAAATTGGTTCTAGGATTGTGCAAGTGAGCATATTTTCGATCAAGTGTGATCATCTTTCTTTTGAGTGAAGTTGTAGAGGCATCGGCCTCAAGGCAAGCTAGTGTGCTCAAGGTGGTGTTGCGGCATCACGAGAGATGGGACAAGTGTGTCCTTGTATTGGTGATCCAGTGGGATCTTCAATAGTGGAAATCCTTCAAGTGTGAAGGCGGGGACGTAGAGCGTGGCTCGAACCTCGGAAACATATCGGCGTGTTTGCGATTGCTCAAATTTCTCTAAACCCTAAACTCTTTATTTCTTGCACTATTAATTGCTTCATTTATTGCAAGTCTTCTATTTGAGCTATTTGTGTTAGTTAAATTTTAAATTCCGCATTTTGTGCCAATTACATATAGCCATCACCTATTCACCCCCCCTCTAGGTGATTTCAATTGGTATCAGAGCCTAACCCTAGTATTTGTTTAACCACCTTAGGGAGATCCTTCATTTGGCTATATATTTACTTGTTGCATTTACATTTGATTGTGCATTTACTTTGTATTCATGGCATCCATTGACTTTTCTAGCATCAAGTCCCCACCCAAATTTGATGGCTTGAACTTCCCCATTTGGAAGGTCAAGATGAACCCTTCCTTAAGTCCCTAGGAGTTAGAGTAGCTAGGGCTATAACTAAAGAATTTGTAGAACCTCTCACCGATGAGAGAACATGGTCCGAGGACACTACCAAGGACTATGAGGCTAATGCTAGGGCTCAATATGCTTTAACCCAAGCCCTTAATGAAGATGACCTCTCTCGCATTATTAACTGTAAATCTGCATATGAAGTATGGAATATGTTGATTGTGACTCATGAGGGAACGTCACAAGTCAAGAGATCCAAGATTGACTTGCTTTGTTCTCAATATGAGAATTTCTATATGCTTGAGAATGAAAGTATTGATGACATGCTTACTCGTTTCACCAAAATCACTAATGCATTATCTTCTCTAGGTGACACGATTGACAATGACCAAAAGATTCGCAAGGTCATTAGAGCTCTTCCCAAAGCTTGGGAAGTCAAGGCGACCACACTCAAAGAACTTAACGATCGGGAGGAGATGGACTTCTCCGGCTTCATTGGTAATCTCAAAACCCATGAGATGGAGATGAAGATAAGAGAAGAAAGGGAGGCACCCAAGAAGAAAACAATTGCCTTCAAAGCCACTCCAACCACTATTGAAGAGGACGACTCATCGGAGGATTGCGATGAGGACTTTGCCATGCTCATCCGGAAGGTGGGCAAAATGTTTACAAGAAAGGGAGGCAAAGCAACTTCCGAAGAGGGAGACCTAAAGGAAGATACGAGAAGAAGAGAGAAAAGCCCGGTCCTTGCTTCCATTGCAAGAAGATCGGACATCTCATAGCGGATTGCCCGCTCTCCAAGCAACCACCTCCAAGCATGTACCAAGGAAGAAGAAGGCTATGGTAGCAACATGGGATGACACGGAGTCAGAATCCGAGGAGGAGAACGACGCCGCTCATATGTGCTTCATGGCACACGGTGAGGACGCTTCTAAGGTAACCCTTGATAACACTTTAGAAGATGATGATCTTACCATGGATGAACTTGCACATTTCTTTGAGGAATTACAACATAGATATGAGATTTCGCAATCTCATAATAAAAAGTTAAAAAGGGAAAATGAGTCTTTGAAAGATAAACTTAATATTATTGAAAAAGAGAAAAATAATTTGTCTAGTTCTTTTGAGAAAATAAAAAGTGATTTTGCAAATTATAAACTAGCTTGTAAGGGAAAACCCCCATTGCATCATGTAGTAAAAATGATTTTATTGAGATGCAAAAACGGGTTGAAGTATTAGACACAACCCTAAAACAATGTGCTTTTGATTTAAAGAAATTTGCTTCTAGGTTTCCTAAGGGAGTAACCCAAGGGAAACATACACACCATGCTCATGCACGGAAACATGCACACACTCATAAGCATGCTTATATGTATGGTAGTGGTAAAATTTATGTATGCACGCATTGTGGCCGCAAAGGCCATTTAGAAAAGTTTTGTTTTGCTAAAAATAATGTGCGTAATAAATATGTTTGGGTTCGCCCCGGTACTAACCTAAAAGGACCCAAGAAGTATGGGTACCAAAAGACCCACCAATTTTAGATGAAACAGGTGGATCTACTTCCTCCAAGACTTAGGGGGAAACGGTGCCCGGGTGGTAGATGCAACAAAGCCCAAAGATCACATCAAGCTTGCATCGCTATCTTGGAGGCACCTACATTTTGGAGATTGCCCTTGTTCGGTAACTTCTCCATTTAAAAGTTTTTGAATTTGTGTTGTACATATACATGTATAGGATTGTTAGTTTACTTTCGTGCTACAATGATATATGCTTATGTAAACATACTCTTCTATCATGTTTGTGTATATACCATGCTTTAATATCTTTTATACCATGTCCATAGTATGTCCACATGTCATGCCTAGTCTAGCTTATTTAAATATATATATACACTTTGTATTTTTCAAAACTAAAGAAATAAAATTTTTGTAAAATTTCATATTTGAGCAAATACCTTAGAGATGGCAATTGCGCACCTCAACTCATTCAAGAGGAATCAAGAGGATGAAGTTCAGAACCCATCACTGGGTATTCGGCTTCAACATCTCTAAAAACTTTGTTTTTATATGAAAATTAAAAATAAAATGTCTTGTATGTAATATTAGTTGATAAGTTGACCTAATAAAGATTAAAACATGTTGTGTGTATACTTATATAATTCTTATATTTAATTAAAATTTATTTTAAAATTTTTCCCTCTGGCTGATGCTGCAGATCTGTGTTTCAGGCAAAACCGGTCGACCGGAAATAGTCGCGGTCGACCGAGTTTGTCTGAAATAAAATGCCTTTTATTTTTTATCTGCCATCGGTCGACCGACTTTAGATCCGGTCGATCGCTGCAAGTTTGCAGTGCTCTCGGGTTTTCTGGGTCGACCGGGTGGTCGACCGCTGCAAGACTGCAGAGCTCTCGGGTTTCTTGAGTCGACCGGGCGGTCGACCGTTCTGTAATGTCAGTGCTCTCGGGTTTGTTGGGTCGACCGGCCGGTCGACCGATCGTCGATTTCTGCCCCAAATCGGCTATTTATTTGACTTTTTCTCTCTCTCTCCTCTCACTCGCTGGCGACGGAACCCATCGTTTCTCCCTCCAAAAATTTTCTATCTCTCCAATCTCTCATCCAATCTCAAATAAATTTAAAACCCACTTGTATTTCCTACTTCTAGTGCCGGATCTTCAATTTCAGGTGCATCCATCCGCTGGATTCGAAGAAATTCGGCTGTCTCTGATCTAGGGTTTCATCCTTCACAGTTAAGGTAAAAATCGGATTTTTCTCCTTGTTCTTCACTTCTAGTTTCTAGATCTACTATCCTTTGTCAAGATTTAGGTTGCTACAACTTTTTAGATCGTGCCCTAACTTGTGTTGACCTAAAAATCTGATTTTTATTCAAAATCATGTCTACTTCTAAGAGAACTAGGACTGAGAAGGGGAAATCAGTGGCTCAAACATCTTCCCACACCCCTAAACCTAAAAGACCCTTCATAAATGAGTCTGCTAAAAATCGTTTTGTCAATCTCTCTAAAAGAAACATTATTTCTGGGAGATTTGTTGTTATTCAAGACTTTGATCATCTAGATATCCCCCGTATTTTGCAAAACAATTCCTTGAACGAGTTCTTATCCATCAAAGAACAAGTTTACACTTCCCTAATGCCGTATTTCTATGCCAACTTCTCATTCGATGGGAATCGTATTTCTCTAGGGTCCTTGGCAGGGACATTAACCTAGACATAGGTCAATTTGCTGATATCCTTCATCTATCCCCTGGTGGAGCTGATGTATATACTCATGACCTTCATGACTTTGATTATCCAGAGGGTGAGTCTGCGCTCACCGCATCCACACTGATTCACGCGGATGACAACCCCGGCTTGGTTAGGAACGAGGTTGTGAGCAAATTCTCTCTCACTTCCCAAGTTTTGGCCAAGATCATCTTTTATAACATTATCCCCAAATCAGGAGAATATAGTCATGCTAGGGGTTCAGTACCTTTGATTATCTATTGTCTCTTGTGAGGCATTAAGGTAAACTTTCCCCGTATCATTGCCTCTCACATGGCATCTGATCAGTTTCGTATATCTGGTAGGGGTTTACCATTTGGCATGATTATCACCCGCATTCTTAAATCTCTAGGATTTGACCTTTCTTCTGAGACTTCTGATGATCCTCAAATCGATATTGATGGAGTTCTGCTGAAAAGGATGGAAGCTCAGCTGCGTCGTCACGCACCTGTGCAACCTCCTGTTCCCCCTCCTACTTTTCCTGGATCTTCATCTGCTCCTGGATCTTCTTCTGCTCCTGGCTATGTTTCACCTTCAGATCTTCAGGCCATGATTTCATCTCAGATTCAGGAACACCAGTCCTGGATTAAGCAGCGGGAGACAGCTTTTCGGGCTGAGTTGGACGCCCGTTTCAAGCAAGAGGCAGCTTCCCGTGAGGAGACAAACTCTCAGATTCGTGGGATTCGTAACGATATATCTTATTTTGCCGATTCCATGAGATTCATGGATATGCAATTTGAGGCTCTCTTTACGAAGTTCGCCATGTTTCCTCCTGATCCCACTACTTTTGCTCGTTCAATTCCTGCCACCGGTCCTCCATTTCCTACCAGAGCCCCTTCATCCGTTCCACCACCTCGGCCAAAGGTGCTCGGCGTTGATCCGACGGAGGTAGCTCCTTCCACTTCTTCTTCTTCTTCTTCGGACGAAGACGACGACGGTGATAAGAAGATGGACGCTAAAAAGAGCTCATCTTCATCTGAGTACGAGGAAGAAGAGGAAGACGATGAGGACGACGATGCTGCCAAGTGATGAGAGTAACTTTCCCTTATTTTGATGATGTCAAAAAGGGGGAGAGTTATTTGTGGAGAGACTTTTTGCTGTATTTTTTATGTACTTGACTTTATCTTTTGTGGCTGGACATGTATTTGGTTTGGACATGTACTTTGTGTGGACTACTCTTGGTTATGTTATCTACTGGTTTGTGGTAGTATTTTCTTTTATAAACATGTGTTTTTCATCTTCTTTTATGTCATGAAAATGTGTTGACATGGATTGTTATCTTTTGCAAAACATTTATATATGCCTGAGTATGATGTTTTATTATATGCATGTGTTGAGGGGGAGCTTCATTTGAAGTCTCTACCCAAATTATTTGTGATAACTAAATATGTTTTGTCATCATCAAAAAGGGGAGATTGTTGGCCCAAAGGCCATTAGCCCTATATCTTGTTGGATATTTTGATGATAACAAACCATATCTAGTTATGTATTTAACAATGTTTGTTGAAAAGAATTTCAGGATAAAACAGGTTGATTTGACGGCTCCACATCAAGACTCACAAGTTTGGAGTTCGCCAAAGATTTGCATTCCCAAGTCAAGCACAATAGGAAGCTTCGGAAACACGACGATGAAGAAAAGATCAAGTCAAGATCAAGACCAAGAAGAATACTAAGATTTGTATTTGTATTTTTCATTTTTAGATATTTTGTCAAAACCTAGTTGATAGAAGTAGAGTTATGGGATTTACACTTACACACACCTTTTATATTGGTTCTAGACTTCAAAGTAAGTTTTAAAATTCTATTTCCAAGTTTGAGTTAAAGATAAACATGTTTAGATCAAGTCTTTGGAAAAATAGTTTAAAGTTTTTGAAAAACATAATATTGGAAAAACAAGTTTTATCAAAAGAATTTCTATCAAAATGTTTTAACCTATTAGAGTAGTGACATATGCTCACACTCTAGTGTTTACAAGATCCAAAACTTTATATCTTAGACCTAAAACCAAAAACCTAGATTTCTGGATTTCTGACAGTTCTGATTTTTCAGAACTGACAGTATCCGGTCGACCGCACGGTCGACCGATGCGCACTTTCTGTGCAAGTGCGTATCAGTCGACCGACCCGGTCGACCGAGAACTGTGCAGTGCTCTCGGTTAAAATCGGTCGACCGGGCGGTCGACCGCAGAGCCCCAACGGTCGGATTTTTGACCGTCGGCGGTCGACCGACCGGTCGACCGGACTCTGTCAGAATTTCTGACAGACTCCAACAGCTAGTTTTTCTGACAGATCTCTTTTTGTTTTTGATCCCAACGGATTTATGGTGTAGTTTTTGGCCCCTATAAATAGGAGGTCACTTCTATATGATTAGACAACTATCAAGAATATTTTTACAAGAGTTTTTTCAAAGGATTTACAAGTCTTCAAAAAGATTTCTTTTAGACAAAATTTTCTCTCCAAAAGCCCCAAAGTTTTAGACACCTACTTGAAGTCTTTACCTCTACTTCTCACTAGATTTTGCACTACACAATCCCATAAGTCTACATCTACAAATTGGTTCTAGGATTGTGCAAGTGAGCATATTTTCGATCAAGTGTGATCATCTTTCTTTTGAGTGAAGTTGTAGAGGCATCGGCCTCAAGGCGAGCTAGTGTGCTCAAGGTGGTGTTGCGGCATCACGAGAGACGGGACAAGTGTGTCCTTATATTGGTGATCCAGTGGGATCTTCAATAGTGGAAATCCTTCAAGTGTGAAGGCGGGGACGTAGAGCGTGGCTCGAACCTCGGAAACATATCGGCGTGTTTGCGATTGCTCAAATTTCTCTAAACCCTAAACTCTTTATTTCTTGTACTATTAATTGCTTCATTTATTGCAAGTCTTCTATTTGAGCTATTTGTGTTAGTTAAATTTTAAATTCCGCATTTTGTGCCAATTACATATAGCCATCACCTATTCACCCCCCTCTAGGTGATTTCAGAAGATTCATTCAGGGGCTTAGCAAAATTGCTAGACCTTTAACAAATCTCTTAGGAAAAGATGTGCCCTTCAAATTTGATGAAGAGTGTTTACAAGCTTGGGAGGAGCTTAAGCACAGACTTGTCTCGGCACCGATAATTTCAGCACCAGATTGGACTAGGCCTTTTGAAATCATGTGTGATACCTCCGATTATGCTATAGGCACAGTTTTAGGATAGCGTATTGATAATAGGCAACACGTGATTTACTATGCTAGTAGGACGCTTAATGAGGCCCAACTAAATTACACAACTATTGAAAAGAAATTTTTAGCAGTTGTGTTTGCGTTGGAGAAATTCGGTCAATACCTACTAGGGTCTAGGACAACAATTTTCACTGATTACTCCGCCCTTAGATACTTGATGCAAAAGAAGGACGCAAAGGCTAGACTGATTCGGTGGATACTTCTTTTGCAAGAGTTTGGAAATAAAGACAAAAAGGGTGTTGAGAATGTGGTGGCAGATTACCTTTCGCGAATTCCTAATGCACCAACTGAGACAATCCCAATCAATGACAACTTTCCTGATGAACACATCTTCACAATGTGTAAAGAGCCCTGGTATGCTGATATAGCAAACTACCTTGCAACTGGGCGAACACCTTCTGATTGGACAGGTCAGGACAAACACCGCTTTATGAGTCAAATACGGTTTTTCTTTTGAGATGAACCATATTTATTCAAATATTGTCCTGACCAGATAATTAGAAGGTGTCTTCCTGAGGATGAACATCATAGTGTATTGACATTCTGTCACAAGTTAGCTTGCGGTGGACATTTTGTTCCACGAAAGACTGCTGAAAAAATCCTTCAGAGTGGATTCTACTGGCCCACTCTCTTTAAAGACACTTATACTTTCTACAAGCTCTGTGCCAGATGTCAAATGACAGGTCGAATCACATGTAGAGACATGATGCCCCTTACACCTATCCTGGAAGTAGAAATTTTTGATTTGTGGGGTATTGATTTCATGGGACCCTTCCCTCTGTCTTATGGCAACCAATATATTTTGGTGGCCGTAGACTACGTTTCTAAGTGGGCTGAAGCTATTCTAACTAGGATGAATGACAACCAAGTTGTCATCAAGTTTTTATGTGAAAACATCATTTCACGCTTCGGAGCCCCCCGTACGATAATTAATGACAACGGGAGTCATTTCTGCAACCAGGCTTTTGAAGCCCTAATGCGGAAATACTCTATCTCTCATAAATTATCTACGGCCTATCATCCTTAGACAAACGGGCAAGTGGAAGTCACCAACAGACAAATTAAACTGATATTGGAGAAAATTGTCGGACAGAATCGTAAAGACTGGTCCATCAAACTCATTGATGCCCTATGGGCATATAGGACCGCCTACAAGACTGTCCTCGGTATGTCTCAATATCGAGTTATATTTGGAAAACCATGCCATTTGCCTGTGAAATTAGAGCACTGTGCTATGTGGGCATTAAAACAGCTGAATTTGGACTTAGACAAAGTCGGTGATTTGAGAAAGCTGCAGATATCCGAGTTAGAAGAACTGAGAAATGATGCATATGATAACTTTCGGATATCTAAACACAGAACTAAGCTTTTCCACGATAAATCAATTCATAGGAAAATTTTTGTCTCAGGACAAAAAGTTCTGTTGTATAACTCTACACTCCACCTTTTTCCTGGTAAACTGAAAACCAGGTGGTCAGGCCCATACATCGTCCAAAATGTCTTCCCTCATAGTGCCATTGAAATTTTTGATCCTAAAAATGGTAACACTTTTACAGTCAATAGTCAACGCCTAAAGCCATTTTTCACCACAGAGTCTGAGTCACACAATGTTCTTGAACTGGGTCTTTGTGACCCAGTCTATATGTTACCATGTCATTTGTCATTTTTCCCGATGTCTCATGTATATCATTTTGGGACCTCTCCTGTAAATAAATAAAAAAATTAAATAAAAAATAAAAAAATAAATAAATGGACTTAGGTGCTAAATAGCACCTAGGATTTTTCTCTCTTCATAAACTCCTTTAAATTGCCCTAGGGCTGTAAATTTCTAATCTCAACTAGGGTAATTTGGGGATTCTATCTTTCTCAGCTCTTTATAAATACCCCATCCTGTATTCTTTTCCTTACCCTAGTTTTAATCCCAGATCTGAAACGAGCAAAGCCAGCGTCGCCCTTAAAATTTTCTGCCCCTCTGTCTCTTCTAAACTGCAGCATTTCCCCGGCCTTAGCCACGCATCCGTGGCAATCTGGACACAACTGGAGCGCCGCCAAATTTCTGTGCTGTCGCGGCCATCTGAAGTCTCCAGATCTACCACCTTCTCATCTGCTACCACAGCTGATTGCTCTCTGCAATCTACTTTGAGTTTTCCCCCCACGTAGTCCGGGGGAGGTTTGCGTATATCTTCCCGTTGCTTCATATTATTCATCATGGCACCGTCAATTTTCGCTGAAAAAGATTTTGCTAGAATTCTTAGCGATGTTAACGGTTATGGTCATATATTTTAAATCGTATCGTGTGTGGGATTGGTATGCATTGATATATGATAATTCAGATCACGAGGCTTATTATTGTCCTGAGCTCGTCAAGCTTTTCTACAATTCCATAGATCAAGCCTCTGTAAACTTTGACACATACCAAATCATGGTACACATGCCCACGGGAGACATTATTATCACGCTTCCTCTGCTAGAGGAATTCACACATGTCCCTTGCAACCCACATCATTGCGATCCCCTTCCTTTAATCGATTATATGACTGTCATGGGGGGTCGCTGTACAGAGCAAGATAGGGGGCTCAAAACCAGTACTACATTTAGAAACGTACATTGCGTTGGTCGCTGGATTCAACGCAACATTTTAGGGCTTGACCACACGACCTCCTTTAACAGGTTGGTGCTGCAGATCATACACGACCTCATGACTCGGCAGCACACTATCTGTATTAATAAGACAATCTTTCATAGTCTAATCACAAACTCCTCACGCAGACGCGGTGTAAAATACTCACACCCAGTTCTGATCACTCGTCTGTGTAGGACTTTCCTACCAGATGCAGTTTTTGACTCATACGATAGGGTATTCGTTGCACCGGAGAGGGCCACTAGTGCTTACAACAGTTGTCTTCATGCGGTCTGGACTCCTAGTGTCCAGTCCGAAGATGTCCCAGTTGAGTCCTCTTTAGAGGAACTTTTAGAGGAGGAGGATGAGCCGGCCTTTTGGCAACAGGACCCCCCCAGCTGATTCACGCGCCTTCATGTCTACCATTTGGCGAGGCATGAAGAAGATATTTCGGGGACAGATTAGACTACGCAAACAGGTTAAGGAGCAGACATCTCGTTTAGACCGCATTGAGGAGGGTCTGCGGCGTTCGCAGTCGGCCGGACCTAGCACCACCGCTGGTCCAAGCCGACGGAGGGGGGTGACACCTTTTCTTTACCTATTTCATGCATACATTTTCTTGCATACATTGGGGACAATGCATGGGATAGGTATGGGGGGGTAGATACTAACATAGGATTTTTCTCTAGATTTTTTTTTTAGGATTTTCCAGGATTTTCTTCTTCAATATATATATATATATATATATATATATATATATAATATATATGTTTTGATCCATTTTTTTTTTTAAGAATTAACTTGATCTTAGGAATTAAGGATATTCTAAACTAAGATTTCTTAATATAAGTTGAAAAAAGAAGTTTTGTCAGATCTTTAGGTTAAGAAAGAAAAGAATAGAAAAAATAGCTAGATTTGAATCTTTCCTAAACATTATATACATTTACATGTTGAGAGATTAATCAAAGACTTAGTGATTATATTTACACACACGTAAAAAAATATATATAAATAAAAAGATAAATAAAAAAATTAAAAAAATAAAAAATAAAAACTTAATCACTAACTAAGCTGGTTAGTTGTGCCTTAAGAAGCATGGCCAGTCACGCCTAAAGGTGGTTAAGTCCTTAGCATTCGTGGCCTAGTTTACTCGAGTCCTTGGACCTTAATGATGTATCTTCATCTGGTGCCCTAAGACCAGCTGGTTGGGAGTCATTGGTAAAAGGCTCGCTACATGGGTAAATTAGAAAGCCTAAGCTAAGGAAATTTAAATATATATATTTTATATATATATATATAATAAAATATAATAAAATAATAATAATATTTTATATATATATGTAAATAAATGAACTCAAGTCTAAGAAAAATTCCTCATACATATAGATGTATATATGTTAGGCCTGATACAAAATCCAGTTTTCTCTCTGTTCCTGAAAACTTAACCTAAGTTGAAAACAAGACTTTAAATGGAAACTTATAAAAAAAAGGAAAAGTTTGGGTAACCCGAAACCGATAGATCACCGAAATT
Organism: Agave tequilana; assembly: GCA_038442645.1. Classification (NCBI taxonomy): domain Eukaryota; kingdom Viridiplantae; phylum Streptophyta; class Magnoliopsida; order Asparagales; family Asparagaceae; genus Agave; species Agave tequilana. Next base: position 156,855 of record JAVJIF010001149.1, on the reverse strand, counting down.
CTTGAAAAAAAAATGGATTATAAATTTTTCTTTTTCACTAACATTTTCTTTCTTGGGATTTTGTGGGTGCAATTCGCTGAAAACCCTCAGGAGACAACACTCCTCCTCTAGGGTAACCTAAAAGTTCAACGGCTTGTAGCACGGGCTAAATGCAATCGTGTCACCTATGAAAGTGGTCTAATAATTTAGTTAAGATTTTTTCTCTTTGCTCATTTTGCTCGGGGACGAGCAAAAGCTAGATATGGGGGTGTGATTGGAGTTCATTAATGCATCATTTTTCACTACCATACTATGCTTTATATGAAGAAATATGAGATTTTTATTACTTTTTTCTCTCTTTTCAGGTCCAACATTAATGGAGAAAAAGGCCCAATAATAATGATTTTTAAGGAAATTAAAAGATTAATTTAGAAGCCCACAAGAAGAAAGCCCAGATCTGGATTGATCCAAGCATATTCTCCACATTCTAGAAGATCCAGCTAGGCACACGAGCGATAACAGAATGGCAGAAAAATTTGTTGGCGCAACGGCCAAAATTCTGCCGCGGAAACGCGGCTCTGGCCGCGGATCCGCGGCAATCCTCTGGCCGTTGATCCAGCGTTTGATCCAACGGCTGTGGTGGGAAGGCCTCGTCTTCTGAAGCATATAAATAGACCCCTAGGGCCTCTGTAATCGGGGAGGAGAAAAGAGCATTGTCTTTTAGGGAAATTGTTAGGATTTTCTCTAGGTTTTCTTTAGTCTCTATTGTAATTTTCTTTTTCTCCTTCTAGAATCCAGAAAAGAGAGAGTGAGGGTGAGAAATCTTTGTAATTGGAGCAGGTGACAACTCAATACAAGGATTAATCTTTCATTCTTTCAATCTTTTCTTATTCTAGTGTATTGTCTTCTTCAAGCTTTTACCATCTTGTATTTACTTTCTACAATGAATTGTTGCTTGTTCTTTACTTTCATGTCTAGCTAACTCCTTAACATGACTAACTAATTTCTAACTTTACTAACTACTAACTCTTGGGTGATTGCTAACTCATATGAATCATTGGATGATTTATTGTTAGTCTTGCAACTTTCATGTCTCTCTTATCCCCAATGAAGATGAGTTACTTTTAATTCTTAGCAAATGCTTGTTCCTCTTCCATATGATTCGTGTGAGCCTCACTTAGAGCCTTGTCTTTAGAACAAGTGCCTTGATGGAACATGAAGATGGAGCACTTCACTATGCTAATGACTAATTGCACAAGTTTCTTATTTCATGCTAGCTTAATTATAACTTTGATGGACTAATGAATCTTGCATTCTTTTCTTAGCACACCTAAGAGTGACTATTCTTGTTCCATTATTGAAAATCTATCTAGGGAACCAATGAATCATGGAGGCAACTAGTCAAGCCTAGAAGAGAACCCATCCTCTACATGGGACAATACATTTACTTGACAAGCAAAACATACCATTACCAATGAATCAATATGAGGCATGCATCACCCTATGAGAATAGTAAGTTAGTAAATTGGAATATTAGTTAGTCATGGTTTCTCTTCCTATCATACTTCAAAAAAAAAACTCTTTCTTAAAACGTTCTCTTTTCAAATATCTCCGTTTTCATTTCATCTTTCTTTCCATCTTTTTCTTTCTTTTTTTTACAAAACCCACAAAGATCTTTTCATTCACTTTCTACGTCGTTTTGTTTTTCAAAACAAAGAAGAACCTTCGTTTTTCTTCTTGAAAAATCTCAATATAAAAAACCCTTGAATGCTTCTATTGCTAACTCTCCCTGTGGATTCGACCCGTCATAGCTTATGCTACGAACGGTGATTCGGAAGGAGTATAGTAAACCTGTAAGTTCACCTAGAGGGGGGGTGAATAGGTGATGGCTAATCTAATGGTCACTTAATGATGAATAATGCGGAAGCTAAAAACAATTATGGCCTAATTAAATCTTTTACACTAAACACCACGTATAACACAAGAGTGTTGCCGAATTCCCAGTGAAGGGCTCTGGACAAACTCCTTTAGATTCCCCTTGAATAGGTTGAGGTGCCGCGTTGGCTCTCTTGGTTAAATACAAGTGTTAGCAAACAACCCAAGCAAGTATATATCAATTATGCACACAAGTATATCATGCAAGTAAAGATGAACACAATAATTGATTGCAAGATATAGACAAAGAGATAGAGAGAGTAAGCAATCGCAAACACAAAGGGTTTGTTTCGAGGTTCGAGCACACTTGCTCTACATCCCCGCCTTCAACATACGAAGGATTTCCACTATGCAAGATCCCAATGGATCTCTCCTCGGTGCCGCAACACCTACAAGCCCTCGGACTCCCTAGTCTCGTACACACGCAAGCTTACTAGCTCGCCGAGGCCGCACCTCAAACCACCAAGTTCACACAAGAACTCTAAACCACCACGAGCACACTTGCCCGTTTCCTCAAAGAACAAGAAAAGATCTCTTGGTGATCTAAACACTTTGATCACCAATAAAAACTCTCACTACAACACTCCTATGAGATGAATAGCAATAGATGGCTCAAGTGTTTGTGTGAGAAAAATAAGGAAGAGAAGTGGAGGAAAACTCAAAGAATTCACTTTTACACTCTTGATAAAACTTTCCTTTTGATTGGAAATATTTGCCCTCAATTTTGTGGAGAAAAACCTCTGAAAAGAGTAGGAAAAACTGGCTCTAAAACTTCTCCGAAATCTTAAAGAAAACAGCCCCCAAAAGACCCTTTATATAGAGTCTGGAAAACTAGCCGTTGGGGCTCTGTCAGACCTGCCAGTCGACCCGCCCGGTCGACCGCCAACAGTTAGAAATCTGACCGTTGGAGCCACGGTCGACCGCCCGGGTCGACCGAGCCACTGGAGCAGAGAGTAGAACTCTCTGTCGGTCGACCCGTACGGTCGGCCGAAATTTCCAGAGAGCAGAGCTCTCTGGATCGGTCGACCGGCACGGTCGGCCGTCCTCCAGTGCACAAAGGCGTGCACGTCTGTTCACGTCGGTCGACCCAACCGGTCGACCGACTTCAGTGTTAGTCGACTATAAAGGTAGTAAGTCGACTTATCTGAAGCCTGAAACAATTTTCTGGGATTAAAAAGTTTGTCTTTTTGGCTCAAATAAGATCCCATAAAATACTTAAAAAATCTACAAAAATAGTTTTACCAATATACTTTGATATACAAACATGCTTGCACAAAATCAAGGCATGTTATAAAAGATTGGACTATTTTTGTAACTTGGAAATATTGGTTCAAATGAAAAACTGTATTTTTTCTAAAAAACTTGTTTTCCAAACTTCTTCATGATACAAAAACAAGATATTTTGAATTCATTAAAGTATAGTGTATATGGATATGATCCACTACATAATTAAGATGAAATATCTATGTTTTTGGCATTAAGTTCTAAATATGGTTTTGGATAAAAGATATGCATATAAGAAATTCCAAAAAACAAAAAGTATTTTTCCAAAATGAAAGTCTTTTCTAAATTTGAAAATTCTTTTATGAAAACAATTCTATCAAGAGTGTGTGTGTATATGTACTTGAGCAATCCACCAACTATTCTATCCTTTACATTTTTAACTAAAATAAAAACAAAATCTTATACCTAGATACAAGTCTTCATCTTCTTGAAGTCTTCACTTGAAGGCTTCTCATCTACTTGACTTGGTCCAAGCTTGATCCAAAAGTTCCTTGGATCACACCGTGCTAGCTCCAAATCTTGACATTTTATCCTTTGTTGAGCTATGCACCTACTAAGATCTTGATAATGAATCTGTCACTAATTAAACACAAGATCATTAGTAAACATAACTTCATGAGTTGATCATCAAAACTAGGGTGATAGGCCTTTGGGCCAACAATCTCCTCCTTTTTGATGATGACAAAACTCATGAAGTTATATATGCATGGATTAAAGTAAAGCTTCAAAGAAGCTCCCCCTTAACTCATGCATAACAAATAAATAATAAATATGACAACGAGGCACATGACATGTATGCAAATCAAGGAGATAAAACAAATCAAATTCTTTTTCTCCTATTTGCAAAACAAAACATATATGCATAAACATAAATCCTTTTAATAAAAACATGCATATATAGCAAATATCTCTCCCCCTTTTTGTCAATCATCAACAAAGGGTTTAAGGTAAAACAAAATCATCAAATCTTTCTCCCCCTTTTTGTTATAAACAAAGAGATCAATAAGGGGCCAAACAAACATATCAATAAAAGGTTATATGCGATATATATTCATGAAGAGGAAGACGCTAAGTTAGCTTCCCTACACATATGCATTACATGAAGAAGGGATAACAAGCCCCAATTCACATAACACATATTATGTAATGCATAAGAGGAGATGTGAAGCTCCCCTTACACACGTGTACCACATAAAGAAGAGTTGTCAAGCTCCTCAATATACAATACACTCAACATGAATCTATATGTAGAAGAGATGTTAAGCTCTCCTTGCATATAAGAAATATAAATCAAAACATTTTTTTTTAATTTTTCTTAAACAAAATTTTTAAAGGTATCAGAGCTTTAGTAAAACAAACAAATTTTAAGATACCAAATTGAAAATAATCATTTTGTAAATCATATTGATACCAATTGAAAATTAACAAATATGAAGTCGAAACATATTGATACCAATAGTAAACATAATGATCAAATATTTTTATTTTTCATCATAAACTTTGTGCTTTTAAAAATGTGAACCAATTTTAAGTTAAGCACATGAAAATCATATATATGTATGAAATGAGTATACCAATTGACATTGATACATACATATATAAGCAAACAAAATATGAGTATATACAAAAGTTATCAATTTAGATACCAATTGAAAGAATCCAATGATACCAATTGACATAACAATAAGATCAAGTGTATATCTCATAACCTACCATCCTTCATATGCTCAAGATAGAAGATTTTCAATGAAGCATATAAGGCATAATCGCCCATCCATCCTCTCATAGATGGTAGGGGTTTTAAAAATTAGATTTGAAAATATTTTAGCATTGAAAATCACTACCAAATGAAGAACAATAACTAGTTAAAATAATTTTAAAAAATTAGTTAAAGATTCTTCAAAACATCAAATCATATGTTTTTCATGAATTATACTAAATACATAAAAGTTCAAGCACTCATAGTCCATAAAGCTCAAAAATATCTTGAAAAGTAAAAGATGAGTGTTCAAAGGTTATGTAAATGACATTTTCATGAACATAGACAATGAAGCTCAATCAAACATGAATCTCATTTTTAGACAAGACATGAAATTTTATTCTCATTAAAAACAAATCATGAAAAAATTTTATTTTTCATCTTAAAGTAAACTTCAAGGTATATGTATGATTTATCCAATCCTAACAATACACATACATATCCCAAATATAAAAGAGTCTACAAATAGTGTATGCATGAAAGTAAGAGACTCACGGGTATACATGTATATTTATTAGATTTGAATTAAAAATACATATACATGAAGTAAAGCATAAAAATAGGCAAAACATGTATAAAAAGAGAATCATCAAAACTAGTCTATACATATGCAAATAGTGGGTACAAATGAGCATGAAGTGCAACCATATATAAAACAAATGTAGCTCACTATTTGTACATGTATGATACAAGTTTTGATAAAAACTACATCTAAGCATGTTATTACCACATGAAGCACAAAGATACATAAAATATGAACATGCTATATGATATCAAATGAATAAGCATGTAAATAAATAAAATAGGAGTTTAGAGATTGTTAACAACTCCAAAGCTCCAAATATGGTGGTTGTCCCACCAAAGCTCCTTGATAGTGATGCATCCCAAAAGTATGTCCATCATGTCCAAGTGCATCCACTACCAAGGCACCGATCCTCTCACGTTTTGTGAGAGCCCTCACCTACATCAAAAGCAAATGGTGGGGGTTTTGGTACCCATATTTTCTTGGGTCCTTTGGGGTTAGTCTTGTAAGGAACCCAAAAATTTTATTCATAGCAAAATTTATATGATGTAATCTATCAAAACAAAACTTTGCTAAATGGCCTTTGCGGCCACAATGTGTACATGTGTACACCTTAGTATGCTTATGTGTGTGTGAATGATCATGATGTTCAACATAAGCATGATGATGTGCATGAATGGATGGAGCTTGTTTCTTTGAAAACATAGACTCCAATCTAGTATGATTGAATGCACATGTGCTCAAATTAGAGCTCAAACTATCTATTTTATTTTTCAAATCTTTAATCTCATTAGTGGTGGTATGTAAAGCATGATGAGAATCATTTTTCTTTTTCTTTTTCGAAACAAAATCTTTTTCTTTCTCTTTTTCAACAAATTTTCTTTTTAAGGACTTATTTTCTTGAAAAACAACTTCCTTTTGTTTTTTCACCAAAGCAATTTTATTTTTCAAAGTAGTGTTCCCTTCACATAAATCATTCAATTTTGCAAGCAAGGAAACATTCTCATTTTTCAAATCTTTATTTTCTTTTTCAATGCATGCAACCTTATTTGCTAATGAATCTTTTTCTTTCAGCATGCAATCAAAATCCTTTTTAATTTTCTTATTATCTTTTTCTAAGCATGCAATGTTATCTCTAAAAGAATCATGTTCTTTATGCATGCAAGCAATGTTCTTTTTCAAATTATTATTCTTCTTTTTAAGCATGTCATATTTTTCAAGCACAAGATGACAAAAAGTAGTAAGCTCATCATATGACATGTCTTCATCATCGGATTCGGAGTTTACCTCAAGGGGGTTATCCCCTTGGACCATATAGCACTTGTTGGAGGTGTCACTTCCAACATCCGAATCGCTCCCGGCATAATATAGATCCTTTTCGCCAAGGGAGGTGATGATGTTCCAAGCTACAAAAGCCAAGTCAATATTAGCAACCCTAAATAAGTAATCATCATTTAGGGTAGACATTAGAGCATGAAGGGCTTTTGCATTAGCCTCAAAATTCTTACCATTTAAACAATAATCATTTTTAGTGATGGCAAGATAAACATGGATGCTTAGGGCTTTGAGGTACATGGACATCTTAACCTTCCAAATTTGGATGTTAAGAATGTCAAAAGTGGGTGGTGACATGAAATCCATGGTGTGTGTACAAAAATATTGTGATTAGCCTAAAAATGAGGATCTTTTACTCTAGGTTGTTAGACCAAATCAGAGTACCAAGCTCTGATACCAATTGTAAGTTCACCTAGAGGGGGGGTGAATAGGTGATGGCTAATCTAATGGTCACTTAATGATGAATAATGTGGAAGCTAAAAACAATTATGACCTAATTAAATCTTTTACACTAAACACCACGTATAACACAAGAGTGTTACCGAATTTCCCGTGAAGGGCTCTGGACAAACTCCTCTAGATTCCCCTTGAATGGGTTGAGGTGTCGCGTTGGCTCTCTTGGTTAAATACAAGTGTTAGCAAACAACCCAAGCAAGTATATATCAATTATGCACACAAGTATATCATGCAAGTAAAGATGAACACAATAATTGACAGCAAGATATAGACAAAGAGATAGAGAGAGAGAGTGAGCAATCGCAAATACAAAGGGTTTGTTTCGAGGTTCGAGCACACTTACTCTACATCCCCGCCTTCGACACACGAAGGATTTCCACTATGCAAGATCCCAATGGATCTCTCCTCGGTGCCGCAACACCTACAAGCCCTCGGACTCCCTAGTCTCGTACACACGCAAGCTTACTAGCTCGCCGAGGCCGCACCTCAAACCACCGAGTTCACACAAGAACTCTAAACCACCACGAGCACACTTGCCCGTTTCTTCAAAGAACAAGAAAAGATCTCTTGGTGATCTAAACACTTTGATCACCAATAAAAACTCTCACTACAACACTCCTATGAGATGAATAGTAATGGATGGCTCAAGTGTTTGTGTGAGAAAAACAAGGAAGATAATGGTGGAGGAAAACTCAAAGAATTCACTTTTACACTCTTGATAAAACTTTCCTTTTGATTGGAAATATTTGCCCTCAATTTTGTGGAGAAAAACCTCTGAAAAGAGTAGGAAAAACTGGCTCTAAAACTTCTCCGAAATCTTAAAGAAAACAGCCCCCAAAAGACCCTTTATATAGAGTCTGGAAAACTAGCCGTTGAGGCTCTGTCAGACCTACCGGTCGACCCACCCGGTCGACCGCCAACGGTTAGAAATCCGACCGTTGGAGCCACGGTCGACCGCCCGGGTCGACCGAGCCACTGGAGCAGAGAGTAGAACTCTCTGTCGGTCGACCCGTACGGTCGGCCGAAATTTCCAGAGAGTAGAGCTCTCTGGATCGGTCGACCGGCACGGTCGGCCGTCCTCCAGTGCACAAAGGCGTGCACGTCTGTGCACGTCGGTCGACCCAACCGGTCGACCGACTTCAGTGTTAGTCGACTATAAAGGTAGTAAGTTGACTTATCTGAAGCCTGAAACAATTTTCTGGGATTAAAAAGTTTGTCTTTTTGGCTCAAATAAGATCCCATAAAATACTTAAAAAATTTACAAAAATAGTTTTACCAATATACTTTGATATACAAACATGCTTGCACAAAAGCAAGGCATGTTATAAAAGATTGGACTATTTTTGTAACTTGGAAATATTGGTTCAAATGAAAAACTATATTTTTTCTAAAAACGTTTTCCAAACTTTTTCATGATACAAAAACAAGATATTTTGAATTCATTAAAGCATAGTGTATATGGATATGATCCACTACACAATTAAGATGAAATATCTATGTTTTTGGCATTAAGCTCTAAATATGGTTTTGGATAAAAGATATGCATATAAGAAATTCCAAAAAACAAAAAGTATTTTTCCAAAATGAAAGTCTTTTCTGATTTGAAAATTCTTTTATGAAAATAATTCTATCAAGAGTGTGTGTGTATATGTACTTGAGCAATCCACCAACTATTCTATCCTTTACATTTTTAACTAAAACAAAAACAAAATCTTATACCTAGACACAAGTCTTCATCTTCTTGAAGTCTTCACTTGAAGGCTTCTCATCTACTTGACTTGGTCCAAGCTTGATCCAAAAGCTCCTTGGATCACACCGTGCTAGCTCCAAATCTTGACATTTTATCTTTTGTTGAGCTATGCACCTACTAAGATCTTGATAATGAATCTGTCACTAATTAAACACAAGATCATTAGTAAACATAACTTCATGAGTTGATCATCATCAAAACTAGGGTGATAGGCCTTTGGGCCAACAAAACCTACATATACATTTGGAATTTTTGAACATCGATACACGAACATCAAAGGTTTACTCTAAACCCTCTCCCAATACAATTAAAACTCTTTCCCGAACACAAGGCCACCAAGGTCCGGTCTCTAGGATCTAGACATGAGAATCTAGGGTTGTCAGACGCAACCCTGCGAGTACATATAATAAAGCCAAATGGCGTGCATAACAAGTACATGTGTACATGATCAAGTGATGTGGTCCAAGTATGCAGGTACAAGAAATGACAAGTAATATAAGGGAAATTAAAAGAACGACAGTAAATCATATATATCGATGAATCTGACACTGAAAACATATATAGAAGGCAGTATGAAGAGCATAGGTACATATAAACATGCGGTAAATAAGTTAAACATGCGATAAATATAAGTATGGATAAAACTAGTTGTACAAGCTCAGATTTATGGATTCACGAAACTGATACGTCAAGGGGATAATCCAAACAAGAAACCCTCATATATATACCACATATCTCATGTCGCCATCATCTGAGTTTATACAACTTGAGTTGCTCTAAGAGTAACAGAACTATAGTGTGTCAGTAGTAATCATCATGTGTCATAAAGTAAGGTGTCAACTCAGGGCATAACACTATAACTGGAGAATATAAAGGTGTGTTGTATTTTAAGTTATCCAATAATAATAATCAGTACCGTTTGATATTTCAATCGCCTCCCTACCAGCGTCTCACATCACCGATAGTCTATACTAGAGTTCCACTCTGTAGAACTTACCCGAGTCTGATATGTGAGTACCAGGACCCGAACAAAGGAGAGACCAAATATCACACGTTCCTAACATTATTACTGTTTGGTTGTTTTATGTTATTCATCCGATCTATATGCTTTTGTATGTGCTACCGGCACACATACATCCATTTATGAATAAGATGAGTTATTATTTGAAAACTGATAAATCTGATGGCTCATATTTATAGTGGGTCCCGTCTCTGCCCGGGACTGGCTCAGGAGTACAGGCTACTGCTTCCAAGGACTTATCATTACGCGCTCCACACGATACTTCAGATTCAGGCTACTGCTTCCAGAGACTTATCATTACATGCCCCACACAACACTTTAGAAATATCACCATTATAAATATGACATCATACAGGTTTCCATCAGTTTTCCCCACCCCAGTGTAAGTTGAGTACTTTATTATACATATATGAATTGCCCAAAGATAATATCCACAAGTGTATACAGTATAACCATGATTATCCAACTACGAGAATTAACAGGAGTATAATATCAGGAGTCATCCTTTTTCAGGGGTTCAGGAATACAGGAGTTCAGGAGTATCAAATATCTGGTAACAGTATAATAATCATGCCAAGTCCCCGTAAAAGTAATAGTTATGAATATGCAATATAATACAGGTGCCACAATATCAGGTCAAGCGTACTAGTACCGGGTGATAGCATGTCAAGTGTCAAGTGTTGTTATATCAGGTGTCAGGCGACAAGTATAGCATGGCAAGTATCGGTGTCAGATATCAAGTAATAAGTATAGTATGGCAAGTACCGGTATCAGATATCAAATAATAAGTATAGCATGGTAAGTATCGGTATCAGATATAAGTAATAAGCATAGCATGGCAAGTACCGGTATTAGATATCAAATAATAAGTGTAGCATGGCAACTACCGGTGTATACATGTCAGGGTCAGGTAACTAATATATCGGTGAGAGTCGCAACATCAAATACTCGGTATCAACCCGTCACGTAACATGGTACAGGAGAACGACATAAACATTTCAAACACTTCACAACATTATTTCTAACAATAATAAATTTATCTATTTATTAGCCATGCGAAGCTGAGTGAAGCGGGAGCAGATTTAGGCATACCGGTATAATACCGATTCGACAAGGTATAATAACGGCCGACAGCTATTTATAAAACATGACAATTTTAGAAATCATTTATATAACATATACCAACTTGCATAAAGAGACATCGTATATTAAAAGCAAGATAATAATTATTAAATATGAAACGATGGTAATAAAGTAAGAAATGTCAAAGAAATGTACTCGCCTATCACCGGAATGAAAATACCGAGAAAAAGTCTGAGAAACCCGCTAATCTGTGCGAACAAGCCACTAGCCCATAAATATATTTTAAAATATATAAATATAAATATTTATATAATTATTAGAGAGGGAATGACAGAGGGGAGAGAGAGGAGAGAGAGAATTATAGGAAGAGAGGAGAGAGAGAGAGAGAGAGAATAGGGTATTTTTAGAAAGGAATTAGGAATTAAAAAGGGAGGAGTATGGTTGTAAATATGGGGAAGTAATTTTGGAGTTGAGGTAGAGGGTATTTTAGGGATGTGGAAAAAGTAGTTTATTTAGGGAAAGGAAAGAGAAAAGAAATGAAAAGAAAGAAAAAAAGAATTAAAGAAGGAAAGAAGAAAGAAAGAAAGAAAGGAAAATGGAGGGGAGGGTAGGGTGGCCGGCGGCCTGGCGGCGCCGCCGCCGCCGCCGAGGTGGGCACGCGCGCGCGGCTAGCCCGGGGGAGGAGAGAAGGGGGTGGAGTTTGTTTTGTTGTTGTTTGTGTTGTTGAAGGAGGTGGTGGGTGGTGGTTGAAGGTGGTGGTTGGTGGTGATTGGTGGTGTTGGGGATTTAGAGGAGGAGGAGGTGTTGTTGGGGAGGTGGGAGTGGTGAATTTGATGGAGGTGGTGGTGAATTTGGAGGAGAAAGGGAGGTGGTGGTAATGGGTTTTGGTGAAATTGAAGGTGGTGGGGTGGTTGATGGAGGTTGAAGGAGGTGGTGGAGTGGAGAGGGGGTGTGGGGGAGTGGATGCCGGCCTAGGGCCTGTTGACACTATAAAAAAGACAAGATTCCTAACTGGCCTGAATAATATCTAACTTGTTGACATCTACAAAAGACAAGCGACAAACAAGCTGACGACCAGTTCTTTACCCATCTCAAAGGGACGTATCAACAACTTGGACTCTACTGATCCAGTGAAGCAGATAGTAAGCCAAGAAAAGCTCGTGAGAATGCCCAAGTAGGTCCAGAGACACTAAGTTCACTCAACACTTAGTCTCGCATGAGCCCACGAGATAAGTCTCGCCTAAGAAGCCAAAGTTGCTTAGCATCACAGGAAGCTCCTTCACAGCCTCACTGCGAGCTAACTTACAACTTCGCATAGAGATGCTCAGTTAACTCTGAAGAGAGTTAGCTTCGCTCGAAGCCCCATACAGCTACGCAAAAGGGTAATTGGTAGCTTCGCCATAAAGTTATCCAGCTCCGCTTAACTTCGCCAGATGCTTCTCCCAGCTCCGCCATGAACTCAACGCAATGACTCCGCTGCGGGTCTTCTATGGTCACCTTTGACCAATCAAATCTCTAGATGAGATTAAATCTAATTGAGATCAAATCTAATTGAGATCAAATTTGGCAGTTGTTTGCCATGATCTTTTGACTCTCCCAATCAAGTGAGAAGATCAGGGAGATCTTTCAGTTATTTAGAAAGAATCAAGGGAGTATCCCTTATTTAGCAGAGCGGATCAAGAGATCAGCTATTCCTAACTTCGTAGAAGCTGATTCTTGCCTCGCGGCAAAGCTACTTACCGGATGTAAAACAGATTGACCCAATCTGTTTCCAGATTTTCAGGGCGATTATACCCCTACTCCTCCTTATAAATAGCCTACTAGGGGCGAGAGCCAAAGGGGAGGGAGGGCTAAAAGAAAGAGAGGAGAGACGGCTAAGGACAGAGATCTACTCCCTTGCTTCTAAGAATTCAGAGAATTACTTCTCTAATCAAGGTGCTAATACCCTAACATCTTTCTCCCTCTCAAGGAATCTTCGGAACCAGGCGAGAAGGAATTCTTAAGCGGAGGCAGCTCGAGAAGTAACAAGAGGGCTCTACTGACCTTCTATTCTCTGATTCCCTGAATCAGGTGAGAAGGGAATCCCATCAGGCGGCAATCCGATTGTCCGATCGATCGCATCGTCAAAGGGATAAAGTAATCACGCGCTGATCAGATTCCTACCGGCACACTTCCCCAGAAATCTCAGAGGAGATCTATCTGTAATCTTCTTACTGAAGAGATTACTTGTAATTTAGCTCCTCGACACTTTTTTGTAAGTTTTCCCCTTTGCAAAATCAATGGAAAATAAGATGGCGACTCCACTGGAGATCAGATTATCTACTGCTGAGAATCAAGTGTCGCAATGAGACGATTAGACCTTCGGGTCTACTGCTTAGGCGCTAGCCATTCCCTCTGGCCAAGAACCTACGCGCGACTACATGGAAGTCGGCATAGCCGGAACCACTCTGGCTAATTTTTTGAAGCAAGTCTCTGTCAAGACAGATAAGGCTCTCCGCAAGCCTACTACGGTCTTTTGGCGCCACAAAGAGGGTCAGAATCTTGAGCCTGTTACCTTTGAAAACCTGGTCATTCATTTCGACCAAGGAAAATTCGTAGAACTCCTCTCTGGAGGTAGTCCAATACTCCACGCATGGAAGCATAGAAAGGTCACAATGGCCAAGGTTTCAGAGCAGAAACCGGACGTGGACTCCTCCCAACTTTTCTCAGCCTCACGTGTGGCTAGCCAGATTCCCTGCGAACCTAAGTCTCCTCTTCCAAAGAAGATGTGGAGGCCAAAACAAAAAGCTCTATATGAAGCTTTAGGCGCAGCTACGCCACAGGTCCGCCTATCCCGCGAAGATAAAGGCAAGATACCTGCCTGCTTCGTTGAGACTATCAGCCGCGAAGTTAAAACAGTGACTACACCTTCGCCTAATTCAGGAACGGTAACTCCTCGCGCCAACCTCGTTCTCATGAGCGAAGCTACAGATGGCGTGGCAAACACAGTGCCAGTACCACAGGATACGCGCGGAGTTCCCAGCCCCAAGGCTAGGACTAAAGCGCCCAACGGTGCTAACCTCTTTCGCAGTAAGGTAGCGAATAAAGCATCACAGCGTGCTTCGCCCCTCAGCTCCTCAAGCGCTAAGCTCGCTCTTCACAGCAGAGCTAAGGGATTGTCCCCAAGTGTTGATAGCGGTGCTTACGCAGCTTCAACACCCAAGGGCATTCCTAAAATTCTTAGCCGCAAAGCTAAAGCTAAAGCACTATCTAGTGTTAACCACATCTGCGGTGATGAAAAGAACAAGGCGTCGTCCTATGCGCAATCCAACATAGCCTCTATGCTGAGTCGCTTAAGCCCAGCTACATCTGACTAGCGAGAGTTCTTAAAGAATAAACGGAAATTAGATTTACTCTAAATTTCTCCCTCTTGTTGTTAGCAAGTGGGATGTCAGTTGGTGACAGTCCATTCAGTCCATTGTCGGCTGGGACCAAGCCTCGCCACTCCTCCAAACTGACGATCAGTTTTTGATCGACTATCGCAATAAGCTCCTGTGAAGCATCGCAAAAGGAGCATATCGCAAGATCTACCAGATCTGCCCTCTGCATCTGTCAATATGATCGGAAGGGGACGAGAGCCGTGAAGAGGCAGACAAGCGCCGCATGCTGCTAACTCTCCTCCCTCCAACTCTCTAGATCTGAATTATAGTCCGGGCTTACACAAAGTCTTGGTGCACGAAGAAGGCGTCTTTCAAAACACCAGATCTAGGGTCGCAATACCCTATAATTACGAACAGCCATCCTCCTCAACCACAGTAACCTCACCAGAACTATTGAGAAGATTATTCCAATGGTCTAATGAGGAGGACGAAGACAGTGGGTATGCCTCTTCAGCAACAGTCAGCTCAGTACGAACAGATAGAGTATCAGTGAATATGGCTAATAACGGTAATGATGACCTCCATCGACGGTTGGAAGCTCAAGAGCAAACCTCTAAGGCTCAGCAGGAAGCCTTGGACAACGTTCAACAGATGCTCGCTCAACTCCTCACTAACTAGAATAACAATGATACCGGGAGTAACCATAATGAGGAAGACATCATAACGATGAACAACCCAAGAATGAGAAGTCAAAGGAAAGTTCTTCTATGGATGTTGAAGTTCTTAAAGGCATCCAAGCTCAGATTGCATCCCTAACCCAGAGGGATGAACTAAAGAAAATAGGGGCTGTCCGTCCTTACCCTTTGGAATGGGATTCAGTACCATACCCACCAAAGTTCAAGCCACCAACATTACATACGTATGATGATAAGAGCTCGCCGAACCAGCACATCTACTACTTCCGATCTCAGACCGGTAATGTTATAGACAATGATGCTATCATGGCCAGACTGTTCATTGGCACCCTGAAGGGGGTAGCATTTGACTGGTTCCGAAGCCTCCCTCTGGGCTCCATCAATTCTTGGGTCAACTTAGAAACTCGATTTCTTTCTCGTTTCTACGAAGACGATACTGAGGTAACTATGAACAAACTCCTCTCTACCGTACAAAGGAAGGGCAAATCTGTCCGTAACTATATTGAACGGTTTAGAAACTTATCTCTGATGTGCCCAACAGGGATGTCATTACCCATGCTCTTGCAGACATGTAGGCATAACTTCCTGGACCAAGTGGAGATTCGCATGGGAGCCGTCAAAGCCCATACCTGGAAAGAACTGGTCGAGCAAGCTGAGATAGCCGAAAAGTCGGCTAAAAAGTTTGAGCCATCTACCCTTAAAAGCAAATGGGGTGTGAATAATAAGGGGCGCGGCGACATGGCGCAGCCTTCCCAAGCTAAAGGCAAAGAGACTATGTCCGTTGAATTGTCAGGGGATGTTCATTTGAAGACCAAGCAGGGCTGCTTCAATAGTCAAGAGTCTGAGTTTCCTCCGAAGCAGTACTCCTTCAAAGATGAGCAGGTAGTCACAATATTCCATTTACTCCACAAAGGGAATAAACTGAAGCTGCCAGATGTTCGACGCCCTCACGAAGTGGGACGCACGAACGATCCCAACTATTGCCTCTTTCATAGGATGGTTCATCATCTTACTAATAAGTTCTTTGTCCTCAAGGATAAAATTCAATCTTTAGTCAATGCCGGAGTTCTGACTCTGAAGTCAGAACAAAAGAAAGTCACTGCGAACATGGTGACCCTCGAGTTCGACAAAACCCCAAAAGTCACAGTTCCTGATGGGACCTTCCAAATCCCTACAGCACGGCTAGAAGTAAAGCATTCTTCAGCCAAAACTCAAGAGAGTAAGGGTCTTGTTCCCTTGACATTAAAAATAAGGTTAATCATGTGGATACACCTAGACCTCGTCCAGGACGAACGATGGGATGCGAAGAAATCCAGGTCAAGAAGGAAATCTTACAATGCAGTCTCTATCTTGCAGGATGATGGCAATCTCACATCAGCTTCTCTTAGCGATTCCGAGGGGGAAAAGCATGCTTGCACAGCGTAGGCTGATGTACCTGACAGGTACTCGATCCGAAAAAATCATACTTAAAACAGTATGAGAAAGTTACTGACGAAACACAACAACATACGACGTTAGTACAAATATCCACACCGGCTCCCCTCCCGATGACGGAAAAGAGAAGCAGAAAGAAATCCGATTCGACCATATCCTGAAGAAGCCTTCAGGCCCAGGGCTTAACATGCCCTTTCGTTTTGACATATTGGCCCAGCTTGCTAATTCTCGTATCACCATACACGAGCTCCTTCGTCTCTCCAAAGACACAAGAGAAGCACTTAGGGATGCACTGGCTAACTCAAAATCATTCCTGACATATATGCCAGAAATCCCTAAAGATGACACTCAGTCTTCTTGCCCTGAATGCCATCATGTGCAATCAAAAGTACCTGCTATTACCTTCACAACGGAGGATATGCTTCTCAAGGATCGACCTTTATACTACACCGGATACATCGGTTCGACATGCATTGAAAGGGTACAGGTTGACCCAGGGTCTGCACTCAGTATCATCCCCAAAAGGCTCCTCTACTTCTTTGGCATACCACTGTATCGGTTGTCTGCAACCACTACAACAATATTCGGTTTTAATGCAGGGAGTAGTCACCCACTTGGAAAGATCCGACTCTGTCTCAAATTGGGAGCCTGAAGTCAGAAGTAACATGCTATGTCATTGACGCTGACACGTCATACAATTTGTTACTAGGACGACCTTGGATCCACGCTAACTGGATCATTCCCTCTACTCTGCACCAGTGCTTCAAGTATGTTGAAGATGATGCAACAGTACAAACTGTCTTCTCTGAGAAGCAACCACTCAAAGGGGTGGAGAACTACTTTACTGATGCTCTCCTATATCAGGAGGTCGACAAAACACCAGAAGAATCGTCGCCGGACAACGATGATAGTGGCAATAAGGCAGATTCAGAGTCTGAAGCAGACTTGCCAGCCATTTTGGTTAGTGAACCAGTTATAGCGTGTTTTAATAATCCCCAATGTAACACTCTCTCTGAAGATGAGGGCGAATGGGTAATTAATGACAATATTTCCTTTGACTATCCTGTAAGTGTCGAATTGCTTGAATCCGTTACAGATAGTTCTCTGCAAATGTCCTTACATAAACTAAGTGCATCAAGTACACATGTGGAATTCATAGAAGGATCCGTTTTAGTGGTTCCTCCATCCAAAGAGGGTCAATTACCAATAATATTTTGTAAAGCCCAACTGCAAAGGTCTGCAGCCGCGGATTCAAGTTCAGACTCAGACACCCACAAATTTTCCATTATGCACGATCAGCGCAGCATATGATGAGAAAAATGGGATACAACCTGCAGCATGGGAAGGGCTTGAATTTAGAAAAGGAAGGCGTGGTTTCCTGCGTAATTTTGTGCCAAAAGGAAAACTAATAAATTATTATGATAACACACGCAGGGGGTTGAGATACGTTACACCTACACCACCGGCGACGGTTCATTCCAAAGACGATAAACCAGTCCCATCACACTCTGCCTCTTCCTCCGAATGGGACTCAGATGTCAATGTGGGAACGGTGTTCAAAAAACTCACTGTTAATATGACTTGAAGCAACCAATTAGAGCCAGCAGAAGCTACTAATGAGGAACTATAGGCTCAGCAATTGGATCTCCAGTGGGAAAAGAGATTCGAACAACGCGAACCACCTACTGAAGACAAGGTGATCCAGGTTAACTTGGGTAGTCAAGATCACCCTAAGCCCATCTTTATAAGTGAAAGCTTATCACTCCCAGAAAGAAAAGAATTGATGATACTTGTAAAGGAGTATATAGATGTCTTTGCATGGAACTATGAAGACATGTTCGGACTTAATTCACAAGTAGCCATGCATCGTCTGAACATCAGACCTGACGCCAAGCCAGTCAAGCAGCAGCAACGCCAGTTTCGCCCGAACATTATGGAGGCTATTGAAGTCGAAGTTCATAAGCTCATTGCATGTGGCTTCATACGGGAGGAACAACATCCAGATTGGGTTTGCTAATATCGTTTCCGTTCTCAAGAAGAATGGGAAAATACAGATCTGCATTGACTACCGTGATCTCAATACAGCCTGTCCTAAAGACGAATTCCCGTTGCCCATCACCGATGTCATGATTGACAATACCTGTGGATTCGAAAGAATGTCTTTCATGGACGGCTTTTCAGGGTACAATCAAATTAAGATGTATCCAGGAGATGAAAAGCCTACTTCATTTCGAACACCGTTGGGGGTATACTGTTATACCGTGATGCCCTTCGGACTAAAGAACGCGAGAGCAACTTATCAGCGGGCAATGAGTATGATTTTCTGTGATCACCTCCGAAAAACGGTAGAATGCTATGTCAACGACATTGCTGTCAAAAGCCGCAATAAGAATGACCATTTTCGTGACTTGAGAACGATGTTCAACATAATACGGGCTCATCGACTGAAGATGAATCCGATAAAATCCTTCTTGGGGTTTCGAGTGGCAAGTTCCTTAGATTTATTGTTACATCAAAAGGAATCCATCTTGACCCAGACAAAGTCAAGGCCATTCAGAGCATGCACCCACCTAAGAATCTCAAAGAACTTAGAGGTTTGCAAGGTAGACTGGCTTATATCAGAAGATTCATCGCAAATCTCTCAGGCCGCTGTTAACCGTTCACCCGCCTCATGAAAAAGGGTGTCTCTTTTGTATGGGATCAAGCCTGTCAAGAAGCTTACGAAGATATCAAAA
Organism: Agave tequilana; assembly: GCA_038442645.1. Classification (NCBI taxonomy): domain Eukaryota; kingdom Viridiplantae; phylum Streptophyta; class Magnoliopsida; order Asparagales; family Asparagaceae; genus Agave; species Agave tequilana. The sequence goes on along the minus strand of JAVJIF010001149.1, from coordinate 137,507 downwards.
AATATCTCACAAAACCTCCAGTGTTAGTAGCTCCCACATCAGGGAAATCGTTCCTGCTTTATGTGAAAGCTATGGACCATTCTCTCGGTGCTCTGCTTGCTCAAAAAGACGATAATGGTCACGAACAAGCTATTTACTATCTGAGCAGGACTCTGATAGGGGCGGAATCTCGTTATAATCCTATTGAGAAAGAATGCTTAGCTCTTGTCTTCGCTATTCAGAAGACACGACATTATTTGGTCGGCCAAACCATACATGTCATTTCCAGAGTGAATCCTTTGCGTCTTCTCGTGACGAAACCAGGGTCATTAAATTCAAGATTAGCTAAATGGGCCCTCCTTTTGTCTCAGTACGACATGCTCTTTGTCCCTCAGAAGGCGGTTAAATGCCAGGCACTTGCAAAGTTCTTAGCTGCTCATCCGGTTCCGGAAAGCTCAAAACTTCATGAAGATATTCCAGATGAAGTCTTCGAATCCAATATAACTTCAGAGGATAAAGTTTGGCAGATGTTCTTCGATGGAGCCTCACGAATAGGCTCTAAAGGCAAGATCATTGTCGGTGTGGGGTTTGTGTTTATCTCTCCACAAAGTCATGTCCTTGCTAGAGCATTTTCTCTGACAGAATCATGCTCCAACAATGTGACAGAATACAATGCTCTACTTATTGGCCTTCAGCTCGTTCATGAAATGGGGGTACGCTACCTTGAAGCTTATGGCGATTCAAAACTGATTGTCAATCAGATTAAAGGCGAATATGAGGTCCGTCACGAAGATTTGGTACATTATTATCACGCAGTCATTGAAATGGCTAATCTGTTTGATGGCTTTTACAGCAGTCACGTGTCTCAATCCCAGAACACTTGGGCCGATGCTCTGGCTATATTAACAACAACGCTAGTCTTGCCAGTCGACACTGAGTATCACCTTACAGTGGCGACTCGACACCTTGTCTGCTCTAAACATATGTTGAGAACCAAAGAGGTCTATAATATCTCGACAGATCTTGAACCGAGAGATTGGCGATTTTCCCTCATCGACTACGCTTTGTATGGTTTGCTGCCGGATTACCCTAAAGAAGCGGCATCTATCAGGCGAAGGTCTCTCCGCTTTTACTATGATCCAACTCTGAAGACACTTTACCGTCGTTCATACGACGGTATCCTCCTTCGTTACTTTTCTAATTTAGAAGCACAGGAAGTGCTTAAAGAAGTGCACGATGGCATAAGCGGAGCTCATCAGCCAGGTCCAAAACTCAAGGACCGATTGCACAGGCTTGGATATTATTGGCCAACCATGATAGCCGATGTCATCCAACATGCACGGAGGTGTAAGGCCTGCCAAATCCATGCAGACTTCATGCATCAGCCTCCAGAATTGCTTCATCCAACTGTTACTTCATGGCCATTTGAAGCGTGGGGAATCGATGTCGTAGGGCCGATCAGCCCCTCCTCAACAAGAGGACACCGGTTTATCTTAGCAATAACTGATTACTTTTCAAAGTGGGCAGAAGCTATACCACTGGTGGAAGTTAAAACTTCTAACGTGGTTAATTTCATCAAACACCATGTCATTCATCGATTTGGTGTCCCTAAGCGGATCATCTATGATAACGGCCCCCAATTTGCAAGCCAGGTATTCTATTGGTTCTGTGATAAATACCAAATTCAGAATGTGACTTCAACTGCTTATAATCCCGCTGCTAACGGCTTGGCAGAAGCATTCAACAAGATAATCATTAAGCTACTCAAAAAGTTTGTTTCCTCAAATAAGAGAGACTGGGATGAGAAGCTTAGTGAATGTCTTTGGGCCTACAGAACCACAATTCGGACCCCGACAGGTAATATACCTTTTTTCTTGGTATACGGGTGCGAAGCAGTCATACCGTTAGAAATCCAGATGCCGTCATTATGAGTCGCTTTGATGACTAAGATGACAAAGGAGGACAATGATCGATTGCGACTCCAGGAGTTCAAAGCCCTAGATGAGAAGCGGTTACAAGCTCAGCAACACATTGAGTTGTATCAAGTCCGGATCTCAAAAGCCTTCAATAAGAAGGTTAAGCAAAGAGTCTTCCAGAAAGGAGATTTGGTTTTAGCCGTCAGACGACCGATGATCATGACGCACAAAACCAAAGGCAAATTTCAGCCCAAATGGGAAGGACCATTTATAATAGAAACAGTCTATTCAAACGGGTCATATCGCCTTATGACCTCAGATGGTGATTTACTCATGATGTCGATCAACGGCAAGTTCTTAAAGAAGTATTATCCTTGATAGGATCCTTCTCATGATCAAGTTAACATTACACCTCTGATCAAGACCTTCAAATTCAAGATATGCAGAAGGAGTGCTCCTCTCTTTCTCTAAATGAGATCATACGACCATAAACCAGTATCGAGCTGATCGTACACTGGTTGTCTCAAAAAAAATCAAGGTTATGAATACAGTAACTAAATAATCCAACATCTCTAACGGTTAAGGATAGAGGAAAATGTTGGCCTTTAAGCCCAACATGAGTCCTTGACAACTCATCATGCTGAGGGGAATAGCATGGCTAGCCCGACTCAAACGGTAGTTCATAAAGGCATACAAAATCCGTTGACAGCTGAGGATTTACTAAAAATCCTACGGGACCTGTTCCCATTTGATTCCGCAGTTAAGGATAGAGGAAAATGTTGGCCTTTAAGCCCAATATGAGTCCTTGACAACTCATCATGCTGAGGGGAATAGCATGGCTAGCCCGACTCAAACGGTAGTTGGTAAAGGCATACCAAATCTGTTGACGGCTGAGGATTTGCTAAAAATCCTAAGGGACCTGTTCCCATTTGATTCCCTCTCCAAAATCACTTACCAGTTCCCATCTATGGAATGGTAAGACCACATATAAAGGTATTCATATCCCTTGCAAAATGATGAGTCTAACCTATCATGTTAACACTAAACCTCTGATAGCAAGACTATAATCTACTCCCCAACGGATAAAACCAATATCCCTAGTAATAAAAACCCCGCTTGTCATTCTCTTCAACAAAACAACAGGTCCACTCAAATTACTGTTATGTTCAAACACCTCTAACAGTAAATGAATCCTTGTCAAGTTAACTTCACACCTCCGGCAAGTTGCTTTACAAGTCCCCACAAAGCTCTCTGATACATGATCTTCCATGGGACTTATTTCCTAACTCCCCAGCGAGTTTCTGATAATCAGTCCTCAGTAGATTTTTCTGGTTGTCATGTTAACAATATACCTCTGACAATTTCTTCTAAATAACATCCGAAGGAGATATCAAAATTTCCATGGAGTTCATAATCAAGTCTCATTTCCCCCAGTGGAATTATTTCTTTGTCATCATGTCCAGTTCGTCACCTCCGAATGACAAAATCTCGAGCTTGGTGGCTTCTCAATCGGTTATGTCTATGCTATCTCTGAACCGACAGATAGCCAGGTCTCATCTTTCAGTCCAGTAGGGACTATTTCTTTGTCATCATGTCTAGTTCGTCACCTCTGAATGACAAAATCTCGAGCTTGGTGGCTTCTCAATCGATTATGTCCATGCTACCTCTGGACCGACAGATAGCCAAGTCTCATCTTTCAGTCCAGTAGGGACTATTTCTTTGTCATCATGTCCAGTTCGTCACCTCTGAATGACAAAATCTCGAGCTTGGTGGCTTCTCAATCGGTTATATCCATGCTACCTCTGAACCGACAGATAGCCAAGTCTCATCTTTCAGTCCAGTAGGGACTATTTCTTTGTCATCATGTCCAGTTCATCACCTCTGAATGACAAAATCCTGAGCTTGGTGACTTCTCAATCGGTTATGTCCATGCTACCTCTGAACCGACAGATAGCCAAGTCTCATCTTTCAGTCCAGTAGGGACTATTTCTTTGTCATCATGTCTAGTTCGTCACCTTTGAATGACAAAATCCTGAGCTTGGTGGCTTCTCAATCGGTTATGTCCATGCTACCTCTGAAACGACAGATAGCCAAGTCTCGTCTTTCAGTCCAGTAGGGACTATTTCTTTGTCATCATGTCCAGTTCGTCACCTCTGAATGACAAAATCCTGAGCTTGGTGGCTTCTCAATCGGTCATGTCCAGTTCATCACCTCTGAACCGACAGATAGCCAAGTTTCATCTTTCAGTCTAGTAAGGACTATTTCTTTGTCAAATCATTTCTCAAATGTGTAACTAACCCTATCAGTTTATCACCGCTGATTAGATTAGTTATACCGTTATTCCGTTTCCTTTTGAGAAAGGTGATACAACTTGAAAGTTGGAAATACAACAGAGGAGTCAAATAAAATCACTTTTTATTGATTCTAAAAGAGGGATACATGGATGCACGGATTACAAGCTACGAGGGTGCCTCGTAGGACTTGATCTGTTTTTCAAGAGTGGCCAGCTTATTCTTCCTCTCCTCAACAGCTCTGATAAGTGCCTGTGACCTCAACTCAGCCTCGTTAAAGATCGCCGTCTGGAACAGGCGAGCTTCAATTTCAACCAAAGTTGCCCTCTGTGTCAGCTCTTGTTGTAGGACTTCATCATTCTGAGCCTTAAGCTGCTCTAGTCGTGCCATCTCCTCAAGACGCACTGGTTCAGCCTTGGACAAAAGAAGATTAGCTTTCTTGATCATTTCCTTGGCCTTTTTGATTTTATCCTCAGCGTCGAGAAGAGCGCTGTTAGAAGCATCTATGGCATTCCCAAGTTCTACTTTCCTTATCTCCAAGGATTTCAGGTCGAAAGAAATTGATTTAGCTGCTTCTTGAGCGGCAAGATGAGCTTCATGCATTTGAGTAGTAAGGTGTGCAAGCTGGTCATTAACTGAAGACTCCAGATCTGAATGGCTGAGATGGCGCCATTCGTCCATATCCCTCTCAAGCGTATCCATTAGAAGCTCCAATGTGGCGGCCTGGTCATCCCCTCCAAAGTCTCGAATACTGTCAATGCTTCGAGAAAGGACCACCTTCAAAGCGAAAAATGAGGTAGTCGAGCCCTTCAAGACCAAAGTAATGGATCGCTTCAAGCCCTTATAAAAGATGTCGACTAGCTCAGCCACAAATTCATTCTCGGCTTTAACTACTCCCAGGGAGCGAGTGGCCCCTGAAGGCAAAGCTCCCACTGGTTTCACTGATATAACTGTGGAAGGGATGGCAGAAGCACTGGCTGGAGAAATATAAGGGATCGCCAATGACCTCGGAGGAGTCCTCATTGAAACCAGTACACTAGCTACAATCGACGTAGGACTGGTAACTACTTTCGGGAGAGTTGGCTCAACAACCAGTGTTGGAGAAGTAGGACTGGCAATCACCTTCAACTTCGCATTGGCAGGATAGGCAACACTGGCGAAACCACTGACAGTTCACTTACCGACGTAGTTGAAAGTGAGATTGGTTCCGTAACCACTGTCCCCTCGGTCTCTTTAAGGCCACTTGCCGGTTCAGGTTGATAGGAGGGAAGGCCGTGATACAAGGCATCTAACTCAGCAGCATCCGCCGCGGTCGAAGTACTCGCATCATCCCTGATCCCCTCAGGGGGATTGGCTAGCTCCTTTGAAGTCGATGCGCCCAAGAGCGGAACACTTGTGGTAAAAACTTTGATCTAGCAAGGCATAATGAACATCAAGAGAAAATTACTCACGGAAAATCAAAATGTTACCAAAAGGTGGTATCGCCTCAACTGCCTTGGCCGCAATCTCTATCTGAAATTCCTCGACGACGGCATCAGTCCCCTCAGGCTCCATAGGAAAATCTTTGGCAGAATCAACACGGACGGCCGGCCCACCTTCACTCGCCGAACCCTCTGTGGTCCAACCTAAAGAGTTGGAGGCCATGGGACTTCCTTTTGAGGTCCCATCACCCGAAGGACCAACGTCGGCTGCATCATCTCCAGAGTCTTCTGAGGCGACGAAGTAGCTAGCCTCGTCACCTTCTTTATAAGTGAACAGGGGATCATAGTAATCTCCCTGTTCTCCTACAGCCTCAGCTCTTGGGTCTCTTACCGTCTCAGTTCCTGAATCATAGAATAAACAATGAGCTGTACGAAATATATAAGAATATGTTGCAAGAACAAGGCTGGTCTTACTCAGGTCAGGAATAGCTTTATCAACGGTCTGCCTCAGAGCCGACAGCCTAATGACTAACAGAGCAGGAGGAGGAGGCGCCACGGTTGACTTACCCTCTACAATAATGGTGGAAGTGTAGCGACGAGGCCTCTTCACTACCCTCTTCTTACGAGATCCACCTTCCCGCTTTCGCTTGAAGTGGACGTGGGATCTTCTTCCTCCACTTCTTCTACATCTACATGTTCCATGGGGGCCGTGCCTACCCCACCAGGAGCATCAGTTGGAACCTCAGCACCTGCATTTCCCTCAAAATGGAGACTCTCTGCATCTGAAGCCTCACTATCAGCAGTGGCGACGAATTCCCAGAGGCCTGGCACGCGGACCCTCCTGCCCTCACCTCTCTCAGTGACTTTCCGCTTCAGCCGCCGAGAGATTAACTTCACGTCAAAGGAGTTAATAGAAAACCCGGCTGGTGCAGAGTTCAAAGTTCTGTACCACTGACAGAACCCCAAAGTTGTCTAAAGATTCGGAGTCCTCAGCGGCATGCACAACCGCGCCTCAGTACAGCCAGCGATGTAGAACCGTCAGGCACGAGCACCATCAATGAGTCTCCCCGTAAAGGCCAAATTGGTATTCGGGTTACCTACGTACAGTTGGTCATACCCGAACTGACGAGCAAACCGACTCGGGACGTAGGGTTCCAAGTAGCAGGTATCCCCACTCCTGTACACCAGAAGGGATGGCCGAATGCTAACCAGCCACTCAAAAACTCCCCGACTCAGTGACGTTTGCCCATCTCCTACATTCTTAAATTCTTCGCTATAGCCTGCACCGCGGATGTAAGGAAAGCAGTGGAAAAAACTGTAAACGTCATACTGGCTCAGCAGCTTGCGAACCGCGGTCACATAAGTCATTAACCATGAACACCCCTCGAATCGACGGAGAAGCGCCATCCGGACACCTTCGAAGGTTCCTCGCCGGCTTGGATAATGGAAGGGCAGTGAAGGGCGAACCATGCCATCAAATAAGTATATGGCAAACCGATCCTAGGGTTTGGTCCGTCACAGGGCAGGATAGTGCCTTTGCCCCTCTTCATTACTGGTGGCCTACAGAAAGCCTCTATCAATGCACGAAGGCCCCGCTGAATATAGCACACTATTACCGAGAGAAGTCCAAGGGAACTACCGTGGACTAGACGAACGACCGACAATAAGACAATCGGAAGGATGACATCACTAGAGGGAGATGGCACCACACATCTCTTTAGCCAAACCGATAAAAACTCAGCCAAAAGTACCTTCCAAGATAGCGGTAGATGAGCCTAATGATGGAAACTCCAGAGAATATCACCTTTCTCGTAAGGTCCATCATCCTCTTCCAAAATCATATCCCCTTGGGAGTGTTCTTGCATCCTTCGAAAAATGTTCTCATCTGCAACCCCGTAGTGAGCTGCCTCAGGAGCATCCTCCAGGTTGGGGAACAAATAATTCTCCCAACTCTTCGAACTACATGAACCTCCCTTATGGCTCCCATGCATACTCGAGCAAATGTAGAGGTGGCACATCAACTCCCAGTAAGTCTTAAATAAGGCGGGCTCCTGTTTCTCCAGAAGTGCCAATTTTCCCTCGCACGGGAAATATTCTTTATATGGGAGAGCTCCCAAGGGCAGAGCAGAGACTTCCCACATCTCGTGCAAAGTCATGCCCAATTCGCCTACAGGGGTGAAGAAAGTCCCTGTAGCTGGCAGTATAACTCAAAGGTGGCGTAGAAGTTCGCTACGCTCATCTGGATGCCGTAATAGGCGCCTTGATAGCCTCATAAAGTCTCAATCTCTCCAGGTCCTATTCAAAATGGCCAAGACATATAAGGTCAAGCCCATCCACCATGCATTGGGAGAGTGAATCCACCCAGGGGTCCTGAAATCAGTGGCTGGATAATTACCACGAGCTTTAAAGAACTGATTTCCAAAAGTCTGAGCCACTGCGGGATTTTCCCTCACTGGAATGTCCGGGAGAACGTTTCCAGGGTGGAGACCCAATATACAACGAGGAGGACCCACCCTTATGTAACTAGGAGGCAAAGTTATCAACTTCCCCATGTGAACGGAGTCAGTAATCCGAGTCACTTGCCACTGCAACTTCCGAGCCTTCGTCATGCACTGGAAGAAAGACAGTGGAAAATGACGCTTGCTAAATGGGAGATAATACTTCTCGCCATCTAGATTGAAAATTCACTGCCCCTCTCTGGCTAGCAGCTGATGATCAGTATCTGGCGCTGCATCCCCGAACATGAAGCTGGGCTTCCGATAGATTTTTCGGTCAGAATCTTCAAGGGGAGCAGTGGTTAAGATGCTCCTCATGGTACGCTGATCTCCGGCATAGATAAGTGCATCCCGATCGGGAGCACTTCGCTCACTGAATAATGAAGCCTGCCCTTGGAACTGCAGGATAACATTACCGTCCAACCCTCTGGCTGTTCAGAGGACCCGGAGTATAGTGCACTGCCAAAAGCAAAAAGAAATCATATTAGTTCATTTGCTAAAGAAAGCTAAAGTAAGAATATAATTTTTGCTGAGGCATAGCTCCGCTTTTCGAGCGAAGCTAGCCTAGCATTAGCTTCGCCCCGAAGCTCAGCTTCGCAGCCGCCGCTTAGCTCCACACTCTACACGAGGGCTAGATGCAGAAATATCCAAGTGTTAGCTTCGCTCTGAAAGCTTCGCCTGGTCGCCTATCGTCGAACAGAATGCGAAGAAGCCCTCAAGGGCTAACTTCGCCATAAGGGCACTAACGCTTAAAGTTATTCTAAGGACTTTAAAGTCCTTTTCCAGCTGCGCTTTAAAGGCTAGCTTCGCATCCTGTTATTTAACAGGATGTGAGCCGCCTAAGGGTTAGCTTCGCACAGAAGCTTGGAAAAGAAACCATTCAGTTCCTAAATTTTCAGTTGAGAAATTAAGGGGAATTAAATCTCCTAAAAATTCGGCAAAAGAAAATTAAGGGAGTTGAACTCCTTGAGATCACTAGATCATAATGAATCGTTCTAGATTCATCATGAAATAGCCAAAAATTGGCTTTGAAAAGAGATGAAAATCTCTAGGTAAGATCCCTACCCGCAATGGGGCGTTCAATGACCGGAGGAGGAGGAGGCCCCTCCATCGCAGAGGTCGCTGCCTCTTTGCCTGCTCGTCTTTTGGGAGCCATGGAAGAACTGAAAAGTTCTTAAAGTATCAAACGAAGAAGAAAGAAGAAGAAAAGATTTGTGTTCTCTGAAAATTCAAAGAGAAGTAATTCTTTCTCTGTCAGCCCAATCGGGCTTTTATAGGCTGATGATTGCCTAAATTTTGCCTCCTCGAGAGGAGCGCAGGCGGTCGTTTCAAATTAATTTGAAATGGCGCTTAGCGCTTTCCCGAGACGCCAGACTACCGGCTCCGCTAAGGGCCAACTTCGCTGGAGTTTGGCGTCGACCTCGTGCGACGTTTGAGTAACTTCGCTCAAAGATGAATCTTAGCTCCGCTAAAAGCTCGGCTCTAACTTCGCTGAAAATTCATGCTAGCTTCGCTGGAAGCTCGTTCCTGACTTAGCTGGGATCCTATCTTTAACTTCGCAGGAAGTTTAGCTCCACTAAGAACTTTTCTTTCCTCCGCCGGTCCATTCCAATTGCCTTCAAAATTCAAAAGGAAGAGGAGGAAAACAAAGTAGACAAGCGAGAAATAAAATTATTATTCATTCAAAAGGGAAGATACATTGATACTACTACATCAAGATTGTCTTTCATATAATTGACTCATCGCTCCAAAGGTGGACAAATTATCCTATCTACTTTCAGGATGATGAACCATCGCAACTGGACATGGAAGGTCTTCCTCCTGCACAAGACCGTAATCCTTCGCATAATGGCAGATTTTGCCATCAAGATGCTGGATCTTCTTTGATGAAAATTGGCAAAGGAAGTTGGATCTTCTTTGATCAAAATTGGCAAAGGACTGGTTGCCACCAGAAAGTTGGATCTTCCTTAAATTGGCAAAGGAAGGATCCGAGACCTTACAGGTGACGTCCGTCTTCCAAAGTGGATCATCTCGGATAAGCGACTACCAGCCCCTTCTCGAAGTGGATCATTTCGGATGAGCGACTGCCAACCTCTTCTTGGAACGCATATCAGCTGCTCTAATATGTTTCTCCTGCTTATGGTCAAGGCTTCAACTTGAAAATTAAGAAGCAGGTTTCTAGTCTCTTTCATCAAGCCAAAAGGCTGGCGGGCACAGTTCACTGCAATGCAAACTGGAAACAAGTTAGCGTTAAATCAAAAGAAAACTACAAAGATGAAACGCTAAGTCAAATTCTTTGGGCGAAGCGATTCATATCCAATCCAGTTATACTTTGAAGATGGATTTCAGTTAAGCAGAGGATAGCCTCTCTCGCACAGTGATGATGGGCTGGCCCAGCATGAGCCAAGTTCTTCTAGCCTCTCCTATAGGGCTGGGCCAGACTGGTCCAGAGGGACGCAGTCTTGACCCCACCTATATGGCAAGACCGGCTCAACCTTGAAGAGGCCAAGTCCTAAGCCTTGTCTGCATGACAAATTTAACGAGCAGACTTGACAAGTCAAGACAGCGACCCTGTATGGAAAAAAAAGCGAGAATGCTAGCTTCGCCGAGAAGCTGAAAATAGGGCTGAACCCTTTTTTGAAAGTCGGCCAAATGCAAAGATTAAGGAATTTAATCCCTAAGATGGCTGGTAAAGCTAAGGGAGATAAACTCCCTGAAAGTCACCGGATGACCGAGACTCACCAACTCTTGGTCGGTTAGTGACCAGAGCGGGCGTCCCCACTGTTTCAGAGATCTGAATCTCCTTTCCTGGGCAACGAGGAGATGTCATGAACAGACCTTTCAGAAAGAGAAAAGTACGTTTCTCTGAAAAGAACTTCAAGTGTCCTATTTATAGACCTCATGGCCTGACCACGCCGCTGATGCTTCAAGCTCACGAGCGCGGGCGAAGTTAAAGCATTTAAATGCTTAGCCTCGAGAAAGGGAACAATCTCCCTAGTTAAAGGCGAGAGAGGTTATTCCAACCTCAGAAAAGGGAATAATTCCTCTCGTAACTCGCAGAAAAGCATTTAGCCTTGGGAAAGGAACGTCGTTCCAAACACCGAGTTAATGCGAAGTTACCCAGACGCGAAGCCACCCAAACGCATAGCTATCCAGAATCGCGAATCTACATGATTCCTCGGCGAACTTATTCCAATCCGGAAGCAGGATTGAAAGCGAAGCTGAACTCAACCACTATGGCGACGTTTGCATTTCACATACCATCAATCAAAGCAGTTCAAAGTATTTCGGAGTCTGAATCATTCCATTGCAGACTCACGAAAATTTTGAAGGGGATCTTGTTAACACTCTAAAAAAGATAAGATTCCTAACTGGCCTGAACAATGTCTAACTTGTTGACATCTACAAAAGACAAGCGACAGACAAGCTGACGACCAGTTCTTTACTCATCTCAAAGGGACGTATCAACAACTTGGACTCTACTGATCCAGTGAAGCAGATAGTAAGCCAAGAAAAGCTCGTGAGAAGCCCAAGAAGATTCACAGACACTAAGTTAGCTCAACACTTAGTCTCGCACGAGCCCACGAGATAAGTCTCGCATAAGAATCCAAAGTTGCTTAGCATCAGAGGAAGCTCCTTAACAGCCTCGCTACGAGCTAACTTACAACTTTGCACATAAATGCTCACTTAACTCCGCAGAGAGTTAGCTTCGCTCGAAGCCCTATGCAGCTGCGCAAAAGGATAATTGGTAGCTTCGCCACAAAGTTATCCAGCTCCGCTGAAGAGCTTTCTTTTAACTTCGCCAGATGCTTCTCCCAGCTCCGCCATGAGCTCAACGCAACGACTCCGCTGCGGGTCTTCTATGGTCACCTTTGACCAATCAAATCTCTAGATGAGATCAAATCTAATTGAGATCAAATTTGGTAGTTATTTGCCATGATCTTTTGACTCTCCCAATCAAGTGAGAAGATCAGGGGAGATCTTTTAGTTATTTGGAAAGAATCAAGGGAGTATCCCTCATTTAGCAGAGCAGATCAAGAGATCAGCTATTCCTACCTTCATAGAAGCTGATTCTAGCCTCGCAGCGAGGCTACTTATCGGATATAAAACAGATTGACTCAATCTGTTTTCAGATTTTCAGGGCGATTATACCCCTACTCCTCCTTATAAATAGCCTATCAGGGGCGAGAACCAAAGGGGAGGGAGGGCTAAAAAAAAGAGAGGAGAGACGGCTAAGGACAGAGATCTACTCCCTTACTTCCAAGAATTCAGAGATTACTTCTCTAATCAAAGTGCTAATACCCTAAGATCTTCCTCCCTCTCAAGGAATCTCCAAAACCAGGCGAGAAGGAATTCCTAAGCGGAGGCAGCTCGAGAAGTAACAAGAGGGCTCTACCGACCTTCTGTTCTCTGATTTCCCGAACCAGGCGAGAAGGGAATCCCATCAAGCGGTAGTCTGATTGTCTGATCGATCGCATCGTCAATGGGATAAAGTGATCGCGCGCTGATCAGATTCCTACCGGCACACTTTTCCAGAAATCTCAGAGGAGATCTACCTGTAATCTTCTTATTGTAGAGAATTACTTGTAATTTACCTCCTCGATACTTTTTTGTAAGTTTTTCTCTTTGCAAAATCAATGGAAACCAGGGCCGGCCGGCGGCGGCAGTGGTGATGGTGGAGGCGACGGTGGGATGTTGGAGAAGATAGGTTTGATTTTGAAGGAGATAGAATTTATTTGAATTTTGAAATGAAAAGGAAAAAGGAAGAAGGAAGGTTAAATAGAGAAGGAGAAGGAAAAGAAATGATGAATGGGGAAGGGGAGAGGGGCTGTAGGCGGCGGGTGGCTGTAGAAGGGGAGCAGGCGGCGGGAGCAAGGCAGCTGTGGCAGGGGATGGGGAAAGTCAAAGGGGAAGAAAAGAAAATAAAGAAAATAAATGAAAAAGAAAAAATATGGAAAAAGAAAGAAAAATAATATAAAATTTTATTATTAAATAATTAATTTATTAAGATATCTGAGAGTATAAAGTAGGGGATTAGTGAAGGAAAAAGTAAGAAAAGAAATCGTCGGTAAAAATATTATTATTTAAATATGGCGAAAATTTGACTGTTTCAGAAATGTTCCAAAAAATTCTCAAAATAGCAAATATTATTTTAAGATGCCTGGTGAAATCGGATTCAAGAAATTTAATATAATTTTCAAATTAAAAATCTTGGAATATTCTGGCGACACCGGCCGACAGCAGAATCGGTGAAATTTTTATAAATTTAGAAAAATTCCAAAAAAATATTTTTAGATAGAAAATTAAATTCTAAGAAGTAACGTGAAAGCCATTTGAAAATTCAATCTAGTTTGAAAACTAAAAATCTGGGAATCAGTTAGTGATGTCGACCGACACCGGTTTGGAGATTTTGCAGAAAAATTCTGAAAAATTTCAGAAAATCAGGAAAAATCTAAAATATTAGAAAATAGTGTGTGAAACTAACAAATTGGTACTATTCATACATACATAATTACTGTTCATAGCACTGTTCATACACTGTTCATACATACGGTACTATTCATACATACATAAATTCCCAGTTCAAATTTATCTCTGTCTATATCATATCTACCTCTACTCTCAGCCTGTCCTGACCCCCTGTGCTCCCTCCTGGTATCAGAGCCGAAACATCGTGACTTCTATTCAGAAAGATAACGAAAATACTGATATGTAATAAGAAAATCTGCTACAAACTATCAAAATTCCAACAAGTAAAGGAGAAATTACGGCTTCACCTTTCAAAAGAGGAAAAAATAATAACGAACCAGTCAACATTGAAGACATTAAAAAGGTATATCATCAGAACAATTATTCAAACCAATTGCTACACACCATAGCGCATCAAGTTGATTCCTTATCCATAGAAATTAAAGGAATTCAAAAAGAGTCAAATCCTAAATTCCCACTAAGCTATTCGGCACCACATTTCCAGCCAAGAAGTTTACCTGTAGAAACTGTCCGACCAATGAACTTATTAGGACAGATAACTAAAGCCCTAGAAAAAATTAATGAAAACATTCCAAGTACGTCAAAAATAAATACTATAAAGGAAGCCTCTGAAACTAGCGATGATTCAGACAGTTCAACAGAAAAAGATCAAAATTTTACTACCTATCAACCTGTTTGTTACAAATGCGGCAAGCCTCGCCACAAAAGGAGTAGATGCAGATCAAAAGAGAAAAATAAGGTCAATAAAATTATAGGCAATTTATCAAACACGGACCTCGATATAAAGAAAAATCCTCAGGCCCATAAAATACCAGATGACGATAAAATATGCCTCCATAAAATGACTAATATAGTTGATATTTTAAAGGCGAGCAATTCGAAAGAATCAAAAGAATTAATACAACAAATTCGTAATTCAGAACACTTAGGAAAATTAAAGACCCTAATAATTAACAATCCAAATCAACCTTTTGGTATTTCAAAAAAATTTTTAGGCACAAAATTAAACACCAATTCAAATAGCATTCATGAACTACAAGAAAAATAAACTCATTAAAACAAGAAATTAAACACATTAAAGGAAACTTACAACGGAAAGACATCATAAGCCTTATTCAAAATCAAATGGATAAAGGAGAAAATTTCACAACTACATCAGATTCACCTCCCTTCTCCCTAAATAAAATAAATATTTCAACCAGTCAACCTCCAAACCCTAAACTCATCTCCACCATTGAAAAGTATAATTATCAAAAATGGTTCATATTTATAACTCTGATTATCAACAATTCCAAAGCAACCTTCACTGCCATGATAGACTCAGGAGCTGATCATAGTGTAATTAGAGATGGTATTTTCCCCACTAAATACTATGAACCAACAAAAGAAATTTAATTGCAGCAAATAATTCACCGCTAAAGGTTATAGGAAAGATAACGAAAATACTGATATGTAATAAGAAAATCTGCTTCAAACATCAATTCATTGTTGTTGATAATTTAAACATTGATATCATATTAGGAATCCCATTTTTAACTCAAATTTATCCATTTTGGATTGATTCAAAAGGATTAAGTACAAAAATTATAGGACAAAGAATTCTATTTAAATTCCTAACCCCTATTAGATGCAAAGAATTAAATGCCCTACAAACGAATTCAACTTACCAGAAATTAAATCTAATTCAAAGAAAACAAAACAAAATCTTATATCTCAAAGACAATATCCTATACCATAGAATAGACCAACAATTAAAGGACACACATATACAACAACGTATCAAAGAAATTCAAGAATTATACACAAGAGAAATCTGCTCTGACTTCCCTAATGCTTTCTGGGAAAGAAAGAAACACATAGTGGACCTTCCTTATGAAAAGGAATTTTCAGAAAAAAAAACATCCCAACCAAAGCACGACCTATTCAAATGAACCACGACTTACTAGAAATATGTAAAAAGGAATTCAAAATCTTCTCACTAAAAAATTAATAAGACCTTCCAAATCACCATGGAGTTGTGCCGGTTTCTATGTTATAAACCAAGCAGAAAAGGAAAGGGATCTCCTAGACTAGTAATTAATTACAAATCATTAAATAAAGTATTATAATGGATCAGGTACCCAATCCCAAATAAAAGGGATTTACTAAAAAGATTATACAATGCCAAACTATTTTCCAAATTCGATATGAAGTCCGGATTCTGGCAAATACAAATCGCTGAGAAAGACAGATACAAAATAGCGTTCACGGTACCATTCGGTCATTATGAGTGGAACGTAATGCCTTTTGGACTAAAAAATGCCCCCTCAGAATTTCAAAAAATCATGAACGACATATTTAACCCTTATACCACATTTACCATAGTATACATAGACGATGTCCTCATTTACTCTGAAAATATAGACCAACATTTTAAACACCTCAAAACCTTCTTCCATATCATAAGAAAAATGGGTTAGTAATATCATTAACAAAGATGAGACTATTCCAAACCTCCATTAGATTCCTAGGACACGATATCCATAGAGGAACTATAACGCCAATCAACAGATCAATAGAATTTGCAAACAAATTCCCCGACATAATCAAAGACAAAACTCAATTGCAAAGATTCCTAGGATGTCTAAACTATGTATCCGATTTTATTCCCAAAATATGAATAACCTGTGCACCACTATTCCAAAGACTTCAGAAGAACCCGCCAGCATGGTCAGAAAAGCATACCCAGATAGTCAAACAAATCAAAGAAAGAGTTCATTCGTTACCCTGTCTATGCATTCCTCATGCTCATGCATTCATGATAGTAGAAACAGATGCATCCGACATAGGATACGGAGGCATACTAAAACAAAGACTCATACATTCATCACAAGAACAATTAGTTAGATTTCATTCTGACATTTGGCTAGGTCTTCAAAATCATATTCCACAATTAAAAAGAAATACTTTCCATTGTCCAATGCATTTCCAAATTTCAAGATGATCTTTTGAACAAAAAATTCCTTCTTCGTATTGACTGCCAATCTGCCAAATTTATTCTTGAAAAAGATGTTCAAAATATTGCATCTAAGCAAATCTTCGCTAGATGGCAAGCCCTTCTTTCTGTTTTCGACTTTGATATTGAATATCTTAAAGGTTCAAGTAATTCCTTACCTGATTTCTTAACTCGGAAATTTTAACCACAGATTCCAGAACATGAGTACTGACAAAGGCAAATCTCTGATTGCCTCATCCTCCCAAAGAAAAAGGAACAACCACTTTAACAGGGGTAATACTCCTCTTACTATTCCTCAAAGACTGATCTTCTTTGAAAACGACCGTACACGACTTGTTTATGATATGTTAGAACACCTCCCTTCCGAACTCTACGATAAAATCGAGCAATTACCCGCCACTGCTGAAACCCAATTAATTCTCCGAATAAATCAACTTTGCCACACGTTCCCTGAAGGCTCCCTTCGGGTGAAAGAACCAAGAATTTCCAATCTCCGACTCCTCTTAAATCCAATTACTCCTCGCTCACAAAAAATTTGGACCATCGAAAATGGTCTTTGTTATGGACTAGTCTCTGAATCCTACCAAGACCGAATTCGTTTATTTCCTACCCTAACCACTGCTTCCTTAAAACTCAAAGGCCTTTGTTCCGATAAACTGTATTTCAAATTCTACTCAACTCCACCCAATTGGAATTTGAATCCTATGAGCCAGCTCAGCATATCGTGTTCGTTACCGAATACTATAGTTGGTGGCGTTCCTCTGACGATCAATTCCTTACCACACCTGGCGCCGAATACTATAATCCGAACATCACCCAATGCCTCCTGAAATTTCCCCGATGAATCTACGAATTAACAAAGTTTCTGCCCAGCTCCATATGCAGTATATTATGGAAACTTTTCCACAAGGTTTTCATATCTTTCATCACTCTCCTAATTGGATTTTTGCCACTAATGTACAAGGCATCCTGAAGACCCTAGTCCCAAAATTCACTGGCAATTTTATCATGAACCTCACTGGCCAACTGTTCCATGGGAATAGCGGTTCCCCTGCAAAAAAAAAAGCCACAAAAGACTAGCACTCATGACTTCAAAAGCAGACTCCACAAGACTCAGTACTCATAAAACCAGCAAAGGCAGATTCCTCTCCGACAAAGGACGAAAAGACTCAAAGGCAGATTCCTCTCCGACAAAGGACGAAAAGACTCAAAGGCAGATTTCTCTCCGACAAAGGACGACAAGACTCAAAGGCAGATTTCTCTCCGACAAAGGATGACAAGACTCAAAGGCAGATTCCTCTCCGACAAAGGACGACATGACTCAAAGGCAGATTCCTCTCCGATAAAGGACGACAAGACTCAAAGGTAACTCAAAGGCGGATTCCTCTCCGACAAAGTAAGAAAAGACTCAAAGCAAAGAAACGACAAAGATTCCTCGCCAACTCATCACTCCAGAAAGCTCGACTCTTCCCTATAAATTCAAGGCCTCCTCGTCCATTCAAGGCAGAGCGAAAAAGAAGCGGAAAATCAGAGCAAAAATAGCAGAGTCCCCTTTTGTAATCAAAATCCTCCTTCTCTCCTTAGAATTTCAAGTTGTATTCAAGTTACTTCCTGTATTCAGAGACACTTAATTCAAGCCAAGTTTCTGTAAGCTCTCACCTTTGTAATTCAATATTTCATCTTCAAACATTTCATAGACTTTTGCATTCATCAAAATTACTGTTCACAATTACTGTTCACAATTACTGTTCAAAATTACTGTTCAAAATTACTGTTCACAATTACTGTTCATAAGCACTGTTCATACACTGTTCATACATACGGTACTATTCATACATACATAAATTCCCAGTTCCAATTTATCTCTGTCTATATCATATCTACCTCTACTCTCAGCCTGTCCTGTAGTTTTGAATCGTTGATGGCCAGGGTTATGAATATGAACCATTTTTGGTAGTTGAATTTTTTAATGGTGGGGAAGAATTTAGGGTTAGAAGGACAATTGGTTGAAATATTTATTTCATTTAGGGAGAAGGGAGGCGATTCTTCTAATGATTTTGATGTAGTAGTTTTTTCTTTTGCGTTATCAATTTGGTTTTGGATAAGGCACATTTGTGTTTCATAGGCTAGATTTTTTGTCTCTACTTGTCGTAGATTTTCTTTAATGTGTCTTATTTCTTCTTTCAAGAGTTGTATTTCTGTTTGGAGTTTTCGAATGTCGTTTGGTTTGGTTCCTAAATTAGTATTTATTGGATAAGTTTCAAAGAGTTTCGAAATGCTGAAGGGTTGAGTTAAATTATCCTTTTCTTCTTCTTCATTAACTATTAGAGTTTTTAATTTTTCTAGATGCTCTTTTGCGTTTTTAAATCAGGAATCTGTTGTATCATGTCGAATATCAATTTTTTGATTCTCTTTTTGAATTGCTTGTTTTGAGTGTTTTTAAAGTATTTTCCTTGATCATATTAATTGTTTTATATTTACAATCAGAGTCGCTAGAGCTTGATGAATCATAAAATTCATCGTCATCGGATATCTTATTAATTTCAGAGTAAATTTGTAGTCTTTCCTTTAGCTTTTTCCTTACGTCAAAGTCTATGTCTGACAGGTCATCTATAATTTCGTTAATTTTATTTTGTTCTTTTGATTTGCATTCATTTGCCATATGGCCAGTTTTGCCGCATTTGTAGCAAGTATTTGGTTTGGATTTATTTTGGTAATAGTTTTTGTTTGAATGATTTTGAGAATAATTATGTCTTTTTTTTTTATGATTCTGAGAATAGTTACGTCTTCTTGTTTTATGGCTCTTGTAGGGGCTCATCTTTTGATTACGTCTTTTTTCAGTTGAGGGAGCTCTTATTCCTGTAATACCAAATGCTTCACAGAAGGAGCCCATTTCTTTACGCTTGTTACCATACTTGGCTTGGATTTTAATTCTTGGCAGGCTTGTAAAGCTTCTTTTTTAACAAATGCAAATAGTTGACCATAAGTAATAGTGCTAAAGTCGATATTATCGTCTTCAGTTCCCATAGCCTTTTTAATATTTGTAAAAACTCTTTGTGAAAACAGATTGAGAAGTCCTGTTATGAATTTTTCTTTCCAAAATGATTTATTTGAATCTGATCGTTTTAATACATAGGTTAGGAACATATCTTTATACCATCTGAAGTCGGAGAGGGTTGGACATCTTAAATTAGTAAGGAATATTTTGAAGATCCTAATTCTTCTGCAGGAGTAATTATGAACAGTAATTTTGAACAGTAATTGTGAACAGTAATTGTGAACAGTAATTTTGAACAGTAATTGTGAACAGTAATTTTGATGAATGCAAAAGTCTATGAAATGTTTGAAGATGAAATATTGAATTACAAAGGTGAGAAGGGCTAGTTTCTGTAAGCTCTCACCTTTTGAATTGCTTGTTTTGAGTGTTTTTAAAGTATTTTCCTTGATCATATTAATTGTTTTACATTTACAATTAGAGTCGCTAGAGCTTGATGAATCATAAAATTCATCATCATCGGATATCTTATTAATTTCAGAGTAAATTTGTAGTCTTTCCTTTAGCTTTTTCCTTACGTCGAAGTCTATGTCTGACAGGTCATCTATAATTTCGTTAATTTTATTTTGTTCTTTTGATTTGCATTCATTTGCCATATGGCCAGTTTTGCCACATTTGTACTTTTTTCTTTTGAAATTAAACAAATTTTTTTTCAAAGTTGAGTTTTCAAAGAATCTTTTTCTTTTAAAATAAAATCTCTTTCTTTGAAAATCAACTCAATGTGGTTTTTTAAAGATTTATTTTTATTTTAAAATTTTTTCTTTCTTATTTAAAACAAAATCAATTTTTGAAGATAAAAATTCATTTTTTTCCTTCAATTTCAAACTCTTATTTTCAATAATTTATATCTTTCAAGCAAATTCTCACAAAATATGGCAAGCTCATCATTCAATATGTTAGCATCATTATTTGACACACTTGCATAATCATCAAGATTGAATTTCAAGTTTACCTCAAGGGAGTCATTCCCTTGGACCATGAAGCAAGCTTGGTCGGAATCATCTTCCCTTGAACATCTCTCCATATCATTTGGACTTTGTTCAGCAAGAAATATCAATATGTTCCACGCTATGAAAGGGAATCACAATGAGAAACCCTAGAGATATAATCAGTGTTAAGGGTTTGTTTTAGTGCAATCATGGCCGATGCATTAGCCTCAAAATATTTGTCATTTTCAATATATGATCATTTAGTTGTGATAAGATAAATATCTATTCTAAGAGCTTTAAGATATGAACTCATTTTAATTTTTCAAATGTCAATGTTAGAAACATCAAACATAGGTGGAGTAAGATAATCCATGAGTGTGTGTGTGTGTGTAAAACAAATATAGTGATTAGCAAATAAGAATCACTTCTCGATGGTTAAACTGAATATCAGGAGAACTAGCTCTAATACCAATTGAAAGTTCACCTAGAGGGGGATCAATAGGTGAAGTGTTAATCAAATGCGGAATTTAAGAAAACTATGGCTAATAAAAACTCACATAAATAACTTTCAAAGAGTGAAACTGAATTTTTGGTGAAGGGTTTTAAAACTTCTCCTCAAAATTCTTCTTTTATAAGAGTTGAGGTGCTTCAATATCTTTCTTGGATTATACAAGTGTAAGCATAATAGCAAGCATATATGAGCACATAAACAATATCAAGCATAAAAGAATAAGCAATAAGAGCAATGGAAGATATCAATGAGAGTAGACTTGAGAGATAGCCAAATGCAAACACAAAAGAGTTATTTTGAGGTTCGAGCCACTTGCTCTACGTCCCCGCCTTTATCGCTTAAAGGATTTTCACTATCTCCATAAAAGAACTCCCAAAGAATACAAACTTCAATGCTCTATGCAAGAGGACGTATAAAGTCAATGCACAAACAAAATCGCCTCTACACAAGAGGAGGGCACAAAGACAATGCACAAAGCAAATTGGAGGTTAAAATCCTTGGTGACCGCAAAGGTCACAAGCTAAAAATCTCACAATACAAGACCTTAAAGGATAAATTTTGCAATAAAAGCTCAAGCTTGTGAGAAGAAATGAAGCTCTTTAGAAAACAACTGGGAAAACTTTTTTAAGATTTAGAAACTAGAAGCTCCAAACTTGTAATTCCTAAAACTTATTTTTTTTTAATTTTCAAAAACTTTGAAATACTTGAATTAAACCCTCATAAAGATATGGATTTGAAGCTTAAAAACTTATTGAAAACTCTTTTGAAAGTAGGTAAGAGAGTACTTGGAAACTGGGTGTAAGACTCTTGTAAAATCTTAGAGAAACTCTCTCCAAAATCCCATTTATATAGGCCCAGAAAATTAGAGCCATTGGGGTCAAACCCAACCCAGGCCTTGTGGTCAACTGCCAACAGTCATAAATATGACCGTTAAGGCTTTCGATCGACCGGGTGGTCGATCGATCTCAATCCAGATAGCAACGCTTTATGGCGGTCAAACGGACGATCGACCGAGAAAACACGAGAGCACTGTAAATATAGTCAATCGGTCGGTCGGTTAGCCGATCTCTACTGCGATCGACCGATCGGTCAACTGAGATCTAGCTCTCTTAGGCTTGTGCACGTCTGTGCACGTCAGTCAACAGACAATAGCCCCAAAACTATATTTTTAAAATATTTAGACATTTTTTTAAATCCAATTTAAATGCCAATAAATCTCAATAAGTTTCACAAAAATAAGTTCATATAAAAACACTAGAGTACAAATACGATCAAGAATCAACACATATTACAAACATGTGAACTTGTTTTTGAGATATAGAAATTCAAACTTGAAAAAAAATCTATTTTCTAAACGCTAACTTTTAAATGAAAATTTGATTTTTCCAAAACTTGCATAAATACAAAAATAAGTTTCTCAAACTCTTTTGAAGCACAAATGTGTTTGGATAGAATCCAATACACATATAAATTATACAAACTTATTTTTGACAATATATATTAATATACATCATAAAAATAATTTTTTAATAAATACACAACTTAAACTCATGAATTCGACTCACCAAAGTAAGTTTCTTAAACACATTTGAAGCATCAATGTATATGGATAAAATTCAATATATATATATATATATGTATATATATATATATATATGTATATATATATATATATATATGTATATATATATATATATATAAACCAATATAAACTTGTTTTTAATGAAATATACTCTTGAAATCAAAAACGGATTAATCCAAAAACTAAATCTTTTGTACTTGAAAAACCAACATTAAACTTGTGTGTGTGTGTAAACTTGAGTGATTGAGTTTAAACCTGCACAGAAAAAGATAGTTTAGATTTAAAGAATGAAATGTGCAAGTTCTCAATACTACCGCTATAGAGAGTGGCTATGCGGGTCATGACCCACAAGGAGGGACTAGAGTTGAAGCTTTTAGTAAGTTTTCTTTTAAGTTACTTGAAAATGGTCAAAATTCTTCTCTTGTTCTTTAAAAAAATAAAACTATTTTAATTTGTGAAGATGATAGATAGAAGGAGATGATGATTTTGGAAAAATAGAAACTAAGTTAAAACAAGAAATAAAAGAGTGAATAAAAGAGTTGGGAGATAGTGGTGATCTAAACTAAAGGCTTGAAAGAAAAGAAAAGAAAACTAAAAATACTTACTTATCTCTTCAATACTCATACACCTTGGATCCGTCGCTATGACTTGCCTAATCTTTCAAGGCGATCAAGCATGGCGTGTAAGATCTTCCCCGTTTCCAATCTATACTACGAATACACAAACAAGCTAAACTAGCAAAGGAATGATTGTTCATCACCATAGGCCATCAATGGCACTTACAATGGCGAAGCAGTCTCGAGGTTATTGGATTCACTTGGATGGCAAACATATCAAAGGAAAGCAAACAAAAACAAGAGTAAAGAAGAAAAAAAACTTTGATTTGATTCAAATAACAATGAAAGAAAAGACTTACTTATACCAGTGTCACCCTCAGTACAAGCTTGCTCTTATTCCTCCATGAAAACCTCCTCTCCTTTCCTCTCAGTTATATAAAAAAATAAAAATTACATAAAAGAAAACTAAAAATCTAAATTACATAAAAGAAAGCTTGATCTTTCCTTTTACCTTCTGAAGTGGTGGTATTTATAGTTGAAATGGATAAGGGAGAGTATGCTTGAAGATGAGATCAAATCGCTGGCCCAACGAAAAGATCTTCTGATAAGGTTGGAGATAAGGTTAGAGATATAAACAAAATCGCTTACCCAAATAGAAAAGATTTTCTAATATGGTTGGAGATAAGGCTGGAAATATATTTTTGTTTATCCTTGATCTTCAGTTAGATTGTGCCTTATCTCTCTGAATCTTCTAAATATTCATCCCAATCTTTTAAATATACATTTTATATTGATAAGTTGCCTTTGGATTTCTGGATTTAATCTTAATTTCGTTGATTCTTTTGCTAACTGAATAAATCCTCATAAATCTGATTTAACTAAAATAGATCTGGGACTATCTTCAAGCTAACCAAATTATCCTAATAAATCAGAATTTAACTCGAATTTATTTGGTCTTATCTATTCTCCCTTCATTAAGATAAACCTGCAAAATTAAGACATTAAGATAAGATAATTTGTAGGATTTATTATAGGATAGATTTAGAAATGTAGTAAAGAAAAATGCAATAAATGTGTGCAATCATATCCCCACACCTATTTTTTGCTCGTCCTCAAACAAAACATCAAAAATCTAAACCTAAGAAATTATTAGGCCACTTTTGTAGGTCACGCGATTGCACTGAGCATATGCAACAAGTCGTTAAATCTCTAAGTTACCCCTAAAGGACAAGTTTTGTCTCGTGAGGGTTTTCAGTAGATTACACCCACAAAATTCATAAAGAAAGAGAAATAAAGTGTTAGTATTTTTGAAAAGCATTTTGAAAAGGAGAGAAAATATTTGAAGTATTATTGTAAGAGTTCAAGTAATCTATAAGTTATAGAAAAATCAAATTTTCATTCCAAAACTTAGTCTCTATTCAAAACTAGTTGGACTCTTTTAATAAATCCTAAACTTAATCTCTATTTCAAAAAAAAAAAATTTGTTCTCTTGATTAAAATAGACCTGTGTCTAACCTCCGAGACGTGAGGTTTACATAAAGCTCTCGTTTGAAACTCCACAACTTCAAAATTTCTCTAAGTGTTGGAATCAGACGCGAGACTCAGGGAAACTCATGTCAAATCTCAGAGACGCGAGGTTCACATGAAGTCCGCATCTTAATTCCACTACTTAGAAAATTTTCTAAGTGTTGGACTCAAACACAAGACTCAATGAAACCCCATTCAACAGACAGACGCATGCTCAAGCCAATGAAGCGAAGACGCGAATGTCATCAAACCCGCGTTTTGCCTACCAATGCAAGAGTTACGTTTGTAAATCAAACACGAGCTTGAGCATCGCATTAGCGGTTTAACTCTAGAAGAGGCTTCAGAGTTAAGATCACTCTTTAAGTTCTTTAA
Organism: Agave tequilana; assembly: GCA_038442645.1. Taxonomy (NCBI): domain Eukaryota; kingdom Viridiplantae; phylum Streptophyta; class Magnoliopsida; order Asparagales; family Asparagaceae; genus Agave; species Agave tequilana. Next base: position 112,387 of record JAVJIF010001149.1, on the reverse strand, counting down.
TGGCGAAAGCCAATTCGGTCTTATTACCTAAAATGGGGGCCTCTTGCATGGAGAAACTTCCCATCTGAACCTCTAGAGCGACAACGCTTGAGAAAGAAGCCATAGGCTTGATTTTTGGGGCCATTTTGACTATGAATTCTTTAGAAAAGATGGAGACAAAGAAGAAAAAGTTTGAAGCTTTTCTAAGTTCTTAAACTCTGGACGCAGAGTTCAACGGAGAAGAAAGAGTCTGATAATGACTCTTGAAATACTACTGTCTTTTTTATAGACGCAGTGATCGGTCGAGATACAAGGCCTGTATCTCACGAACGTTGTTGCCAGATGCGTGGCAGCGCGCCGAGAACACGAATCTCGCGTTTAAAGAGAACAGCGTCTCTTTAGTTCCACCAGATACGTGGCAACACACCTAGAACGCGAGTCTCGCGTTTAATAGAACTGAGTCTCTTCAACAAAGAAAATTGCGTCTCAACTTTAACAGAGTTGCGCCTCTTCAACAAAGTGAGAGTTGCGTCTCCACTTCAATATTCGCGTCTCTCCAATGAATGAGAGTCACGTTTCTACTTCAAATGAGGTCTGCGTCTCTAAGGTAACATGACATTCGCGTCTACAAGACCTATGTTCAGTCTCTGCTTTTGTAATCAGTTCAATAGTACATTGGCAAAAGTAGCTGGCGATTTTTCCGGGTTCAACAGTACACCGACAACCAGCTCAGAGTACCAATGAGGTCTGGATTGTGTATCTGAACTATGGCGGTCAACTTTGGTGGCTTCAAAAAGTTTAATAGTACACTCACGAAGACCAAAATTCAGACAAGATCAAGCTCAAGGTATCTCAGAAGATTGCCAGTCCAGTCTTGAGAGCTTGCTGCCTACAGAAAAGTTCAAAGTGTTTCGAAACCCGTCCCAATAAACCGCAGAGTTTCAAAAACTTTGGAGGGAGTTCTGTAGAACGTCAAAAAATCATTGAAGACAAGTCATCAGATAACAGAGTCCATACTTTAGATGCGAAGCTAATCAAGGCCACTCGTGCAATGCCAAGACGCAGGGCTCGAAGCCTGCACCCTAGCATCACTCCAATGCCAAGACACAGGGCTCGAAGCCTGCGTCTCAGTACCACTTTAGTGCTCAGACACAAAGCTTGAAGCCCGTGTCCCAGACATGAAGCTCGAGGCATGCATCTAATATTACGTCAGTGAGGAAACACAGAGTTTGAGGCTCGTGTTTCAACACTACCACAACACCCAAACGCGGAGCTCGAGACCCGCGTCCGGCATCTTTTTGCTCGTCTTAGCTATAGCTTTTGGGCTTCACTTGTGCTTTATTTCTTTATTTTTTTTAATTACTCAGGGCATGCACGCATTAAACAATAAAACATTATTTGCAATGCCTAATAAAAGAATAAATAGGGAAATATGATGGTAAATGTGATGATAAAAATGCACTTTTTACTACCTATCACATCCCCACACTTATCTTTTTGCTCGTCCTCGAGTAAAAATTAAAAAGAAAAAGAAAAAGAAAAGAAAAACTAATCTATCCTAACTCACTTCGTAGGCATCACGATTGCACTTAGCACGTGCAACAAGCCGTTAAACCTCTACGTTACCCCTAGAGGACGAGTGTTGTCTCGTGAGGGTTTTCAGCGGATTACACCCACAAAATCCATAAAAGGAAATGTTAGAGATTTAATTAATTTATTTTATTATTTATTTATTCTGAAAAAGGAAAGAAATATTTGAAATACATTTGAAGAAACTAAGTAATCTATAAGTTTTAGGATTATCATTTTTATTCATTCTTGAACTTAGTCTTTATACAATAATATGTTATCAATTTTAGGTAAGGATTAAGATTGAATTTTTGTATAGTCTTTTTCGTTACCCTAAGTCATATACATCCTTGTGAATCTTTCCTAAAGATTCTTTAACTTGGACTCTCATGCCTCTTTATTATTATTTTCTCTTTTTTTTTAATATGTATAACTCATCTAATTTTCTTTTGTATAAGTATCAAGGCTTCTTGAGGCCCCCATACCTAACTAATTGACTATTAGATGTGTTAGTGCATATATAGCTAATATTTCTTGATTTTCTTAGGCTTTCTAATTCACCCATGTAGCGAGCCTAAGGTCGGTGGCTCCCAAACCGATCGGTTTTAGGACACCGGGTGAGAAAACACCCGACGGACTTAAGGACTCAAGTGAACTAGGCCACAAAACCAAGGTCTTAATTTATAAAATCACCTTTAGACGTGAATACTTATGCTTCTTGAGGCACATGTATCCAGCTTAATTAGTGAACTCTATTACATATATATTTTTATTCTTTATAAGGCACAAGAGTCTTTGTCTTAGAATCTTAGAAGTGGAAGTGTATTAGGAATGCACATTTCATTAAGGTAAATATCAAGACTAATAATTATTCAATTTTTCCTCCTATACATAAAAATCCAACAATTTATTTTATTTTGACTAAGTTTTTAGAAATCCTAATCATGATTTTCCTAATTCTTAAGATTAACTTGGTTTTCTTTCAAAAGATAAGTCAAAATATTGTCTCCTTTGTCAACTATATATATATATATATATATATTATATATTATATATATATATATATATATATATATATATATATATATATATATATATATATATATATGTTTTTTATATTTTTATTTATTCTTTTTTTATTTTTTTTATTTTTTTTGCAAAGAAAAATTTATTATATATATATTTTTTATATTAAGTTAATAACCTAAGGTTAGGAGTTATGTTAACAGCTCCCTATAAATAATCTATGTTAAAAAATTATTTTTATTATTATTATTATTTTTTAGGTTAGTACCCTCCGCCACACTTATCTCATGCATTGTCCCCAATGTATGCATGTACGTATAAATGCATGAAATGAACTGGCAGAGAGGTAAAGTTACCGATACACATGGCTGCGTTTGTTTCCGGTACTGATTCCAAAAATAGTTTCAGATGTTGACCATTTACCTTGAATACATTTTCATTTTTAGGGTCGTATATCTCTATGGCTCCATGTGGAAACACAGTCTTAACAATGAAAGGCCATGTCCATCTTGATTTTAACTTTTCGGGAAAGAGATGAAGTCTAGAGTTATAGAGTAATACTTTTTGTCCTTGGACAAAAGTTTTTCTCGTGATGAACTTATCATGAAAAACCTTAACCCTATCCTTCATAATTTTCGTATTTTCATGTGTATGCCGTGTATGGTGTGCATGCATAGAAGGAACTTGTTTCTTTTGAAACAAAAATTCCAAGCGTGTATGGTTTATGGCACAATGGCTCAAAGTGGAGCCCAAACAATCCATATTCTTCTTAACAAATTTATATCATTTTCAATTATCGAAGAAGTGGAGCATGCAATAGGTGAGCTAGAAAGTGAAGCTACACTAGCATGACAAACATGTGAATCAATATTATTTTGCAAAGAAACATTTTTCTTTAAACAATCTTCTAATTCATTTGAAATAGAAGCAATTTTCATTTTTAAAGAATCATTTTTTTTAAAACAAAATCAACTTTTGAAGACAAGTTTTCATTTTTCTTCAAAATTATTTCACAATCATTTTCAAAAATTCATTTTCTTTTAGGGCAAGATCTAGTTTAGATTTCAATGAATCCCTTTCATTAGAAATCTCCACTTTCTCTTGCAAAACCAAATCAAGTCTAGAAGACAAATTTTCATTTTCTTTATTTAAAGCAAAAGTCTTCTTTTTCAAAAGATTATACTTTTCTAACAATTTTTCACACACAATAGAAAGTTCTTCATTCAAGGCATTTGGATCAACATAATCATTACTAGAAGAACTAGCATCATCATTATCTAGTTGAGATTCCGAATATACCTCAAGTGAGTCATTCCCTTGGACCATGTAGCATCGTTGTTTGGATTCATCCTCACTAGATTCATCCTCCGTTTGGATTGGCAATTGAAGCTTGGAGGAAGTCAACGTGTTCCACACTGCAAAGGCGGAATCACAGTAGAAACCAACAAAAGATATTCTTTGTTTAGCGTGCTTCTAAGTGCCTCAAGGGCTTGTGCATTGGCCTCTATATGCTTGCTATTACCAAGATAGGATTTCTTGGTAGCGGTAAGGAAAACATGCAAGCCTAGAGTTTTTAGGTACATGGACATCCTAAATTTTCACATGTCAATGTTGGAGACATCAAACATGGGAGGTGTCAAGCAATACATGAGTGTATGTAAAAAGATAAGTGTGCAAATGCAAACTAGATTAGCAAACTAAGATCACACTCCTAGGTGGTTAAACCAAATATCAGGAGCGTAAGCTCTGATACCTATTGAAGGTACACCTAGAGGGGGGTGAATAGGTGTACGGCTAATCTAATGAACAAAATGCGAAATTTAAAAAACTAAATTGCAACACACTTAGTGTAACCAACGAGTGTAGCCGAATTCCCGGTGAAGGGCTCTGGACTAACTCCTCTTGATTCCTCTGAATAAGAGTTGAGGTGCTATATGAAGCTCTCGTGGTTAAACACAAGTGAGGCACACAAACACACAAGCATGTATATGATATGGCAAAATGAATCAATGCTCAAAGTAATAAAGAGAGAGAGTTAGAGTCAATGGATCAAACGCAAACAACAAGATTTGTTTCGAGGTTCGAGCCACTGCTCTACGTCCCCGCCTTCACACAGAAGGATTTTCAATCCACTAACTTGTCCACACAGGACTCCCACACAGGGAACCTCCACTGAGGATTTGGGTAATACAACCGGAGTACACAACTCCTCTCTCAACCAATACAACTTCTCATTAGAGGTAAGGCACAATCCACAACAAACACCTCTACACTTAGAGGGTTACGCACTTAGCCAATACAAACAATCACCTCACACTTGAGGGATTCCAACACAAACTCCACCTCTCACTAGAGGGAGCCAAACACCAATCTCCACCTCTCACTAGAGGGAGCCAACCAACACCTCCACAATCACCTCTCACTAGAGGGATCACAAATCAATCACCCTCACTAGAGGGATATCACAAAGATGGAAGTTTACAACTTGGTGGTTACACAACCACAAACTAATATTTCCACAAAATAAAGATCCTAAATAGATAGGATAGTAAGATAGCTCTAGTGTGGAAAATAAAGAGTTTGGAAATCAAAAACTCAAAGAAAACTATTGGGAAAATAACTAGGATAAGATTAAAATGAAGATAAAAAACCAATCCCAAAGTTTCTCTTTTTTCTTGAATTTTCCAAACCCCTTAAAATAAAATAAAGATCAAATCTTTAAGCACTAAAAACTCTTTAAAAAACTTGCTGAAGATGTAAATTTTTGCTCTAAAAATCTTACCCAAAACACCCAAGAGATGGGGTATTTAAAGGCCCCAACAAAAACTAGCCGTTGGCAGCTGACTAGGCCCAGAATGGCCTTCCGGTCGACCGGCTGGTCGACCGGCCAACGATCAAATTTCTGACCGTTGAGCCTACCGGTCGAACCGCCCGGTCGACCGGGCTCTGAACCAGAGAGCAACGGCTCTCTGGCCGGTCGACCGCCCGATCGACCGGGGCAACCCAAGAGTGGGTTGCCTTCAGTCAGTCGACCGCTCGGTCGACCGGCCAACTGACATGGCCTCGTGCACGTTCTTGTGCACGTCCGGTCGACCGCTCCGGTCGATCGGATCCTGGTCCGGTCGACCAGTGCAGTCGACCGCCAGAGCCTGGCAGGGTTTTTAAGGGATTTAAAAACTAGGTTTTTAATTACCAAATAAATCCCATAAACTTCTAAAATTCCACAAAAATAAGTTCTTGCATGATATTTGAAATACAAACTTGTTTGAGTAAAAATCAAACCAAGTTACAAACATTTTGAACTCTTTTTGTGTTATGAAAATTTTGCCGAAAATCAAATTCTGTATTTTCCAAAACTTGGATTTTGAATTGAAAATACGTTTTGTCCAAACTCATCCAAATACAAAACATGATATTGAAACAACATTTAGGCATGTAGTATATGGATATAATCCAATATACATGAAAGATATATATATATATATATATATATATATATATATATAATATATATATATATATATTATATATATATATATATATATATATATATATTATATATATATATCAATGTTTTTGACTTAAAATCAAAATACGTTTTGTTAAAAATACCAAAACATCAAACTCATGATATAGACTATCAAACTAAGTTTGTTTAAATAGTTGAAGCATACATGTATATAGAACATATCTAATATACATAAAATCATGTAAACTTGTTTTGATACTATCTATTCATGAAAACCAAGATCGGTAAACTAAAGCCGAAAACAAAACATGAAACTTAAAACAAGTGTGTGTGTTGTGAACTTGAGCATACCATACTATCTAATCTTTACAAATGAATCTAAACAATAAACTAAACTATGTACCGAGGTCTTCTGACGAACTCCGTCTTCAAGTCGACTCGATCCAAACGTGATCCACCGAGCTTGACTCCAACGAGTGCTAGATATGAACTTTGACGCTCGGGCTCTTGAATCAACATGTGAAAAGCTCCAACACGCCTTTGTTGAAGCTAATCACCTACTAATATCTTGGTTAGAAATCTGAAACTAAACATCACAAGATTATTAGTAAACATAACTACATAAGTTAATCATCATTAAAACTAGAGTGGAAGGCCTCTGGGCCAACAATCTCCCCCTTTTTGATGATGACAAAACTCATGGAGTTATATATGCATGGATTAAAGTTAAGCTTCAAAGAAGCTCCCCCTTAACTCATGCATAGCAATAAACAATAAATATATGCAATGAATATTAAACACGAACATGCATAGACATGCATAAAATAATGAAATGAACATGCTTTTGATACCAAATAAAAACATGCTCTTGATACCAAACATGAAATGCATCAACATGCATAAAACAAGCTCTTGATATCAAAATAAATTATTTCTTTTTCATAAACATGTTCTTAAATAATGCTCTTGATACCAATAAAAAACAATACCAATAAAAAATAAACTATGTTTCTAGATACTAGTATTCATTACTCTTGATACCAATATCAACAAAACATAAAACATAAATATCTCTTGATACCAATATGAAAACATGCATATAAAACATAAAAACATGCATATAAACTCAAATACTTCTCCTCCTTTTTGTCAACCATCAACAAAGGGCCCAAAGAAAATAAAACATATTCTTCCCCTTTTTGTCCGAAACAAAAATACTTCAAGAGGTGAAATCAAACCAATATGATACCAATAAAAAATATATCAATGTAAGTGCATCATGATACCAATTGAAAGTGATCACATAGGTAAACCATTGTAGGTGAACGCATAGGTAAACCAACAAATTTAAGGAATATCAATTGAAAGTAAATAAGGTATTGAAAATAAATCTTGAAGAAACCAATTGTAAGTAAACAAATAAAAAATCTTGATACCAATTGTAAAATTAGTACCAATTGAAAACATTATACACTTTTAGATATCAATTTGAAAAAACATAAACCAATTGTAAGATATTTTTCATTTGGAGCATATGATACCATATCATAAAGTGTGGGAGTGGAATACAAAACCAATTGAAAAATGAAATATGAATTTTCTCCCTCTTTATGAAATACCAAATAAAATGATGCATAAGCTTGTATAAGTACCATTGAAAACTAATCAATTGAAATATGATATGCTTTAAAAATCAAGCTTAGCATAATCAAATTTGTGCTCAAAGATATAGAGATATAGAAAGCACAAATAAAGCATATATATATATGTATGGAAAAATTAGATACCAATCAAAATTGATACTATTTGAAGTTTAAGCATACATATATAAAAACATATATGAGTAAACAGAAAGATTGTCAATATTGATACCAATTGAAAAGATCCAATGATACCAATTGAAACTATAATAAGATCAAGTATATAACTCATACTACCTACCACTCATTCATGCACATGTTTTAAATGAATTTTCAATAAAGAGCATACAAGGCATGGTCGCCCAACCAACCGCCCTTGGACGGGTAGGGGTTTTCAAAAATAGGTTTGAAAATATAGTATGTTTGAAAAACTCTACCATATGAAGAATACGAACTAGTTATATAAAAAACTTTATAAACTAGTACGAAATCCTTCAAGCAAAGAATAAAACAAAAATATATTTCATGAAAAACATGTAGATCACATAATCACCAAACACTCAAATCTATATAGCACAAATTGTACTCATGAAACAAAATCATGAGAAAACATTGAATAAAGTGAGTGTACAAGTGTTATGTGAAACATATCATCATGAAAATAGGTAATCGAGCTCAAAATTCCATGAAACACAGAAAAATCATCAAAACTAGAATCCTTCAAGGTATATGTATGTCATGTACAAACTAAAATATACATACATATCTAAATATAAACGAGTCCACAAAAGTATATGCATGAAGGCAAGTGGCTCAAGGATGTATATGTATAGTTTAGAGAAGATGGACATATACATGAAGTTAAAATGAAAATATGTACAAAATGGGAATACAAGTCAAATGTATGAATCATCAAAACTAGACTATACTAGTACATCTAATGAGTACAAATGAGCGTTCAAGCACAAACATATAATGGTCTATTTGTAGCTCACTAGTTGTACAAGTATATATCCTAGTTTTAATGAGAACAAACATTCAAACAAGTAATCAAAACATGAAGCATGGAAATCAAAACAAAACTCATAAACATACATATGATCATTATGTATATGCACATGCATTAGATGTAGGACATACATATTAGTTAAAACAAAGTGAGAACACTAAATATAAATCCATATAAACATGGGTGTCTTAATACTAATCATGTATGTCATAGGACTAATAAACATGGCATATGGCATAATGAGCATTAAAACAAATCATGCTATAAATGAATGATCTAAAAAACATGCATAACATAAATGAGGAGTAAGGGATAGTTACCAAAACCTAGAAGGCAACTCTCCATGTCTCCAAAACAAGGTGGTCTTCCCACCAAACTCCCCTTGAAAGTGATGCATCCAAATAGTCCTCTTTTAAGCTCGGAACGCATCCACCTCAAGGCACCATCGCTCTCACGTCATGCGAGAGCCCACACCTACATCGGATACAATAGGGTGGTCTTTGGTACCCACACTCTTTTGGGTCCATGGGGGTTAGTACCTTTCCTAACCCAAACAAATTTAGTTGCTGAATTTGAATCATGTATACGATCATAACAAAATTTAGTAAGGTGGCCCTTACGTCCACAATGTGTACAAGTGTACACATAAGCATACATAGTGTTGTGTACATGAACGTGCGAAGCATGTGTATGCCGTGTATGGTATGCATGCATAGAAGGAACTTGTTTCTTTTGAAACAAAGATTCCAAGCGTGTATGGTTCATGACACAATGGCTCAAAGTGGAGCCCAAACAATCCATATTCTTTTTTAACAAATTTATATCATTTTCATTATCGAAGAAGTGGAGCATGCAATAGGTGAGCTAGAAAGTGAAGCTACACTAGCATGACAAACATGTGAATCAATATTATTTTGCAAAGAAACATTTTTCTTTAAACAATCTTCTTATTCATTTGAAATAGAAGCAATTTTCATTTTTAAAGAATCATTTTCTTTTAAAAACAAAATCAACTTTTGAAGACAAGTTTTCATTTTTCTTCAAAATTATTTCACAATCATTTTTCAAAAATTCATTTTCTTTTAGGGCAAGATCTAGTTTAGATTTCAATGAATCCCTTCATTAGAAATCTCCACTTTCTCTTGCAAAACCAAATCAAGTCTAGAAGACAAATTTTCATTTTCTTTATTTAAAGCAAAAGTCTTCTTTTTCAAAGGATTATACTTTTCTAACAATTTTTCACACAAATAGAAAGTTCTTCATTCAAGGCATTTGGATCAACATAATCATTACTAGAAGAACTAGTATCATCATTATCTAGTTGAGATTCCGATTATACCTCAAGGGAGTCATTCCCTTGGACCATGTAGCATCGTTGTTCGGATTCATCCTCACTAGATTTATCCTCCGTTTGGATTGGCAATTGAAGCTTGGAGGAAGTCAACGTGTTCCACACTGCAAAGGCGGAATCACAGTTAGAAACCAACAAAAGATATTCTTTGTTTAGCGTGCTTCTAAGTGCCTCAAGGGCTTGTGCATTGGCCTCTATATGCTTGCTATTACCAAGATAGGATTTCTTGGTAGCGGCAAGGAAAACATGCAAGCATAGAGTTTTTAGGTACATGGACATCCTAAATTTTCACATGTCAATGTTGGAGACATCAAACATGGGAGGTGTCAAGCAATCCATGAGTGTGTGTAAACAAGATAAGTGTGCAAATGCAAACTAGATTAGCAAACCAAGATCACACTTCTAGGTGGTTAAACCAAATATCAGGAGCGTAGGCTCTGATACCATTGAAGGTACACCTAGAGGGGGGTGAATAGGTGTACGGCTAATCTAATGAACAAAATGCAGAATTTAAAAAACTAAATTGCACACACTTAGTGTAACCAACAAGTGGCGCCGAATTCCTGGTGAAGGGCTCTGGACTAACTCCTCTTGATTCCTCTGAATAAGAGTTGAGGTGCTATATGAAGCTCTCGTGGTTAAACACAAGTGAGGCACACAAACACACAAGCATGTATATGATATGGCAAAATGAATCAATGCTCAAAGTAATAAGAGAGAGAGTTAGAGTCAATGGATTAAACGCAAACAACAAGATTTGTTTCGAGGTTCGAGCCACTGCTCTACGTCCCGCCTTCACACAGAAGGATTTTCAATCCACTAACTTGTCCACACAGGACTCCCACACAGGGAACCTCCACTGAGGATTTGGGGTATACAACCGGGAGTACACAACTCCTCTCTCAACCAATACAACCTCTCACTAGAGGCAAGGCACAATCCACAACAAACACCTCTACACTTAGAGGGTTAGGCACTTAGCCAATACAAACAATCACCTCACACTTGAGGGATTCCAACACAACTCTACCTCTCACTAGAGGGAGTCAAACACCAATCTCCACCTCTTACTAGAGGGAGCCAAACACCAATCTCCACCTCTCACTAGAGGGAGCCAACCAACACTTCCACAATCACCTCTCACTAGAGGGATCACAAATCAATCACCCTCACTAGAGGGATATCACAAAGATGGAAGTTTACAACTTGGTGGTTACACAACCACAAACTAATATTTCCACAAAATAAAGATCCTAAATAGATAGGATAGTAAGATAGCTCAAGTGTAGAAAATAAAGAGTTTAGAAATCAAAAACTCAAAGAAAACTATTGGGAAAATAACTAGGATAAGATTAAAATGAAGATAAAAAACCAATCCCAAAGTTTCTCCTTTTTCTTGAATTTTCCAAACCCCTTAAAATAAAATAAAGATCAAATCTTTAAGCACTAAAAACTCTTTAAAAACTTGCTGGAGATGTAAATTTTTGCTCTAAAAAATCTTACCCAAAACAACCAAGAGATGGGGTATTTAAAGGCCCCAACAAAACTAGCCGTTGGCAGCTGACTAGGCCCAGAATGGCCTTCCGGTCGACCGGCCGGTCGACCGGCCAACGGTTAAATTTCTGACCGTTGAGCCTACCGGTCGACCGCCCGGTCGACCGGGCTTTGAACCAGAGAGCAACGCTCTCTGGCCGGTCGACCGCCGCCCGATCGACCGGGGCAACCCGAGAGTGGGTTGCCTTCAGTCGGTCGACCGCTCGGTCGACCGGCCAACTGACATGGCCTCGTGCACGTTCTTGTGCACGTCCGGTCGACCTCTCCGGTCGACCGGCTCCTGTCCGATCGACCGGTGCGGCCGACCGCCAGAGCCTGGCAGGTTTTTTAAGGGATTTAAAAACTAGGTTTTTAATTACCAAATAAATCCCATAAAACTTCTAAAATTCCACAAATAAGTTCTTGCATGATATTTGAAATACAAACTTGTTTGAGTAAAAATCAAACCAAGTTACAAACATTTGAACTCTTTTTGTGTTATGAAAATTTTACCAAAGACCAAATTTCGTATTTTTCAAAACTTGGATTTTTGAATTGAAACTACCTTTTGTCCAAAACTCATCCAAATATAAAAACATGATATTGAAACAACATTTAGGCATGTAGTATATGGATATAATCTAATATACTTGAAAGATATATATATCAATGTTTTTGACTTAAAATCGAAAATACGTTTTGTTAATACCAAAACATCAAACTCATGACATAGACTATCAAGCTAAGTTTGTTTAAATAGTTGAAGCATACATGTATATAGAACATATCTAATTTACATAAAATCATGTAAACTTGTTTTGATGCTATCTATTCATGAAAACCAAGATCGGTTAACCAAAACATGAAACTTAACAAGTGTGTGTGTTGTGAACTTGAGCATACCATACTATCTAATCTTTACAAATGAATCTAAACAATAAACTAAACTATGTACCGAGGTCTTCTTGAAGAACTCCGTCTTCAAGTCGACTCGATCCAAAACGTGATCCACCGAGCTTAACTCCAACGAGTGCTAGATATGAACTTTGACGCTCGGGCTCTTGAATCAACATGTGAAAGCTCCAAAATGCCTTTGTTGAAGCTAATAACCTACTAATATCTTGGTTAGAAATCTGAAACTAAACATCACAAGATTATTAGTAAACATAACTATATGAGTTAATCATCATCAAAACTAGAGTGGAAGGCCTCTGGGCCACAATTTCGAGATCGAATTCTTGAAGGAGGAGGATCCAACGAATGAGTCAGCCTTCGCATCCTTTTTTAGCATTAAGTATCGAAGTGCAGAATGGTCGTGAATATTGTGGTTTTGGTCTCAAGTAGGTATCAGCAAAATTTCTCCAAAGCGAACACTACTGCCAAGAATTCTTTCTCGGTTGTTGTATAGTTCACTTGGGCATCATTGAGTGTCCTACTTGAATAATAGATCACGTGCTGCTTGTTATCTTTGTGTTGTCCTAAGACAGCGCCTATCGCAAAATCGGAGGCATCACACATGATCTCAAAGGTTTGGACCAGTCCAGAGGTGAGATGATAGGTGTAGAGATAAGTTCAAATTTTAGCTTCTCCCATGTGCTACTACACTTATCATCAAAGATGAAGGGCACGTCTTTGGTTAAAAGGTTTGTAAGGGGTCTAGTAATTTTGCTAAAATCCCTAATGAACCTACGGTAAAACCCGGCGTGTCCTAAGAAAGAACGAATGTCTTTCACGCATCGTGGAATTGGGAGTTTGACTATGATTTTCACTTTAGCCTTATCCACTTTGATCCCTTTCCTAGATACCTCATGACCTAGGACAATCCCATGCTGCACTATAAAGTGGCATTTTGCTCAATTTAGGGTCAAGTTCTTTTCTGTGCACCTTTTTAGCACTAGCTCTAAGTGATGTAGACATTGGTCAAACGAGTTTCCATAGAAGGAGAAGTCGTCCATGAAGATCTCCAAGAAGCGCTCGACCATGTTGGAGAAAAGGCTTAACATGCAACGTTGGAATGTGGCAGGGGATTGCATAGGCCGAAAGGCATTCGGCGATATGCAAACGTCCCAAATGGACACGTGAATGTTGTCTTTTCTTGGTCCTCCGGGGCTATTGGGATTTGGTTATACCCTGAGTAACCGTCTAAGAAATAGTAATACTCATGGCCCGCTAGTCGTTCCAGCATTTGGTCGATAAATGGGAGGGGAAATGGTCTTTTCTAGTAGCGGCGTTCAACTTGCGATAGTCTATGCATACTCGAACCTTGGTGGATAGTCGTGTTTGCTCTAACTCTTGCTTGTCGTTTTCCATCACAGTAAAACTGGACTTCTTTGGGACCACGTGCACTGGGCTGACCGATTCACTATCGAAAATGGGATAAATGATCCCATTATCCAACAGTTTTATTATTTCACCTTGCATAGCCTTTTGCATGAGCGGTTTAGCTTACGTTGTGGGTCCTTCTTCAGTTTAACCCCTTCATTTAGATGGATTCTATGCTGTACTATTTTAGGGCTTAGTCTCTTGATATCGGTCATAGTCCAACCAATGGCTTCCCTATGTCTCCTAAGGGTTGCCAATAGATCTTCCTCTTGCCCATTAGTCAAATTGGAGGCAATTATGACTGGTAACGTCTCTTGTTCACCAAGGTAGGCGTACTTAAGATGTTTAGGCAAGTCTTTAACTCCAAGGAAGGAGGTGGCTCGATGGGTGGAGGTGTTAAGCTTAAATTCTCCATCTCTATAGAACTTGGACTTGTTGTCCACTCAATCTCATCAAGGTTGAGATCACTAGATTCTAACTCTTCCTCATCCTTTGATTCTAGTGTGATCTCCTCTTTGTGCTCACTAGTCATATTCTCAATGAAGTTGACCTCAAAGGGTTGGTCGTTTATGCCGTAGGGTGTTTACCTAAGTTGAAAACATTGACTTTTTGGTCATATCTCCAAAAGTCAATCTCATAGATCCTGATCGATCGCTAAGATTACACATTTATGTTCATATTCTCATACTTATTATTAAATAAACTCTGCTTGTTCCTAATTATTGTTTAATTTATTTGTAGGCCCAGTACTAAAGAAGAGGGAAGAGAAACGAGCCCAAAAAGCTCACCAAATTCTGATTTAATTCAGAATAAATTCGAAATCAAGGAATCAGGGCAGATCTTGGCAAATCAGAGAGGTTGAAAACCGGTTAAAATGGATCTTCCCAAATCAAGTGGTTAAAGTCAACAATCAAAGATCGTTTCGTCAAATCCAAGAGCCGAAACGAGAAATCCAGTTGAAAATAAAGTCAAAACGCAAAACATGGAGCTGTACCGCCCTGGCTGTGGCCACCTGGCCACAGCCAGGCCGCGGATCCGCGGCTCTTTAGTCGAGATAAGGGGAGCGTTTGCTCCCCTTATCTTCTCACGCCTCCCCCCTCTGGGTTTTTGCCTATAAAAGGCAGGTTTTTCACTGTAAATGGGGACAATCATGCAGAGATAGGATTTAGTCCAGTTTTTCATTCTTTGTAGTGTAGGTTTTTATTTTTTTTCATGTAATTTTTAGTTTTATTTATGTAACTGAGAGGAGAGGATACTTTCATGGAGGAATGAGAGCAAGCTTGTACTGAAGGTGACACCAGTGTAAGTGATCTTTTCTTCCATTGTTATTTGAATCGAATCGAGGTTTCCTTTTCTTTTCTTTTCTATTCTTGTTTTTGTTTGCTTTCCTCTTTTGTGTTTGTGGATCCAAATGAAACTGATAGCCTCGAAGTTGCCTTCTCCTTGCAAGTGTCATTGATGGCTTATGAAGATGGACATCCATTTCTATGATAGTATAGCTCGCCCCTTCATTTCATAGTGTAAATCGGGAATGGGGAAGATCTCATTTGCCATGCTTCGCTCGTCTTCAAAGAAAGGTACATCGTCGATACGGGTGAAAGGTAAACAGGCGCCAAAGAGGTAAGTATGTTTTTTAGGTTTAGTTTTTCTTTCTTTTCTTGTAACTTTTAGTGTAGACCACCAACACCATAATCACCCAAATCTCTTTCACTCTTTCATTTTCTTTGTACGTATCACTTCTATTTTCTCCATCTCCTTATTCTACCACTTTCTTCCTCACTTAACTTTAACCTAATTTTTCCTTTTTCTTTTAAAGAACTAAAGAAGAACTTTAACCATTAATTATAGCCTAAAAGAAGACTTACTAAAAAACTTCTATCGCTAGTCCCTCCTTGTGGATCACGACCCGCATAGCCACTTGCTATTGCGGTAGAATTGAGCACTTGCACATCTCTATTTAAAGTTCTGAAATTCCCTATTTTTGTGCAGGTTTAAGCTCAATCAAATTTTGGCGCCGTTGCCGGTGAGGGACGATAAGTTACTCTCTTTAAAAGTTTACATTGTTAGTTAACTTTCTTCTTTGTTTTTTGTACAGATTTAACAACAAGGAATTCGTGTTGCATTGGACACATAAGTGGCCTTGGACTCTGCTCAAGAAAGCAGAACCAAGAAGCCCTCAGATTTGCTACACTCCTGTGACAAACAGAGTGAACTACTAACCCGTATTTTTTGCAGGTTGGCTGAATTGCATAGTTAAATATCTGTAGTATTTATTTCCTTGTTTGACTCACTGTATATATATTTCTAACACAACAGTAAAATGATGATTGTAAATGCTAAAAAATGATTTAGACTTTGCATTTAGGCACGTGTCTATTTCATTACATTTTCTATTTACTGTTGAAGAGTGCTGGAGCAAAGGTACGTGTGCATAACATTTAGTATAAGAACACTTTTGGATTGTTTACATTGCTTAAGTGTTGCTTTTCTTGTACACTGCACTAAATTGATCTAAGGGTTTGTCCTATAAACAAGATAAGGTGGGGAAGTCATTACCCTCACTTAGCCCACAAACAATCTCCTCACTCACTAACCCAAGCCTAACTAAAAATGAGTAGACGTTGGCCCTAGGGATATCTCGGACTCAATTAGGAGATTATCCTAAGGGGGAAAGGTGTTGGAATTTGACTCCTGTCAAATCAGTGTCTAGGAAGGGGATTAAGGGCCGAAAACCCGAAGGTTGGTGGTTATTTAATTAAGGAACGTCTTTGACGGATAACCTCCCACCAATCTTACCCTGACCTGGCTGATTAGCTTGTGGTCAAAGTCTGCATTATACCTCCCGTGGACAGTCTAACCAGTTAGGAGTCGTCTAGGTCATAGATCTACCCTAACTTAGTTTAGAATTTTTTTTCTTTTTATTTGTTTGCTTATTTGTTTTTTTCTTTGTTTGTATTTTATTGTGTGATATGGCTTATAATAACAATTTTTCCAATTTTCATAGTAATCCATATTAGACACCAACCTCTTTTTCGGATATTACCAACCCGGCATATCATAACTTTAACCAACCTAGTATGTCGGATTAGTCTTATCCGAATCAATATAATCCATGCCCCCAATCTTATGACCATAATTTTCAGAATAATTTCAACTCTTCACAGAGTCAATGGGGATTCACCTCCCCCGAGTCTAATTTTCAATCAACTTGTCCTCCTTATCCACCTTATCCACAATATTTCCAAGATTCATACTCACCTCCACAAGTCCAAAATAGAAAACCATCATTTTGGAAATGAGTATGCGTGAGTCCAAACAACAATCACAAAATCTGATGGACTCACAATTTTACCACCAATTCCAAAACAACACTTCATCTTTTCAAGACCAATCGCAACAAAATGATGAACCTATCAACTATGAAAGATGCTTGAAGCCATGACTCAAGCTCAAAACACTCGTAATCACGACATAGATATGATGGTCTAATCTCTACGTTCTCACCGTTTGGCCAGTTCTGATGTCGGTAACCATTCTGTTAGAGCCAAAGAGTCATGCTATTTTGGAACACAAGGTTCCATTTCAGCACAATCATTTGAACTTGCCCAAACTACAAATTTAAAAGTGACATTGACAGTTTGGCAAGTTATCCCTTTCCTGAAATTGAACTTGAAAATGAATATGATCATGAACCTCAACTTAGTGATTCAATTCTACTTCCTGATTCAATAATGACTCCGGTGTCTTCACCTGATTTCAATCTTTTTCCGAGTCAACATTGGATCCTGTGCCAATTCATCATGAAATTGAATCACCCATCTTTGATGATCATATTGAACTTGACCAATTTTATACTTTTGAAAGTCCTATTGACAAATTGGCAAGTTCTCATTTTTATGACATTGAACTCAATGAGAAATGTGACCTAGATTCTCAAATCTGTGATCCAGTTCAAATTTTCGAATCAATATTGACTCCTATTTTGTTACCCGACTTGAGTAATATTTTAGAGTCAGTTTTGATTCTCACACCTATCATTCTTGAACTTGAATCACCAATATTAAGTCACATTCCATTGTTGAAAAATGAATGTGGACTTGAGTTTTAACTTCTTGATTTGAACCCACTTGCTGAACCAATCTCGACTCCTGAGCCTTTACTTGACTTAAGTCACTTTCCTGAGTCGGTATTAGTTCACGTACTTCCAAGTCCAAGTCAATCATTCTATCTTTTCACACTCCATTTTGGGACAAGGCGGTTGACAAATTTGACTCCGAAATTAATTATGAAATTTGAAAATTAGATGGGGTTAAATTTTTAATAAAAATCCTTCATGGATACATCATTTTAATGGGTTATATTAGAGAGATTTTTGGTGGGTTCCTCCGAACTCCATGCAAAGTTGATTGGGCCGCATTTCGTGGACCAATCCGACCACCACCGAAACCACCACCTTAAGGTAGTATTTTCCTTCCCTATCTTCTTTTCATGCATCCATGCATTAATTCATACATTGAGGATAATGCATGAGATAGGTGTGGGGGAGGGTCTAACATAACTTAGGTTTTTCTTTTAAAAAAAAATTCTTTACTTTTAAAAACTTTTTGAAAATAGAAACAATATTTTGACATATTTTTTGTAAGAATTTAAGTCAATTTTAAGGAATAGGAAAATCAAATTAGGATTTCTTAAATTTGGTCAAAATAAGATTATTTGTTTGATTTTTAGGGTTAGGAAGATAACTTATCAAAGTAATTTAGTCTTGATCTTTACCTTAATGAAATATGCATACTTCATACACTTACACACTTAGGGTTCAAAAACAAAGATTCTTATGCCTTATATATAAAAAAAAGAAAAAAAAAGATCTATGAAAGATGAACAAATCTAATTATTGATTAACTAGGTACTTTGGCCTAAGCAAGCCTTAGTATTTATGCGAAAGATGATTAGATAAGTTTGAGAAAAAATATATATAAAAATCCTCTAATTAAGCTGGGTATTTGTGCCTAATAAAGCATAAGTATTCACGCCTAAAAGGGGTTCAAATAATAAAATTCTTAGTTTTGTGGCTTTGTTTGCTCGAGTCCTTAAGTCCTTGGGGTGTTTTCTCACCCGGTGCCCTAAGACCATTTGGTTTGGGAGTCATCGATTAAAGGCTCGTTACATGGGCAGATTAGAAAGCCTAATAGAACTAAGGAATAATACCAAATATATATATATATAAAATAAAATGAGACATAAGAGTTAGAGTTAAAAAATCCTTAGTCAAAATTTTCACAATCACAAGGTGCATATGACTTAGGGTAAAGTAATAAACTAGATGAGAGTACAATTTGACTCCTTACTTTGATTGATAACAAATTTTTGAATAGAGACTAAGTTTAGGAATGAAAAATTCGGTTTTCCTATAACTTATAGATTACTTAAATCTTACAATTATATTTCAAATATTTTTCTTTTTCAAAATGCTTTTCGAAAATACTAACTCTTTTGTTTCTCTTTCTTTATGGATTTTGTGGGTGTAATCCACTGAAAACCCTCACGAGACAAAACTCGTCCTCTAGGGGTAACCTAGAGGTTTAACGGCTTGTTGCACATGCTCAGTGCAATCGCGTGACCTGCGAAAGTGATCTAATAATCCTCAGTATAGTTTAGTTGTTTTGCTCGAGGACGAGCAAAAGATAGGTTTGGGGGTGTGATCGGTCGCTAAGATTACACATTTATCTTCATATTCTCATACTTATTATTAAATAAACTATGCTTGTTCCTAATTATTGTTTAATTTATTTGTAGGCCCAGTACTAAAGAAGAGGGAAGAGAAACGAGCCCAAAAAGCCCACCAAATTCTGATTTAATTCAGAATAAATTCGAAATCAGGGAATCAGGGCAGGTCTTGGCAAATCAGAGAGGTTGAAAACCGGTTGAAATGGATCTTCCCAAATCAAGTGGTTAAAGCCAACAATCAAAGATCGTTTCGTCAAATCCAAGAGCCGAAACGAGAAATTCAGTTGAAGATAAAGTCAAAACGCAAACATGGAGCTGTACCGCCCTGGCTGTGGCCACCTGGCCGCGGATCCGCGGCTCTTTAGTCGAGATAAGGGGAGCGTTTGCTCCCCTTATCTTCTCACGCCTCCCCCTCTGGGTTTTTGCCTATAAAAGGCAGGTTTTTCACTGTAAATGGGGACGATCATGCAGAGATAGGATTTAGTCTAGTTTTTCGTTCTTTGTAGTGTAAGTTTTTGTTTTTCTTTTCATGTAATTTTTAGTTTTATTTATGTAACTGAGAGGAGAGGATACTTTCATGGAGGAATGAGAGCAAACTTGTACTGAAGGTGACACCAGTGTAAGTGATCTTTTGTTCCATTGTTATTTGAATCGAATCGAGGTTTCCTTTTCTTTTCTATTCTTGTTTTTATTTGCTTTCCTCTTTTGTGTTTGTGGATCCAAATGAAACCGATAGCCTCGAAGTTGCCTTCTCCTTGCAAGTGCCGTTGATGGCTTATGAAGATGGACATCCATTTCTATGATAGTATAGCTCGCCCCTTCATTTCACAGTGTAAATCGGGAATGGGGAAGATCTCATCTGCCATGCTTCGCTCATCTTCAAAGAAAGGTACATCGTCGATACGGGTGAAAGGTAAACAGGCGCCAAAGAGGTAAGTATGTTTTCTAGGTTTAGTTTTTCTTTCTTTTCTTGTAACTTTTAGTGTAGACCACCAACACCATAATCACCCAAATCTCTTTCACTCTTTCATTTTCTTTGTACATATCACTTCTATTTTCTCCATCTCCTTATTCTACCACTTTCTTCCTCACTTAATTTTAACCTAATTTTTCCTTTTTCTTTTAAAGAACTAAAGAAGAACTTTAACTATTAATTATAGCCTAAAAGAAGACTTACTAAAAAACTTCTATTGCTAGTCCCTCCTTGTGGATCACAACCCGCATAGCCACTTGCTATTGCGGTAGAATTGAGCACTTGCACATCTCTATTTAAAGTTCTGAAATTCCGTATTTTTGTACAGGTTTAAGCTCAGTCAGATCCGTTTCTACAATTTATGATTGCGTTAGCGGTTGCTAGGAACGGGCGTCCTAAGATGACGGGAGTTTGGGACCTAGGATTAGACACAGGTTGTGTCTCTAAAATAATGAAATCGACTGCGTAAATGAATTCTCCTACCCGTATAAGGAGATCTTTGATCTCTCCTTTTGGAACTTTAATTGATCGATCAGCTAATTGGATCGTAACGAGTTGGGTTGAGTTCACCTAAGCCAAGTTGCTGATATATGGAGAAGGGAAGCAAATTAATGCTTGCTCTTAAATCGAGGAGTGCTCGACTAATTTCAGCTTGACCTATTGTGCAAGAAATGGTGGGGCAACCAGGATCCTTGTACTTGACTGGAATCTGATTGGAAAATAGCTCACTAATGTTAGTGGCTAGAAAAACCTTCTTAGGCACATTTGTCTTTCTTTTCTTGGTGCACATGTCCTTAAGGAATTTGGCATAATTAAGGACCTGTTGGATTACATCAAGAAGTGGTATCTTAAGCCTAACTTGATTGAACACCTCGAGCAGTTTCTCTATATGTGCAGTATTATTACTCCTAAGCCTATTTGAAAATGGGGCTATAGGTTGGTGTACTTGTTTTGCTGACTTATCAACTTCAGTTTCTTTGGAGTTTTGTGGAGATGGAGTGGAACTAGATGGAATGGACAATTGAGCTGGGTGCTGTGGCATGGATACTTGATTATCAACTTATTTTTCTGATCTCAGTGTATGAACCAAGTTACACTGGTTTGGGTGTTGAGCCTCATTGGCTTGCCTAGGATTCCTAGGGTTTGGCAATGGTTGACTTGGTAGAGTTCCCTTTTGTCTTTCTTGTTGATTTAGTTGCATCTCTATCCTAGTCAAGACTTGAGCTAGTGTGTCTTGGCTCTTAACTAGAGAGTCAACCTTTCTTTCCATATTGGAGAGTCTTATTTCCATATGTGAATTTTGGAAAGAAGGTGGAGGATTTTGGTTGGGATAATTTTGTTGATAAGGAGATTGTTGAAAATTATTGGAGAATTTGGGCTTGTGTGATCATTGTTCTTTGGGCCCCATGAGAAATTTGGGTGATTTCTCCAACCCGAATTATAGGTGGACGAATATGGATTGTTAGCGGGCCTTGTGAAGGCCACACTCATATGCTCGGGCAAAGTTTGATGAGCTATAAAGACGGCACATTTTCGAACACACGGTTCATGTCTTGACATAAGTACAGCCCACCGAAGGTGTTAGGCTGACTTGGTTCACTGAGACTGGTTCTTTAGTTTCAAAAGCTTCTAGTCTTCGCATCATAGCAGCTAGTTTATCTTCGGTAGCTATGTTAGCCTCAATGGAATGGACACCTCCTTTAGAAGAGCTAGGGTCATTAGTCCTCAATTTTTCTGGAGTTAGCTCCCATTGAATGGTATTATCAGCCAATTCTTCATATAATAACCATCTTTCGTCTTTGTTCTTTTTCAAAAATCCTTGGTACATGAATTCTAATAGGGTTTTTGTTTGATATTCTAATCCATCATAAAGAGCTTGGCAAAGTCGCCATTTCTCTATCCCATGGTGAGGGCATTGGGCAAGGAGGTCCTTAAAGCGTTCGAAGTATTTCCAAAAGGTTCATTGGCTGTTTGCTTAAACTGCAAGATGTTTTTCCTAATTAGTGCGGTCTTGTGAACGGGATAAAACTTCTTTAAGAAGGCTTTGACGAAATTATCCCATGAGGATATGGAACCGGCCTCTAGACTGTAGAGCCATTTCTTTGCTAAGTTTTTCAAAGAGAATGGGACAAACCGTAATTTAATGGCATCTACTCTAAGGCTAGGTATTTTCATCATTAGACATACTTCTTCTAATTCCCTTATGAAAAAGTATGCATCCTCGGATTCAAGTCCATGAATTTGGGAAGAGTGTTGATGTATTGTGGTTTGAGCTCAAATTGGTCAACACCCTCATCGGGTAACTGAATGCAAGATGGAAGAGAGGTCCTAATAGGATAGAACCTATCTTGCAGTGATGGTGGTTGTGCCATATGTGAATCGGGTTTTTATTCGGGTGGTGAACTGGTCCTAGTTAGTCTAGATGTGAATGGGTCTCTCGACCAAGCTGACATGCACAGTTAACAAACAAGTTCACCCAATCAATCAAGAAAGGGAAAAAATAATCAAAATCCTATTCTAGGGTAAGCCTTGACCTAGACGACTCCTAACTTTGGATTGTCTTTAGGAGGTATATTGCCGACCTTAACCACAAGTTAATCGGCCAGGTAGGTGGCAAGATCGGTGGGAGGTTATTCGTCAAAGACGTTCCTTAATTAAGTAACCACCGATCTTTGGGCTTTCGGCCCTTAATCCCCTTCCTAGGCATCGATTTGGCAAGAGTTAATTTCAAACAACTTCCTCCTTCAGTCAATCTCCAATGAGTCTGAGTTAACCTAAGGCCAACGTCTAGTCAATTTTTATTTTAAGGTTAGGGTTGAGAGTGTGACGGAGATGATTTGTGGGCTAAGGAAGGGTGATGAAATCCCCACCTTATCTTGTTTATGAGTTTTGCCCTTAAATTGATTTAGCGCACGTGTAAAGCAATAAACAAGTATTCACTCAAAAGCAGTAAATCAGTCAAAGGTGTTTCCTAGTCTGTATGCAATGCGAACGTACCTTATCGCCAGCACTCTTCAACAAAAATTAAGAAAATTTAAATAGACACGTGCCTATGATGCAAGAGTTTAAATTTTTTTATTAATCAACTAATAGGTTACTGTTAATTAGTTAGCAGTATGCAGGGTGATCACAGAAAACAAAAATTATCAAAGCAGAAAATAGAACATTGCAGTTTGCACCAATCTGCAAAAATTCAGTTAGTAGTTCACTACTACTGGCGCGAAAACGCGGTTAGGGCCGCGTTTGCGCGGCTAGATAGTAGGCTCTACTGCTCTGCCTTCTAGGGCAGAGGCATAGAGTTGCTATATGTCCTTAGCTGCAATTAAAGTTCATGTTCTCTGATCCTACAAATAGAAAGAAAAAGAAGAATTAGTTTTTGAGAATATCGTGTCGTTCCTTCCCCGGCAACAGCGCCAAAATTTTGATTGAGACGAGAAATTGTATTGTAAGTAGTTTAGAAAATCTTAGTCTCATTTCAAGGTAACCGCGTAGCAAGGGCTAGACGGGTCGATCCACAGGAAGGATGCGATGGAAGCGTTTCAGAACGATCTTCTCTGTAATTTACTTTGAAAAGAAGAAGAGAGATTGATTAGATTTGATCAAGTTTAAGAAATATAGTTCACTAATCATCTACCACAACCCATAGTATTAGTTTCAAAGAACAAATATCATATTGAATGAAGAAGTAACCATCTAGGTTATTAATTGGAAATCAAGCAAGATGAATAATAATATTGGAACCCTAACTAGTGTGCACTAATAAAGATTAAACATTTGTTCATCCAAATTTCAGAGTATAGCATAAGAGAAGTTTTACTTAAAATTATGCTTTCAAGATTTTTAAGTATGAACTATGAAGAATCATTTAAAAAGTGCAACCTGAATTAAAGTAAATCTAATCATCGATTCATCTTCAAGAAAAGACTATTTTAATCCTAAGGTTTCTAATAATAAGATATATCAATCAATTCATCTTTTTACTAAACTAGGGTTGATCGAGAGATTAGCAAACTATATTTTTAATTTAGTTATTCATTTTTTTATTTTGTTTACAAATTTTATGTTGAATAAGAAAATTGCATGAAAACAAAAAAGGAAAAGAAAAAGAATTAATCTAAGCAGAAAAACTGAATTAAATTGCAAAGAAGAATGAGTAACCTTTTATTGGATGTCAATGACCAATTATAAAGCTCCTCTCCTTCTTCAAAATATTCTTCTTCAAATTATAAAAACGAAAATACAAGAAATTTCAGAAAGAGGAAAATCTAAAGAAAAACCCTAAGCTTCAGTCTCTGGATGGCCCTCTCTGTTGCTCTGCAAGGGTATTTATAGGAGATATAGGAAATAGAGTCCCAATACAACTCTTCCACGAAAACCCGTAACCAATCTCATCCAAATGGCCGTGGAAACGCGGCCATAGCCGCGTTTCCATGGCAATAGCATGGCCAATAGCCACACGCTTTCTTACGTGGCCTCCTCTGGTCCTTTCATCTGGGCTCCTCCTTCTGGATTTTGTATTCAAGCCTTCTATCTTGAGAACTCGAGATAACTTGGGAAGCAAGTTATCACAAATCCGAATTTATAAAAGAATTTGTTCTTCATTTTAAGCTTTTCTCCACTTTTATCTTTATCCTTGTATTGCAAGCAACTAGGTTTAAGTAGAAGTCCATCTAATCCTTTCCTCCTCCTTTTAGCAATTAGGAGTTCTATTTTATCCTTCCTCTTCCTCCCTTAGATTCTAAAATCCAAGTTTAGATTAGGTTTGATAAGGTAAAAACTTCTAAATTACTACAATTAATTTTGCATGTGGGCTTGTAGGATTCTTGGGCTTTTGGGCTTCACTTGTGCATTATTTCTTTTTTTTTAATTACTCAGGGCCTGCACAAATTAAACAATAAAACATTAGTAGCAGTGCTTAATAAAAGAATAAATAGGGAAATATGATGGTAAATGTGATGATAAAAATGCACTTTTTATTACCTGTCAAAACACTATATAAATTTTGTGTGTGTATATGAGTTTGAGCAATCCACAACTAATCTATCCTTTACATTT
This sequence comes from Agave tequilana, assembly GCA_038442645.1. Lineage (NCBI taxonomy): Eukaryota > Viridiplantae > Streptophyta > Magnoliopsida > Asparagales > Asparagaceae > Agave > Agave tequilana. Next base: position 86,734 of record JAVJIF010001149.1, on the reverse strand, counting down.
TATCTAAAACACAAAATCTTAACACTTACAAAACTAGACTCAAGTCTTCTTGAAAATTTTCTCTTGAAAATCTTCTTCTCCATCTTTACTTGGTCCAATCTTTGATCCATGAGCTAGACTCCCCTTTGAGTATATGATGTGATCTTTGCGCGAGCTCTTAAATCAACACGTGCTAGCTTCAAAACTTGACTTCGAATCTTTTGTTGAAGCTAAACACCGACTAATATTTTGATCAGATATATGAAATTATATAAACACAATATCATTAGTACTATAACTATATGAGTTAATCATCATCAAAACTAGAGTGGTAGGTCTTTGGGCCAACAATCTCCCCCTTTTTTATGATGACAAAACTCATGGAGTTATATATGCATAGATTAAAGTTAAGCTTCATAAAAGCTCCTCCTTAACTCATGCATAGCAATAAACAAATAAATATTCAATAAAATGCATAAACTAAACCCAAACATATATACATAAATACCAATATTAAGAATGCATATATAAACTATCTAAATTCTTCTCTCCCTTTTTGTCAATTCATCAACAAGAGGTGAGGACAATCAAACAATAAAGATGTATATGCGATATACATTCATGAAGAGGAGAGACGTTAAGTTAGCTCTCCTGCATACATGCATTACATGGAGAAGGCATGACTAGACCCTAACTCACATAAAGCATAATATACAATGTATAAGCGGAGACGTTAAACTTTCCCTACATACGTGTATCACGTAAAGAAGAGAGGTCAAGCTCCTCAATGTGAGATACACTCAACATGAATCTATATATAGAGAAAATGTTAAGCTCCCCTTGCATATAGGCAATACATATCAACAAATTTTAAAAGGAATTTTTTTATAATACTTAAAACAAAATTTTGAAATTTCTTAAGTCAACAAAATAAATTATGATATCAATGAAATCAAATAGTAGTTGACAAAATAAAAGTTGGTACCATTTGTTGAGAAACTTTTTTTTATAAGATACCAATAGTAGATTTTGATACCAATTGAAGGTGAAGCATGACGTATATTTTGATACCAAATAAATATCAATTAAAATCAATATATAAGATTGTAAATATGCCAATTAACATTTGAAATAAAAATAAGCTTAACATAAACATAATTTGTACTTTAAGAATGTAAAGATATTGTAAAACAAGCACAATCAAATCATATATATGTATGTATGAAAATAGAAATACCAATTGAAATTTGAAGCATACATACATAAGAAAACAAATATGAGTATACAAAAATAAAATTCCATGAGGATCATGTATATAACTCATAACTATCACCCTATTCATGCACAAGTTTAAAAGATATTCAATAAGAGTGTACAAGATATGGTCGCCCATCCAACCGCCCTTTGGTTGGGAGGGGTTTTCAAAAATAGGAGTTTGAAAATAATTTAACATGTTTGAAAACTCTACCAATTTAAGAATCAAGAAACTAGTTTAAAATAAATTTTGAACAACTAGTCAAAGATCCTTCAAAAATGAAAACAAATCATATATTCCATGAAGCATGCTAAATACACAAGAGTTGACAATCGAAATCTATAAAGCTCATAAATGCTCATGAAAATAAAGTCATGAGTAAATAAAAGAGGGAGTGCTCAAGAATCATGTGAATAGCATGTTGATGAAAATAATCAATAAGGTTCAAAATAAACATGAAATTCTTTTATCAACAACATGAAAATCATAAAACTAAAATTTTCATCAAAACTAAACATGCATCAAGGTATATGTATGTTTTGTTGAAATTAAAGGCATACATACATATCCAAATATAGACTAGTCCACAAAAGTATATTGCATGAAGGCAAGTGGCTCTAGAATATACATGTATATTTATAAGTTTTAGACAAAAACAACAAAAACATGAAGCTAAACAAATTCAAAAATAGGGAAAACAAGTGTAAATGAAAGAATTATCAAAACTAGGTTATACATATACATGTAACGAGTATAAATGAGCAATGAAGCACAAACATATAATAATCAAGTGTACCTCACTACTTGTACAAGTATAAACACAAGTTTTAACGAAAACTACATCTAACAAGTATTCACCACATGAAGTATAAAACAAACATGATCATTAGTCTAAATACACGTGTTTTAGAACTAGTATATACATAGTAGTTAAACACAAAATATGAATCCATATAAATATGGGTGTATCTCAAAGACTCTCTATGTATATCACATGTCTAATAACATTGCATTTAATATAATGAACAGTGAAACCAAAACATGCTAAAAATCATCAATTGCAAAAGCATGTAAACTAAAATAGGAGTTTAGAGATAGTTACCAAGCCATATGAACTATTCTCTAAGTCTCCAAACCATGGTGGTCCTCCTACCAATCATCCTTGATAGCGATGCATTAATTTGGTATGTCTATGTAGCTAATGTATCCACCACCAAAGTACCATACCTCTCACGTCATGTGAGAGCCCACACCTACATCAAACACAAGAGATGGGGATTTTGGTGCCCATTTCTTTTTGGGTCCATGGGGGTTAGAAACAAATGGAACCCAAACATTATTATTTACAAAATTTATAGAATTTAATCTATCAAAGTAAAATTTTGCAAGATGGCATTTGCGGCCACAATGTGTACATGTGTACACTCTAGTATGCATATGAGTGGTGTGAGTGTGAACATGCTGTGCATATGTATGTCGTGGGGTTTGTGCATGAATATGTGAAATTTTTTTCTTGCAAAACATGGATTTCAATTTAGAGTGATTAAATGCACACTGGCTCAAAGTGGAGCCCAAACAATCAATGTTCTTCTTCATAATGCAAATATCATTATTAATTTTGAAAGAAGAGACATGAGTATGAGAATCAACAATCTTTTAATTTTTAGAAATGTTTTCTTTTTCTTTTAAAACAATTTTTTTTAAAGAGTTATTTTCTTCCAAAACAATCTGTTTTCTTTTTCCACCAAAATAATTTTATTTTCAATGAATTATATCCTTCACAAATGTCATTTAGTTTTGAAGACAAGGAAATATTCTCCTTTTCCAAAAATTATTTTCTTTAAAACACATTCAAATTTATTTTTAAAGGAATCATTTTCTTTTAACAAGAAGTGTTTTCCTTCTTTAAGTTATCATTTTCAATTTTTAATAAATCATATTTTTCAAGAAGTTTTTGACAAAAAGATGCAAGCTCATCATAAGGTATGTCAATATCTTCTTGTAGCTCGGACTCGAAATTTACCTCAAGGGGGTTATCCCTTTGGACCATGTAGCATATGTTAGAAACGTCACTTCCATCATCTGAGTAACTCCCCATATAGTATTGCTTTTGTTCACCAAGAGAGACAAGTGTGTTTCATACTACAAAAGCTGAATCAAAGTTAGTAACCCTAGATAAATATTCATCATTTAGGGTAGGTTTTAAAGTATAGATGGCTTTTGCATTAGCCACAAGGTTTTTTCCATTTAAACAATAAGAATCTTTAATAGTGACAAAATAAATATGAATTCCTAGTACTTTGAGGTACATTGACATCTTAACTTTCTAAATTTGGATGTTAAGAATATCAAACTGGGAGGTGTCATGAAATCCATATGTGTGTGTAAACAAATATTGTAATTAGCTAAAATGAGGATCTTTAACTCAAGGTTGTTAGATCCAAATCAAGAGCACCAAGCTTTGATACCAATTGAAATACACTTAGAGGGGGGTGAATAGGTGTACAAGCTAATCTAATGCAAATGATACGGAATTAAAAACTATTTATACAAACTAAAGTTATTAAGTTAACACACAAGTTATAACACAAGAGTGCAGCCGAGTTCCTGGTGAAGGGCTCTAGACTATCTCCTCAAGATTCCTCTAGATTAAGAGTTGACGTGTCAATATGGCTCTCTTGGTTGATACAAGTGTAAGCACACAATCCCAAGCATATAATAATTAAGCACAAGTATATCAAGCATATAAAAAGATAAACAATATAAGCATGCAAGATATATAAAAACAAGTGAGGGAGAGAGAGAGGAGCAATCACAAACACGGGAGAATTATTTCGAGGTTCGAGCACCCATGCTCTATGTCCCCGCCTTCAACACTATGAAGGATCTCTACTATAACGATCCCGCAAGATCACTCGGTGTCGCAACACCTACAACAAGTTCACACTAGAACTTTTGGACTCACAAGTCCCTCTCTTGTTCCCACAAGAACAACACACGCAAGCACACTAGCTTGCCGAGGCCGCATCTCTACACCGAGCTCCCACAAGAACTCGTCACAACACGAACCCGCAAGTTCGCCTCCTCAAATACAAAGATGAACACTTTGTGATCTCTACACTTTGATCACCAAGAATACTCTCACAATAAAGCTCCTATAGGACATATATGGCAATGTAGAACTCAAGCTTTTGTGAGAAAAACTAGGATAGATTTGTAGAGGAAAAACTCAAAAAATCCTTTTTGGAAACACAGAAGAGAATCACTCTTGTAAACACTCCTTTTGCTATAAAATTTAAGCTCTAAAACTTATTGGAAAACCTTTGAGAAAGGTGAGAAAAACTGGCTCAAAAATCCTCTTCAAATCTTCTATAAAACCAGCCAAAATAGCCCCTTAAATAGAGTTCAGAAATATAGCCGTTGGGGTCAAACTGCAGGCCAGATGACATGTCGATCGACCGGCCGGCCGACCGGCCAAGGTCATATTTATGATCGTTGGGGCTGCCGATCGACCGCCTAGTCGACCACACCTGGTCTTGACCTGTCGGTCGACCGGTCGGTCGACCGAGGCAAGATCCAGATAGCAAAGCTCTTTAGCCGGTCGACCGCCCGATCGACCGGCACTCAAGCCAAGGCTCGTGCAGGGCGGTCGACCGGCACTCAAACCAAGGCTCGTGCACGTATATGTGCACATCAGTCGACCGACTTCTGTCTCGGTCGACCGATCGGTCGACCGCCAGAAGGCCAGGTCAGGGAAATTAGGAATTAAAACTTGGTCTTATAAAATCCTATAAATTCCCATAAAATCACATAAAATCTACAAAAATAAGTTCATTGAAATATTTTGAAGTACAAATATGTGTGATAAAAAATCAACACATATTACAAACTTTTTGAACCATTTTTGTGATATAGAAATTTAGCCTTAAACAAAAATCTGTATTTTTCAAAAACAATCTTCAATTTGAAAAACGATTTTTTCAAAACTTCTTCAAATACAAAAATAAGATATTTTAAACACTTTTGAAGCTTAGTGTGTATTGATATGATCCATGATTGGTAGTGAAAAATGCATTTTATCATAACATTTACCATCACATTTTCATATTTATTCATTTAATTCTGCACATTTATTAATATTTTGTAATTTATTGTGTGCAAACCTCGAAATATTAAAAAGAAAGATTAAAGCCTAAAAAGAAGCCCAAAAGCCCATATTCAAGCCAAGTGCAAAAGTGCAAATACCAAATGTCAAAATTCCAAATACACAAGGGCAATAGTTGCAAATACAAAGAAGAGGGAAGGATAGACTTCTATTCAACCCTAAACACTTGCAGGATGAGGATAAAAGCCAAAGAAGGAGAATTTAAGATCACAAATTCGTGGATAAAAGATTTGGGATCTAGGTAACTTGATTCCCAAGTTATATCTAAATCCCAAGATAAAGAGTCGAGATTCAACTTCCAGAAGGAAACTCCCAGATGGACGGACCAGAGGATGCCACGCGAGAAAGCGCGTGGCATTTGGCTACAAAAGTGCCGCGTTTCCGCTGCAAAATTCCCGTTTCCGCGGCAATCCTGAGGCGGTTGGCGATGTGTTTTCGTTGAGGAGTTGTACTGGGACTCTACTTCCTATATCTCCTATAAATACCACTGCAGAGCAACAGAGAAGGGGCGTCCAGAGGCAGAGCCAGAGGGCCAAATCTAGGGTTTTTAGGTTTTTTCTAGTTTGTAGTTAGGTTTTTCTTTTGTAATTTTTATTTCTTTTAAGTGAGGGAGATAGCTATGTTGAGAGTGACACCGATGTATGCTTCTCTTCTCTTCGTTTGTTTCAAGCAATAAAGGTAATATTTTTCTTTTGTTAATTGCTTTTACTTTTCTTTTTGTTTTCTTCTCTTTTTCTATTTTTACCTCTGTTGGTTTGTGATGAGTATGCAAGTGATTTCTGAAGCACAAGTATAACAAGTCTTAGCGAGTGCCAACGATACTTCATGGAGATGTTCTCCTCCTCAAGGTACGTATCAATTCATACTTGCCAAGGCTTGATGATATAATGCGAACAGGGGACTGAGATTGATCCTATGGTTTATGCGTTCATGCCTCCAAAGCAAGGTAGAAAGTGTTAAGATTTCATATTTTTCTTCAACCAAACTGAGGTTAGTGTTTCTTCCTTTTCTTTTCTTTTCTTTTCTTTTCTTTTATTCTTGTAAGATTAAATCACAACACTTCTCCCAATTCTTTCTTTTCCGACTCATTGTAAAATACCGCTTTCTTTCTAAACTAACTTTAATTAATATTTTCTTATTTTCCTTTTAATTAACTAAAAAAAATGGAGAAATTTTTAGAGATAACTTACAAACGCTTCCATCGCTAGTCCCTCTCAGAGAATCACGACCCGCATAGCCATTGCTACCGCGGATTCGAATTGAGAACCTTGCACAATTACTTCTAAATCTAACATCTTTATTTTTGTGTGCAGGTAAAATCTCGATCAAACAATTGGCGCCGTTGCGGGGATTTTTACCTGCACATTAAAATAATAAAAACTTTAGAGATAACTTATTGACAAAGCTTCCATCGCTAGTCCCTCCTAGAGGATCACGACCCGCATAGCCCATTGCTACCGCGGATTAGAATTGAGCACCTTGCACATCTTCACTTTTAAATCTTAACTTCTCAATTTTTTGATCGAGATTTTTACCTGCACACAAAATAGAGAAGTTCAGATTTAAAAGTGAAGATGTGCAAGGTGCTCAATTCTAATCCGCGGTAGCAATGGGCTATGCGGGTCGTGATCCTCTAGGAGGGACTAGCGATAGAAGCTTTGTCAATAAGTTATCTCTAAAGTTTTTATTATTTTAATGTTAAGTTAGAAAGAAAGAAGAAGTGATATTTACAATGAAAGTGAGGAAAAGAAATTGGGAATATGGTGGTGTGATCTAAACTAAAGAAAGAAAAGAAAGGAAAAAGACTATAAAATACATACCAACCTCTTCAGTCTGCTTACCTTTGATCTGTTCGCGACGACTTACCTTGTCTTGGAAGGCGTGCAAGTATGGCGTATAGGATCGTCCACCTTCGCTACCTACACTATGAAAAGAAAAGACAATTTAAAGAAGGATTGTTCATCTCCATAGGCCATCAAGTGCTCTTCTTTGGCTAGGCAGTCTTGAAGCAATCAGATCTCACGGTTCACAAAACATTAGAGAGAAATAACAGAAGTAAACAAGAACAGAGAAAACACAAGATTAAACAAGAATAAAAGAAAATAACATAATAAAAAAGAATGAACCTCGATTCGATTTATTTAACAATGGCGGAAAAGCAAAACTTACACCGATTGTCACCCTCAGTACAAGTAGATCTCCTTCCTCCATGAGAACATCATCTCCTCTCAGTTTACAAAAAGGAAAAATAGAAATTACAAAAAAGAAAAGAAAATCTAAACTAGAAGAAGAAAACCTAAAACCCTAGATTTGGCCCTCTGGCTCTGCCTCTGGACGCCCTTCTCGGTTGCACTACAGGGGTATTTATAGGTGCTGGAAGACATAGAGTCCCAATACAACTCTCCCACGAAAGCTGATCCCCATACTCGTCAGGAATGCCGCGGAAATGGGAAATTTGTCGCGGAAACGCGGCACTTTTGTAGCCAAATGCCACGCGCTTTCTCGCGTGGCATCCTCTGGTCCGTCCATCTGGGTTTATCCTTCTGGAAATTGTATCCTGACTCTTTATTTTGAGATTTCGGGATAACTGGGAAGCAAGTTACCCTAGATCTCAAATCTTCCCATATCTTTTAAACGAATTTCATCTCTTGCACTCTTTTTATCCTCATCCTGCAAGTGTTTAGGGTTGGATAGAAGTCTATCCTTCCCTCTTCTTTGATATTTGCAACTTTAGCCCTTGTGTATTTGCACTTTTGACATTTGGTATTTGCACTTTTGCACTTGGGCTTTGAATGTGGGCTTTTGGGCTCTTTTTAGGCTTTAATTCTTTCTTTTTATTATTTCGAGACCTGCACACAATAAATTACAAAATATTAATAAATGTGCAGAATTATATGAATAAATATGAAAATGTGATGATAAATGTTATGATAAAAATGCACTTTTCACTACCAATCACACCCCCACACTTATCTTTTTGCTCGTCCTCGAGTAAAAATCAAAGAGAAAATTAATCTAACCTAACTCACTTTCGTAGGAATCACGGTTGCACTTAGCATGTGCAACAAGCCGTTAAACTTCTACGTTACCCTAGAGGACGAGTGTTGTCTCGTGAGGGTTTTCAGCGGATTGCACCCACAAATCCCTAAAAAGGTAAATATTTGAATTATATTTGAAGAGACTAAGTAGTCTATAAGTTTTAGGATTATCATTTTTATTCATTCTTCAAACTTAGTCTTTATAAAGTAAATTGTTTTCATTTTTAAGTAAGGATCAAAATTGAATTTTGTGTATAGTCTTTTTCGTTACCAAAAATCATATGCATCCTTATGAATTTTTACTAGGAATTCCTTAACTTGGACTCTCATGCCTCTTTTTTTTTTTTTTAAATATGTATAACTCATCTAATTTTCTTTCGTGTAAGTATCAAGGCTTCTTGAGGCCCTCATACCTAACTAATTGATTATTAGATGTGTTACTACATATATTATATTTCTTAGTCTTCTTAGGCTTTCTAATCCACCCATCTAGCGAACTTAAAGTCGGTGGCTCCCAAACCGGTCGGCTTTAGGGCACCAGGTGAGAAAACACCCCGCGGACTCAAATTCGAGTGAACTAGACCACAAAACTAAGAGCTTTATTTTATTTATTACTCACCTTTAGGCGTGAATACTTATGCTTCTTGAGGTACATGTATCCAGCTTAATTGGTGAAATTTTTTTTTTTAAGGATTTTTTTTTTTATGAGGCACAAGGGTCTTTGTCTTAGAATCCTAGATATGCATTAGGTATGCAAATTTCATTAAGGTAAAAATCAAGACTAACTACTTATTCAATTTCTCCTCCTATACCTAAAAATTCAACAATTTATTTATTTTGACCGAGTTTTTAGAAATCCTAATCATGATTTTCCTAATTCTTAAGACTAACTTAGATTTCTTTCAAAAGATAAGTCAAAATATTGTCCTTTTTATAAGTTTTTTTTTTGAATTTTTTTTTATTAGCAAATTTTTGTTAGTTTCTACCTATGTTAGTATGTTAGTAAAGCCCACCCCCACACTTATCTCATGCATTGTCCTCAATGTATGAATGAATGCATATATGCATGAAAAAGAATAAGGGAAGGCAGAAGTTACCTTAAGGTGGTGGTTCCGGTGGTGGTCTAATTGGGCCAAGCGTTGCTACCCAATCAAGATAACATAATACTTCATGGAGGAACCCACCAAAATTTTTCTTGTATAACCCACGAAAATGTATGTGTGATCATTTTTTAAAATTTCCACCCCATCAAATTTTCAAATTTCATAATAAATTTCAGAGTCAATTGTGTCAACCGCCTTGTCCCAAAATGGAGTGTGAAAAGATGGAATGATTGACTTGGACGTCGTAATTATGGGAACGAATACCGACTCAGGAAAGAAACTTAAATAAAGTAAGAGTTCAGGAGTCGGGCTAGGTTCAGGAAGTGGGTCCAAATCAATAAGCTGGAACTCAAGTCCACAATCAGTTTCCCACAATGGAATGTGACTCAATGTTGGTGATTCAAGTTCAGGAATGATAGATGTGGGAATCAAAACTGACTCTAAAAGATTACCTAAGTCGGGTAACAAAACAGGAGTCAATAATGATTCGAGAATTTTAACTTGATCACAGATTTGAGAATCTAGGTCACATATCTCATTGGGTTCAATTTCATAAAAATGAGAACTTACCAATTTATCCATGGGACTTTCAAAATTGCAAAATTGGTCAAGTTCAATATGATCATCAAAAATGGGTGATTCAATTTCATGATGAATTGGACAGGATCCAATGTTGACTCGGAAAAAGTGAAATCAGGTGGAGACACCGGAGTCATTATTGAATCAGGAAGCAAAATTGAATCATCAAGTTGGGGTTCATGATCATATTCATGCTCAAGATCTATTTCAGGAAAGGAAAAACTTGCCAAGTTATCAAAATTTGAAGTTTCAGCAAGTTCACATGATGGTACTGAATTAGAATCTTGTTGTCCAAAGCAACTTGGTTCGTTGGCTCTAAGAGAGTGGTCAGCGATATCAGAAATGGCCGAACAGTGAGAACGTAAGGATTGAACCATCAGATCTATGTCACGATCACGGGCTAATCTAGCCTGAGTCATGGCTGCAAGCATCCTTTCATAGTCGATAGGTGCACCATGCTGTGATTGGACTTGAAAAGATGAAGTGTAATCGTGATGAAGTTGTGAGTCGGTGGACTCACGCATAATCATGTCTGCGATTGATGGTAATTGTTGCTTGGACTTATGCATACTTATCATTTCCCCGATAGATGGTATTCTATTCTGAATTGGAGGATCTGAGTATGACTCATAGGAATATTGTGGACAAGGTGGAGACGGAGGACAAGTCGGTCGAAAATTGGACTCAGGGAATCGAAACCCCATGAACTCTGTGAAGAGTTGAAAGTATGAAAATTATGGTCATAAGATGGGGGGTATGGGTTATATTCATTCGGATAAGACCATTCCGGCACACTAGACTGGTCAAAATTATGATATGCCGGGTTGGTACTATCCGAAAAAGAGTTAGGTGTGTAATATGGATTAAAATTGAAAAAATTATTATATGTCATATCACACAATCACAAACAAAGAAAAAGAAAACAAACAAATAAACAAACAAAAAAGAAAAATTCTAACCTAAGTTAGGGTAGACCTATGACTTAGACGACTCCTAACTGGTTAGACTGTCCACGGGAGGTAGGGTGCAGACTTTGACCACAAGTTAATCAGCCAGGTCAGGGCAAGAGTGGTGGGAGGTTTTCCGTCAAGACGTTCCTTAATTAAATAACCACCAATCTTCGGGCTTTCGGCCCTCAATCCCCTTCCTAGACACTGATTTGGCAGGAGTCAATTTCCAACACCGTTCCCCCTTAGGATAATCTCCTAATTGAGTCCGAGATGTTCCTAGGGCCAACGTCTACTAATTTTAAGGTAGGCTTGGGTTAGTGAGTGCTTGGATATGATTTTTGGGCTAAGGAAGGGTGATGAAATCCCCACCTTATCTTGTTAATGGGTTATGCCCTTAAAATAAATTTGTGCAAGTGTCCAAAATATGTAAATAAGATTCACTCAAAGCATCAACCAAGAGATGAGTCCTATTCTACATGCAATGCGAACGTACCTTGCTCCAGCACTCTTCAATAGTAAAATAAAGGAATTGAAAAGACACGTGCCTAATATGCAAACGTCTAATCAATTTTTATCATTAACAACAAATATTTTACTGTTGAATTAATTAGCAGTAAGCAGGGTTATCACAGAACAAATTTTAACAGAGCAGAAAGCAAATATTACAATTTTCAGCAACCTGCAGAAAAATTGATCAGTAGTTCACTGCTACTGCCGCAGAACCGCGGTTATTGCCGCGTTTGCGCGGCAAAGTAACAGGCTCTGCTGCTCTGCCTTCGAGGGAAGAGGCACAGAGTTGCTATATGTCCACTTCTGCTGCTGTTTTTCTGTTCTCCAAACCTGCAAACAGAAAAGAATAAAAGAATTAGTTAATAATTTTTTTTATTTTAGAGAAAAACTTACCATCCCTCCCCGGCAACGGCGCCAATTTTTTGATCGAGATTTTTACCTGCACACAAAATAGAGAAGTTCAGATTTAAAAGTGAAGATGTGCAAGGTGCTCAATTCTAATCCGCGGTAGCAATGGGCTATGCGGGTCGTGATCCTCTAGGAGGGACTAGTGATGGAAGCTTTGTCAATAAGTTATCTCTAAAGTTTTTATTATTTTAATGTTAAGTTAGAAAAAAGAAGAAGTGATATTTACAATGAAAGTGAGGAAAAGAAATTGGGAATATGGTGGTGTGATCTAAACTAAAGAAAGAAAAGAAAGGAAAAAGACTATAAAATACATACCAACCTCTTCAGTCTGCTTACCTTTGATCTGTTCGCGACGACTTACCTTGTCTTGAAAGGCGTGCAAGTATGGCGTATAGGATCGTCCACCTTCGCTACCTACACTATGAAAAGAAAAGACAATCTAAAGAAGGATTATTCATCTCCATAGGCCATCAAGTGCTCTTCTTTGGCTAGGCAGTCTTGAAGCAATCAGATCTCACGGTTTACAAAACATTAGAGAGAAATAACAGAAGTAAACAAGAACAGAGAAAACACAAGATTAAACAAGAATAAAAGAAAATAACATAATAAAAAAGAACGAACCTCGATTCGATTTATTTAACAATGGCGGAAAAGCAAAACTTACACCGATTGTCACCCTCAGTACAAGTAGATCTCCTTCCTCCATGAGAACATCATCTCCTCTCAGTTTACAAAAAGGAAAATAGAAATTACAAAAAAGAAAAGAAAATCTAAACTAGAAGAAGAAAACCTAAAACCCTAGATTTGGCCCTCTGGCTCTGCCTCTGGACGCCCTTCTCGGTTGCACTACAGGGGTATTTATAGGTGCTGGAAGACATAGAGTCCCAATACAACTCTCCCACGAAAGCTGATCCCCAGACTCGTCAGGAATGCCGCGGAAATGGGAAATTTGCCGCGGAAACGCGGCACTTTTGTAGCCAAATGCCACGCGCTTTCTCGCGTGGCATCCTCTGGTCCGTCCATCTGGGTTTATCCTTCTGGAAATTGTATCCTGACTCTTTATTTTGAGATTTCGGGATAACTTGGGAAGCAAGTTACCTTAGATCTCAAATCTTCCAATATCTTTTAAACGAATTTCATCTCTTGCACTCTTTTTATCCTCATCCTACAAGTGTTTAGGGTTGGATAGAAGTCTATCCTTCCCTCTTCTTTGATATTTGCAACTTTAGCCCTTGTGTATTTGCACTTTTGACATTTGGTATTTGCACTTTTGCACTTGGGCTTTGAATGTGGGCTTTTGGGCTCTTTTTAGGCTTTAATTCTTTCTTTTTATTATTTCGAGGTCTGCACACAATAAATTACAAAATATTAATAAATGTGCAGAATTAAATGAATAAATATGAAAATGTGATGATAAATGTTATTATAAAAATGCACTTTTCACTACCAATCAATCCACTACACATATAAGATGAAATATCTATGTTTTTGATAACAACCTCTAAAATAAGTTTTGATAAATACAAAACTCAAACGCATGATATAGAAACATCAAATAAGTTTTTCTAAATATTTGAACCAACAATGTGTATGAATAAAATCCACACATATAAACCATATAAACTTGTTTTGATGAAATCTAATCATGAAACATAAGGATGTATGCTTTGAAGCTCAAAATCAAAATGGTATTTTCTAAAATCAAATTATTCTTATGAAAATACTATATAAATTTTGTGTGTGTATATGAGCTTGAGTAATCACAACTAATCTATCTATTATATTTTATCTAAAGCACAAAATCTTAACACTTACAAAACTAGACTCAAGTCTTCTTGAAAATCTTCTTCTCCATCTTTACTTAGTCCAAACCTTGATCCATGAGTTAGATTCCCCTTTGAGTACATGATGTGATCTTGATGCGCGAGCTCTTGAATCAACACGTGCTAGCTTCAAACTTGACTTCAAATCTTTTGTTGAAGCTAAAAACTGACTAAGATCTTGATCAAATATCTGAAACTATATAAACACAAGATTATTAGTACTATAACTACATGAGTTAATCATCATCAAAACTAGAGTGATGGGCCTTTGTGCCAACATAAACGACTCCTAATTGGATAGACTGTCCACGGGGGTATATTGCAGAATCTGACCACAAGTTATTCGGCCAGGTAGGGGCAAGATCAGTAAGAGGTATCCGTGCCTAAGCAACGGGCTTATAAAACTACTATTCTTCAAGGTTTCGCCTCATCAATTCTCAACCTTTGACACCATTTGGCAAGAGTCAAATTCTAATCAACTTCCCCCTTAGGTCAGTCTCCTATTTGAGTCCAAGATGTCCTTAGGGCCAATGTTTATTCAGTTTTAATTAGGCTTGGGTTAGTGAGTGTGGAGATTTTTTTGTGGCTAAGGGAGGGTAATGACTTCCCCACCTTATCTTTTTTATAAGACAAGCCCTTAAATCAATTTAGTGTAACATGTGCATGTATATGAAATGAAAATTACAAAGTTATAGATTCCAACATATGAGTATAATTACAAAGTTATCACGGGATGCGACACAATATTACAAGAATAATACATCACCGATAGGCGCAAATGCGAGAGTACAAAGAGATATACAATTATGAACAGTACTAAAAGCGCTCACGAGTTACAAAAGGAAAACTCGAGAGACGAGCAGGGGGGATGGAAGAATAGGGCCGACTGTTCTTTCACTGATCGACGATGTTACCGCTGCGCAACTCTGATCAATAGGAGGTCTATCATGGTCTAAGCTCCAAGATTTGAACATGCAGGTCTATGGGAGTTAGAAACTCCCCAATGAGTGGCAAGATGAGTGTCAAGTGATGTGTAGGGACAAGCATACGGGTATCGATAATCCGAATTACAAGCATGCATTGAAAACTGTGTCATGGACATAGGCATACAGGAGCAGGCAAGGAGGCAGAAGCAAAAGTGGTAAAACTAGTTATATAAGCTCAAACTACCGATACGTAAGATTAATATATCGAAAGAATAATCCAAACAAGAAAATCTTCATATATATACCTTGTATCTCACATCACTGTATTAGTTCATATAACCCGAGTTGTCTCTTAAACTAAGAAAATATCATAAGACCGATAAAAATTGATAAAACTGATAATATCGAATACAAGCAAAACCAATCGTATAAGCTCGGTTAACGGCTTCATAAGACTAGTACGTCGAAGGAATAATCCAAACAAGAAAATCTTCATCTATATACCTTATGTCTCATGTCACTGTAAACGGAGTTCATATAACCCGAATTGCAAAACACAATGAATTATTATATTAGCACTTTGTTATTATTACTCGTCTGACCCATATATCTAAGTATGTGTACTGGCGTATGTTTCGTCCCACATACCTCCATATATGAGTAAGTGTTATAGGAAATTGATGATTGTTTAGACACATATACTGCATAAATATTATTACATTCTTACATATATTTTATAATGAATATTGCAAATAACTTGTCTTAATATCCTAATTCATGCAAGGTATAATAGGGAGAAGATAATCATGAAATTTATCCAATTAATTCAAAAGTTTAAAAGAATGGGGATTAATTCAAATCCAAAGGTTTTAGAAGCTCTCTTATCTGAAAACTAAATATATCAGATAAGATAATATCATCTAATTTCAAGGAAAAATGGATTGTTTGAAGACCCTATCTTTTTCGCAGAAGATAAATAGATATCTTATTAATTCTAGAAGACAAATTGAAAATCCAAGAGGATAAATGGATAAAGAGAAGATCAACGGATGAGATGGAGAAATTTAGATTCGGATTCAGACTGGATAAACTTTAGCATTTTAATCATAACTTTCATTACCAAAACTCAAATCTGATGATTCAAGATGATCTAGAAAGAAGACTTAAATAGCTACAATTCTTATGTTGACTACTATTTCTAATTTTATCATTTGATTAATTATATTCAGCAATCAACTCGCCAACAAGCTGCAGATCAATTGAATTATGGATAAATCAAGTCAAATTTGGAGATAAGGGGATGATTCAAATTCAGAAATAGCCATCTCTCTTTATCTTCATACGCTTTCTATCATTCTCTTTTCTCCTATAAATACCCTCATACGTAGAAGGCAGAAAGGGCAACATCTCAGATAGAGCTTTACTTTAGGTTTTTCTTTTCTTCTTCAATGTAATTTTTATTTTTTTATTTTTCTTTTTAGCTTAGGTTAGAGAGAGTTACATGATTAAAAGAGAGGAAGAGTTATTGTAGAGTGACACTATTGTAATCCTTTCTCAAGAAACTTATATTGAAGGTGACAATCAATGGTGGTTTCTCACTTTTCTTCATTGTGCTCGATCTCTATGAAGCCTTGCTTTTCTTTATTCTTTTTTATTATTTTACTTTACTTCATGTTAAGGTAAATTTTCGTTATGATTCAAACAGTTGAGGTAAGTATTCTTCTTTTATTTCTTTTTATTTCTGATTTTTTGCATCAACAGTTTTCTTTATTTCTTTTTGTTTCCTTTTCTTTTATAATTAAAATAACAATACTGCTATCTCTTCTTCTACCATCTCCTTCTTAACTTGACACAACAAATTTATTTTCTTTTTATAAAAACTAAGAAGATAAATATTAACTAGTTTCGATAATTAAAAGAGAGAAACTTACACAATGCTTCCATCGCTGTCCGTCCCTGTGAATCACGACCCATTAGCCCCAGGCTACATGGTAGCATCGAGGACCTAGCACTATTCTAAAAGTCTGTATTTTTCCGTGTGTAGGTTAGAATCGATCAATCAATGATGAAACCAACGAGTTATGTTTACAGTGGGTCCCATGCATGCCTGGGACCATGGTCCAGGGTGTTCCGTTGCTAGTGTATGGACCCGATCACAAGGCGTACAGTAAGAGAATCTTATATTATACCATTCAGAAATATAACATGAGGTATGGAACCAACGCTCCCCTCAGAACACCTGGAGGCCCTCAGGTAGAACTGAAAGTTTTAATTGCACAACATACCTAATACTACTGTAAATATATTCATCACTTGAAGTCTATCAGTTTCCCCCTCACCCGATATAAGTTATCATTTTTATAATTTATTATGTAATTATCAATTTACAAGAATAGCAGGAGCATGACAGGTTCAAGAGTTACAAGAGTACAAGAGTACACGAGTACTAGCGGTACATGTTACTGTATCTAATTCAGGATGGCAGTTACATGATTCCCATAATATAATAATCACAAATCAACTGTATCATATCAGATGTCAGGTGATAGCATGTCAGGTGATAGCTTACAGGTATCAAGCGATAACAGGCAAGTGTCAGGTGTCAAGTAACAATACGGTAAGTGTTGGCATATCAATTTAAAACGCATCAAGCAATAATACAATAGATATTAGCTGTCAAAAAACATGATACAGGAAAATAGTACCGATATAGGAGATCGGTACAAATACCAAAAACATGCAGCTTTTGAAAATCAGTATAAGTGAGGGTTTCAAACTCTTCACAACCATCAAGAAAAGAATAATAGTTAATTTATCAAGTAGGCAAGCGAGTAAGTAGCAAGTGAACATCCAAGCAGAGCTAAGCAAAGCCGGAGCGAAACTAATGCACAGCACTAGACGTTATCACGTTTGGCGTGTTTATCGCTCTCAGTACGACTAAACGCACATAGCGAAGCGAGCGTATGAATGTCATGCTACTACTCGTGGCGAAACCATACTCACGGAGTAACTACGCTTGAACAGAGTTAGTGGTAAAGTGTTGAACGCTAGGTCTGCCTACCAAGCGTAGCGTATGAAAAGTCCAGAGGACTTTAAAACCTCAGAGAGGTTAAACCCGGAGGTTATAGTATAGAACCGCAGAGCGGTTAAGCCCAGAAGTTGAGTAAGTACTTGCAGAAATATTAGTACCAAATAACACGCATGCATATATGAATAGCAGGCAAGAGAACCGACAAGCGAATAAGCCCGGAGGCTAAGCAAGCGGAGATATAGCTAGACTTGCAACAATGAAGCTCGGCTCGTAGCCACATGGTATAGCTAGTAAAATCCAAAGGATTTAAGTCTGAAGACTGAGCAAAGCGGGAGCGTAGTAAGCCTGCCTGATGAGGCGTCCAATAGGCTAATTACACAGTCACACGACTTAGCTAGGCTTCCGACGAAGCTAAAAACCCGGGGGATTTAAGTCCGGGAACCAACGACCTCGAAGAGTCGACCATACATAATAATAGAGCAGCTATCACAGCAGTATACATATACAAGAATTAAATAGTGTTACAACTATTTGTCACACCGATACGAATACACGTGTCCCCAGAATACAGGTACACACCTACATCGTTACAAATACAACACATCTGTATAATTCTACATGTCCACAACATAGATACCAATCCACTAATACACAAATACACGACTTACATAATATAAATCACCCGTCGAAGCGGGAAAACACAATAAAGCGAGAACACTCGCCTAACAAATCACAGAATACATCGTGAAATCTCGAACTCTGAAATTCCATGTAACCAATGAGTGTACGCGTTTAATATAATAAAATATTATATTTTTATAGAGGAGGAGGGAGAGTAACGAATCAAGAGAGAGAACGCGGGGTGACGGACGCGAGGGTCGCAAATGCGGGGTCGTGTTACTAGAGATCAAGGCTTGTGTCATGAAAGCGCTTTGGACGCAGGGGTGAGCTCCGCGTCTAGCCACGATGTGAGAAGAATGTGGACACCGACGTGAGTTTCGTGTCTAGCAAAGAGAGAGAAAGTAAGTAAGTGTGGGATAGAGAAAGGGATAGAGAGACAGAGAATGAAAGAAATAAGAGAAAGAGAGACAGACAGAGAAATTGGAAGGGGAGAGAGGGGGAGATAAAGTAGAGAGAGTGATCAGAGTTAGAGTAGAGAGAATATAATGATAGAGGGGGAGAAAGGACGTGAGCAGTAGGGAGAACGTGAGAGAGAAAGAAAAACGAGAGAGAGCAAGAGTGAGAGAGTGCTGGAAAGAGATGGAGAGAGAGAGTGCAGAGATAGATAGGGAGAAGAAAAATTGTGAAACAGAGAAAAACAAAGAAAGAAAGAAAGATGAAAGAAAAGGAAAGAGAAATGAAGAATAAAGGGAAAGGGAAGGGGAAGTGGGGCTAGCCAGTTGGCAGCCAACCAGCGGCGGCGCCAGCGGCCAGGGGGCATCGGCAGGCATGGCGACGCGGCTAGGGCCCGGAGTGGAGTAGGAGGAGGGTGTAAGTGGGTTTTAGAGGTGGAATTGAGGATTGTCAGAGTGATGTTTTAGAAGCCATGGAGTGCTAAGACACAGGAACTCACCGGAGGAGAGGGGCCAGCGATGGTGGTATTGGACGTCGTGGTGATGTGATGAGGAAGATTGGGATGGGTGTTGTGGTTATGAAGGAGGAATGAGGTGGTATGTAGATAATGGTGAAGGTGGTATTGGAGCTTGGTGGAGGGGGGAGAGAGAGAGAGAGAGAGAGAGAGAGAGAGAGAGAGAGAGAGAGAAGAGGAGGAGGTGGTGATGAGGGGAACGGCCGCCGGGGGTCGTCACCGGCACTGGAGTGTGTCGGGGCCAGGTCTAGGCTGTTGACAGAGAAAGGAGAGAGAGGAGAGAGTTTGTAAAAGAGGAAGGAAAATACTAGGGTAAGTATAAGTTTTGTGTGTGTGTGTATAGACTTGTGTCCTTCCAAAAATATTTGAGGCCAAACCTTCCCACTTAGATACCAATATCCAATATTCGAATACAAGATCCACTCCGTTGAAGTTGATCTATATTATTTCAAGTATCTATAAATCAGAAATCAAGTGTTTTGAATACTTTTTGCTCATGCATCAAGTAGGGAAAACGGACGGCCTAAATAGTGAGTTGGTTAGTTTAACGGTGTAGAACATTTGAAACCTAACAAAATTGGTTTGTAAGGGTTTTTAAATGTTTATCATAATCAAATAGCTGGATCGAGAATTTGTATGTCTAAAGATATAGATCTAACTAACTGACTACTTTGGGCCGTCCATTTTGCGCCGCTTGATGGATAGGCAAATAGTATTCAAATACTTGATTTTTTTATAAATACTTGGAATAATATAAATTAACTTCAGCGGAGTGGATCTTGTATTCGAATGTAGGAGGTTTGTATTTGAGTTGGAAGGATTCGGG
The DNA here is from genome assembly GCA_038442645.1 of Agave tequilana. NCBI lineage: Eukaryota > Viridiplantae > Streptophyta > Magnoliopsida > Asparagales > Asparagaceae > Agave > Agave tequilana. The sequence continues at coordinate 66,553 of JAVJIF010001149.1, read as the reverse complement.
TTCAAATCCTTTTGGAAGGACACAAGTCTCTCTCTGTGTGTTGGGGGGGATATATGAGACTCGCGTCTCAGCTAAAAATGAGACCCCGCGTCTCTTCAAATGAGATCCGCGTCAGGTCTTGAACAGACCCACGTCTCTCAAATGACATCCTCGTTGGATGAGAGTGACGTTTGGCGGAGGAGAGAGGAATGGGGAAGCAGATATTTTGGGAAAAATTATGTGGTAGAGAAACATTGAGAAAGAAAAGAAAAAGAAAAGAAAAGAAAAGAAGAAAAGAATGAGTAGAGGATAAAATTAGAAAAGAGAAAAAAGAAAAGAAGATTATCTGGATAAAATTTCAAAATCTGGGAAAACCCCGAAAACACCGGACCGAAAAATGAAGTATCTTGGAAAGATTCTCAAAATTTTAAAAAATAGAAAATATTATTTTAGATACATGGTGTTATTGGATTTCAGAAATTCAATCCTGTTTTCAAAATAAAAATCCTGAAATCTACCAACGATACTTGTCGACACCAAATCTGGTTGAATCTTGATAAATTTAGAAAAATCCCAAAAATGTGTTTAGATAGTAAATGCGATTCTAAGAAGAAATGTGAAAGCATTTTTAGAAATTCAACTCTGTTTGTAAATTAAAAAAATCAGGGAATCAATCGCTGCTCCAGTCGATACCGATTTTGAAGTTTTTGCAATTTAATTCAGAAAAATTTCAAAAAATATGAAAAATTTAAAATATTGGAAAACAATATTTAAACTGAAATCGGTCTAATCTGACTACCAAAGGTCAAATCGAGCAGTATACTGGGATCGGGTCCCTGGTTCAGAAGGGTGACTCTGAGTCTGAAAATCCAGATTCGATACCAAGCAGTAACATAAGAAATCATACAAAAAAAATACATGGATATAAATATAAAATATGATCAAAAACTCAGAATACATATCTGAGTACGAATTTTGAGAACAAGGTGTTACATCTTCTCCTCCTCCTCTCCCTCCCATGCCGACGACCACTCTACCGGCGAACCCCTTCCCCTCAGCCTCCCCCTTCCCCAGTAACCCCTCCTCCTCCAGTGAACTTCCTCCCTCCCTAGCCTCCCCCTCCCCGGCGCTCTCCCTTCTCCTCCAATGAATCCCCTCTTTTCCCCTCCCTGCTCCGCCCACCCTCCATTCACTCCTCCCCTCTCCCAAGCTATTCACTCCGGCCGAATAGACTTCATCTGTTTGGTCGGAGCTGAGGAGGGGCGGGCAGGGTAAGGGGAGGAGGGGGAGGGCGGGCAGAGCGGGGAGGGGAGGTCGACGTCGCGGGGAGAGGGAACGAGGAGAGGGGAGGGGGAAGGTCGGGGGAGGGGGAGGCTGGGAACAGCGGGGAGTTGGAAGGGTGGGAACGCCGGGGAGGGAGGAGACCGGCGTCGCCGGATAAGAAGAAGGGGGCGGAGAGTAGAGGAGGAAGAAAGGAAGAAGGACATGTTGGCCCAGAGGCCTGTTGGCCCAGAGGCCTTCCACTCTAGTTTTGATGATGATTAACTCATGTAGTTATAGTTTATTAATATCTTGTGATATTTAGTTTCAGATATTTAACCAAGATATTAATAGGTGATTAGCTTCAACAAAGGTGTTTTGGAGCTTTCACATGGTGATTCAAGAGCTCGAGCGTCAAAGTTCATATCTAGCCTCGTTGGAGTCAAGCTCGAGGAATCACGTTTGGATCGAGTCGACTTGGAGACGGCATTCTACAAGAAGGCTTCGGTTTGTTTAGTTAAGATTTAGTTTAGATCCAATGTAAAGATTAGATAGTGTGATATGCTCAAGTTCACAACACACACACTTGTTTAAGTTTCATGTTTATTGGTTTGATTTTCGGTTTAACCGATCTTGGTTTTCATAAATAGATAGAATCAAAACAAGTTTACATGGTTTAATGTATATTAGATTTGATCTATATACATTTATGCTTCATATATTTAAAGAAACTTATTTTGACAACCTATTCATGTGTTTGGAGTTTTGTATTTTAACAAAACTTATTTTTGGATTTAATGTCAAAAATATAGATATAATTCTTTACATGTATATTGGATTCTATCCATATACTATATGCTTCAAAGTTGTTTAAATATCATGTTTTTGTATTTACATGTGTTTTGGAAAAATCGGATTTCCATTTCCAAAAATCCAAGTTTCGAAAAATACAGAATTTGGTTTAAGGTAAATTTTCCAAGTCACAAAAATGGTTCAAAATGTTTGTAACATGATTTGATTTTTACTCAAAGATGTTTGTATTTCAAAGATATAACAAGAACTGATTTTTGTGAAATTTATGTGATTTTATAGGATTTATTAGAAGTTAAAAAGAAAAGTTTTTAAATCCTGAAATTTGCCCTGCAAGGCTCTGGCAGTCGACCGGGCCGGTCGACCGGACCAAGAGTCGGTCGACCGGTACGGTCGACCGACGTGCACAAGGACGTGCACAGCCGCAGCCACTTAGGCCGGTCGACCGTCCGGTCGACCGACTGAAGTCACCCCACTCTCGGGTGGGGACGGTCGACCGGCCAGAGAGCGTTGCTCTCTGAATCTGGGCACGGTCGACCGGGCAGTCGATCGGAGGGCTCAACGGTCAAATTTTTGACCGTTGGTCGGTCGACCGGAAGGGCATTTCTGCCCTTTCCTGCTGCCAACGGGCAGATTCCAAATGGGGTTATAAATACCCCCATTTGAGTTGGTTTTCAACAAGAATTTTTAGAGCAAAAATTTTCTACTTCTCTAGTGTTTAAACAGCAAGTTTTCAAAAGAGTTTTGGGCTTAAAGATTTGATCTTTATTTGTTTTAAAAGGGTTGGAAAATTCAAAGAAAAAGAAAGTCTTTGGGATTGTTTTTATCTTCATTTTTATATCCATTTTAGAAGTTTTCCCAAGAGTTTTTTCTTATGTTTTTGATTTTCAAACTCTTTGTTTTTCTCACACTTGAGCTTATCTACTATCCTATCTATTAGGATCTTTGTTTAGTGAGAAAGATTTGATTTGTGGTTGAAAGAGACCACCAGTTGTAAACCTTCCAATGATTGTGATATCCCTCTAGTGAGAGGTGATTGAGTTGTTATCCCTCAAGTGTGAGGTGATAGTAGAAGTGGTATTTAGCTCCCTCTAGTGAGAGGTGGAGATTATGTTGGAATCCCTCAAGTGTGAGGTGATTGGTGTTTGTGTGGCTAAGTGCCGATCCCTCTATTGTGAGGTTGATATTGTGGTGGCTTTGTGCCTAGCCTCTAAGTGTAGAGGTTGTGTTGTATTTGAGAAAGGAGTTGTGTGCTCCCGGTTATTGTATTGCCCCAAATCCTCAGTGGAGGTTCCCTGTGTGGGAAGTCCTGTGTGGACGAGTTAGTGGAAATCCTTCTGTGTGAAGGCGGGGACGTAGAGCTGTGTGCTCGAACCTCGAAACATATCTTGGTGTTTGCGTTTGATCCACTTTCTCTAACTCTCTCTCTTACATTGTGCCTTGCATCATTTCATATTGTTCATTCATATATTATATGCTTGGTTTGTTTGTGTGTGCCTCACTTGTGTTTAACCAAGAGAGCTTCATATAGCACCTCAACTCTTATTTAGAGGAAGCAAGAGGAGTTAGTCCAGAGCCCTTCACCGGGAATTCGGCTACACTCGTTGGTTACACTAAGTGTGTTACAATTAGTTTGTTATTCCGCATTATTGTTCATAAATTAGCTGTACACCTATTCATCCCCCCTCTAGTGTACTTTCAAGGCCTTCCACTCTAGTTTTGATGATGATTACTCATGTAGTTATAGTTTACTAATAATCTTGTGATATTTAGTTTCAGATATTTAACCAAGATATTAGTAGGTGATTAGCTTCAACAAAGGTGTTTTGGAGTTTTCATATGGTGATTCAAGAGCTCGAGCGTCAAAGTTTATATCTAGCACTCGTTGGAGTCAAGCTCGGGGAATCGCGTTTGGATCGAGTCAACTTGAAGACGGAGTTCTAAAAGAAGGCTTCGGTTTGTTTAGTTAAGATTTTGTTTAGATCCATTGTAAAGATTAGATAGTGTGATATGCTCAAGTTCACAACACACACACGTTTCATGTTTATTGGTTTTGGTTTTCAGTTTAACCGATCTTGGTTTTCATGAATAGATTGAATCAAAACAAATTTACATGATTTAATGTTTATTAGATTTGATCTATATACATCTATGCTTCATATACTTTGAAAAACTTATTTTGATACACTATTCATGTGTTTGGAGTTTTGTATTTAGACAAAACTTATTTTTGGATTAATGTCAAAAACATAGATATAATACCTTTCATGCATATTGGATTCTATCCATATACTATATGCTTTAAAGTTGTTTAAATATCATGTTTTTGTATTTACATGTGTTTTGAAAAAAATCAGATTTCCATTTCAAAAATTCAAGTTTTAGAAAATACAGTTTTTGGTTTAAGGCAAATTTTTCAAGTCACAAAAATGGTTCAAATTGTTTAAAATATGTGTTGAATTTTTGTCACACATATTTGTATTTCAAAGATAATATAAGAACTGATTTTTGTGGAATTTATGTGATTTTATGGGATTTATTTGAAGTTAAAAAGACTAGTTTTTGAATCATGAATTTGCCCTGCCAGGCTCTGGCGGTCGATCGGACCAGTGGTCGGCTGACCGGACCGGTCAACCGATGTGCACAAGACGTGCACAAAGGCCAAGTGATTTGGCCGGTCGACCGAGCGATCGACCGACTGAAGTCAGCCCACTCTCGGGTGCGGCCGGTCGACTGGGCGGTCGACCGTTCACTTTGGCCCGGTCGACTGGGCGGTTGACCGGCCAGAGAGCAGTTGCTCTCTGGATCTGGCACGGTCGACCGGAGGCTCAACGGTCAAATTTTTGACCGTTGGCCGGTCGACCGAAAGGGCATTCTGGCCCTTTTCAGATGCCAACGGGCAGATTTTCAAATGGGCTATAAATACTCCATTTGAAGTTGGTTTTCAACAAGAATTTGAAGAGCAAAATTTCTCCCATTTACAAGTGTTTTAATACAAGTTTTCAAAAGAGTTTTTAAGCTTAAAGATTTGATCTTTATTTGTTTTAAAAGGGTTGGAAAAATCAAGAAAAGGAGAAGTCTTTGGGATTGTTTTTGATCTTCACTTTATATTCATTCTAGAAGTTTTCTCAAGAGTTTTCTTTGTGTTTTTGATTTCCAAACTCTTTATTTCTCACACTTGAGCTTATCATTCTATCCTATCTATTAGGATTTTTGTTTAGTGAGAAAAATTGGGTTTGTGATCTTTGTGATCACCTTGAGTTGTAAACCTTTTTCCTTATTGTTGGCTCCCTCTAGTGAAAGGTGGAGATTGTGTTGGAATCCCTCAAGTGTGAGGTGATTGTTGTTTGAGTGGCTTTGTGTCTATCCCTCATTTGTAAGGTGGATATTGTGTTGCTTTGTGCCTAGCCTCTAAGCGTAGAGGTTGTAATTGTTGGAGAGAGGAGTTGTGTACTTCCAATTGTAGTTGCCCCAAATCCTCAGTGGAGGTTCCCTGTGTGGGAAGTCCTTTGTGGACGAGTTAGTGGAAATCCTTCTGTGTGAAGGCGGGGACGTAGAGCTGTGTGCTCGAACCTCAAAACATATCTTGGTGTTTGCGATTGATCCATTTTCTCTAACTCTCTCTCTTACTTTGTGCATTGATTCATATTGTCATATCATATACATGCTTGTGTTGTCTGTGTGTGCCCATACTTATGTTTAACCAAGAGAGCTTCATATAGCACCTCAACTCTTATTTAGAGGAACTCAGAGGAGTTAGTCCAGAGCCCTTCACAGGGAATTCGGCTACACTTGTTGGTTACACTAAGTGTGTTACAATTTAGTTTTAATTTCCGCATTATTATTCATTAGATTAGCCGTACACCTATTCACCCCCCTATAGGTGTACTTTCAATTGGTATCAGAGCCTACGCTCCTAATATTAGGTTTAACCACCTAAGAGTGTGATCTTGGTTTGCTAATCTATCATTTGCATCTGCACACATATAGTTTACACTCATGGATTTCATGACCCCTCCTATGTTTGATGTTTCTAACATCGACGTATGGAAGACTAAGATGAGTATGTATCTCAAGACCCTAGGATTGCATGTTTTCCTTGCCGCTACCAAGAAATCTCATCTTGGTAATCGCAAGCATAAAAAGGCCAATGCACTAGCCCTTGAGGCACTTAGAAGCACACTTAACAAAGAATATTTGTGTACGGTTTCTCATTGTGATTCCGCTTTTGCAGTGTGGAACACTTTGACCTCCTCCGAGCTTCAAACGCCAAACATTATGGAGAAGGAATCTAGTGGAGGAGAATCCGAACAACATTGCTACATGGTCCAAGGAATGACTCCCTTGAGGTATATTCGGATACTCAACTAGATGATAGTTCTAGTTCATCTTGTAATTAGTGTATGGATGCACATGCTTCAAATTATGAACTAGCTATAGCTTGTGAAAAATTGTTAGAAAAGCATAAACTTTTGAAAAAGAAAAGTGTTGCTTTAAAAGAAGAAAATAAGGATTTGGTTTCAAAACTTGATTTGGTTTTGCAAGAAAAAGAAGAGATTTCAAGTGAACGTGACTCACTTAAATCTTAACTTGACCTTGCATTAAAAGAAAATGAAATTTTGAAAAATAAGAATAATTGTGATGATGTTTTGAAGAAGAATGAAACTTTGACTTCAAAACTTGATTTAGTTTAAAAGAAAATGATTCTTTGAAAAGCAAAATTATTTCTATTACAAAAGAATTGGATTTGATGTCTAAGAAAAATACTACTTTGCAAAATGATATAGATTCACATATTTGCCATGCTAGTGTAACTTCATCATCTAGCTCACCTATTGCATGCACCTCTTCTATAATTGAAAATGATATAAATATTTTGAAGAAAAGTGTTAAATGTTTGGGCTCCATTTTGAGCCATTATGCTTTGAACCAAACACGTTGGAATCCATGTTTCGCAAGAAACAATTTCATCTATGCATGCACACAAACCACGGCATACACATGCTCCTCACATTCACTCTCATAACACTTTAATGCTCATGTGTACACATGTACACATTGTGGACGTAAGGGCCACCTTGCTAAATTTTGTTATGATAGGATACATGATTCAAATTTAGCAAATAAATTTATTTGGGTTAGGAAAGGAGCTAACCCCCATGGACCCAAAGAGTATGGGTACCAAAGACCACTCCTATTTTCTTTGATGTAGGTGTGGGCTCTCACATGACGTGAGAGTGATGGTGCCTTGAGGTGGATGCGTTCCGAGCCTAAAGATGACAATTTGGATGCATCACTTTCAAGGGGAGTTTGGTGGAAAGACCACTATGGTTTGGAGACATAAAGATGTGCCCTAATGGTTTTGGTAACGATCACTAACTCCCATTATGTTTACATGCTTTTCATATTATTCATTTTTAGCATGTTTTGATGTTTCATGATTAGTATGTTAAATGTCATGACTATTAGACTTGTGATGTGCATGATTAGTATTTGAGATCACCCATGTTATATGGACCCATATTTTGTGTTCTCACATTTGTTTTAGCTATTGTGTATATCATAGATCTAATGCATGTTCATTTACCATAATGATCATATAAGTTTTGTTTTGATTTCTATGCCTCATGTTTTGATTACTTGTTTAGAAGTTAGTTTTCATTAAAACTTGGATATATACTTGTACAACTAGTGAGCCATAATAGATTATTATATGTTTATGCTTGAATGCTCATTTGTACCCATTAGATGTACTAGTATAGCCTAGTTTTGATGATTCATGCATTTTGACTTGTATTCCCATTTTGTAAATGTTTTTCATGTTTATGTTTAAACTTCATGTATATGTCTATTTTGTCTAAACTATTAGTTATACATATACATCCTTGAGCCACTTGCCTTCATGCATATACTTTTGTGGACTCGTTTATGTTTGGATATGTATGTATACTCTAAATGTACAAGACATACATATGCCTTGAAGATTAAATTATGTTGATAAAAATTAGATTTTTTGTGTTTCATGTTTTAAGGAATTTCACATTGAGCCTATTGCCTATTTTCATGATGATGTGTTTCACATAACTCTTATACACTCACTTTACTTAATATTTTCTCATGATTTTGTTTTCATGAGTATGATATGGGATTTATAGATTTTGAGTGTTGATGATCATGTGACTTACATGTTTTTCATGAAATTTATTTTGTTTTATTCCTTACTTGAAGGATTTCGTACTAGTTTACAAGTTTTTCATAAAACTAGTTCGTATTCTTCATTATAGTGGAGTTTTTCAAACATACCATATTTTCAAAATTATTTTTGAAAACCCCTACCCATCAAAGGGTGGTTGGTTGGGCGACCATGCCTTGTATGCTCATTATTGAAAATCTATTTAAAACATGTGCATGAATGGGTGGTAGGAAGTATGAGTTATACACTTGATCTTATTTTGTTTTCAATTGGTATCATTGTATCTTCTCAATTGATATCACAATTGACATTCATTTATCTTATATGCTCATATATATTTTTTTATATGTATGATTACACTTCAAGTAGTATCAATTTCGATTGGTATTCAATTTCCCATACATATATATGTATTTACTTTTATTTGTGCTTACTATATCTCTATATCTTTGAGCACAAATCTGTTGGCCCAGAGGCCTTCCACTCTAGTTTTGATGATGATTAACTCATGTAGTTATGTGTACTAATAATCTTGTGATTTTAGTTTCAGATCATTAATCAAGTTATTAGTAGGTGATTAGCTTCAACAAGATGATTTGAAAGCTTTCACATGTTGATTCAAGAGCCCGAGCATCAAAGATCATATATAGCACTTGCTTTGTGGATCAAGGTTTTGGATCGAGTCGGCTTGGAGACGGCGCTCTACAAGAAGACTTCGGTACCATAGTTTAGTTTTGTGTTTAGATCCAAAATTGTAAAGATTAGAATAGTATGATATGCTCAAGTTCACAACACACACGTTTCATGTTTTGAATATTGGTTTTTGGTTTTTCAATTTTGGTTTAACCGATCTTGGTTTCATGAATAGATAGATCAAAACAAGTTTACATGGTTTAATGTATATTAGAATTGTTCTATATACATGCATGCTTAACTTCCTAGACAAACTTAGTTTTGACTCACTTATTCATGTGTTTTATGTTTTGGTATTTTTAACAACATATTTTAGAATTAAAGTCAAAAACATGGATATATATATGTTTCATGTATATAGGATTATATCCATATACATCATGCCTAAATGTTATTTAATATCATGTTTTTGTATTTGGATGAGTTTTGGACAAAATGTATTTTCTATTCAAAAATTCAAGTTTTAGAAAATACAGTTTTCGATTTTTGGCCAAATTTCTATAACACAAAAATAGTTCAAATGTTTGAGATTTGTGTTAAACTTTTTAACACAAGTTTGTATTTCAATGAAAAATGATAACTATTTTTGTGGATTTTTAGAGATTTAATGGGAATTTTTAGGATTAAAAATTACATGTTTTTGCTGACCAGAACAGTCTCTGCCAGGCTAGGTCGGTCGACCCCTACGGTCGACCGGCTACTTGGTGCGGTCGACCGACGTGCACGGATACGTGCACGCTGGCTGCCACATGGTCCGGTCGACCGCGGGCGACCGACTGCATGTAGGCAACTCTCTGTTTGTTTCGGTCGACCGGGCGGTCGACCGGTAGCTGGCAACGGTCAAAATATGATCGTTGGCCGGTCGACCGCACGGTCGACCGGTAGGCCATTTTTGGCAGATTTGGCTGCCAACGGCTATATTTTTCTTGGGGCTATAAATACCCGATTAATGGCCAGTTTTCCATAAGATTTTTTGTGCGAATTTTCCTTACTCTCTGGTGTTTTCACAGCAATCAAAAGAAGTTTTGGACTTAAATTGAACAATCTATTTGGTGTTTTTGCTAGGGTTTGGAATATCAAAGAAAAGGGTTTTTGGAAAAGAGTTTTGATTCAACTTCTATATCTTGGTTTCAGTTTTTCCCAAGGATTTTCTTTGTGATTTTGATTTCCATTCCATTGGTTTTTCTCCACACTTGAGCTACATCTACTTTCTTATTCTATAGGATCTTTGTGTGGGAGAAAGAAATTGTTTGTGGTTGTTGTTTAGACCACCAAGTTGTAAACCCAATCTTTTCTTGGCTTTGTGCCTTTGGGTTGTATCCCTCAAGTTGTGAGGTGATCCTTGTATTGGTTTGTGCTAATCCCTCACGTTGTGAGGTGATTGTTTGTTGGCTTGGAGTTGTGCCTCAAGGAGGAGGTTGTGTTTGTAAGGAGAGGAGTCGGGTACTCCTTGTAATTGTTATTGCCCCAAATCCTCGGTAGAGTTTCCCTTTGTGGGAGTCCTTTGTGGACAAGCTAGTGGACTTAAAATCCTTCTGGGTGAAGGCGGGGATGTAGAGCTGGGTGCTCGAACCTCGAAACATATCTTATTATTTGCGCTTGATCCCTTGGCTCTTACTCTATCTCTCTCTCTCTTTACTATTGTGCCTTGCATAAATTCATATTGTTCATTCATAATTATTTGCTTGGCTTGTTTGAGTGTGCATCTCTTGTTAATTGCAATTAGTTTTAAAATTCCGCATTAAGTTCATTAGATTAGCATAATCACCTATTCACCCCCCTCTAGGTGATTTTCAATTGATATCAGAGCCTCCGCTCCTGATATTTAGGTTTAACCACCTAGGAGTGAGATCTTGGTTTGCTAATCTTCATTTGCATTGTTCATTTGCACACATATAGTTGCACTCATGGATAACCCTCCTATGTTTGACTTTTTTAGACTTGATGTTTGGAAGGCCAATATGAGTAGTCACTTAAAAAGCCTAGGACATCTAGTTTATCAAGCCACCCCTGAAGAATCCTACCCAAATCATAGCAAGCATAAAAAGGCAAATGCATTAGCACTTAAAACACTTAGAGCATCTCTTAATGAAGATCTTTTATATGTGTTTGATCGTTCTGACTCGGCTTTTGCAGTTTGGAGTATATTGACGTCTCCCGAGCTACCCGTGATTATCAACAAGTTGAGGAGATCTAGGAGAGACAAGTCCGACGAGCATTGCCTCATGGTCCAAGGGAAAGACTCCCTTGAGGTACAATCGGATTCTCAACTAGATGATTGCTCTAGTTCCTATTGCGATGGTTGTTTAGAAGCTCAAACCTTAAATATGGAACTTGCCACAAAGCTTGAAAATTTTTGGAAAAACATAATCTTTTGAAAAAGAATAATCTTGAACTAAAAGAAGAAATGAAGGATTTGTGCTCAACTTTTGAATCGATTTTGCAAGAGAAGGAAGAGATTACTAGTGAACGTGACTCACTAAGATCTCAACTAGACCTTGCCCTAAAAGAGATTGATGTTTTGAAAAGCAAAAATGATTGTGATGATGTTGTGAAAAACAATGAGGTTTTATCTTCAAAATTGGATTTTGTTTTAAAAGATAACATTGTTTTGAAAAATGAAATTGATTTCATTACAAAAGAATTGGATTTAGTTCTAAAGAAAAATGAATCTTTGAAAAATGATATAGATTCTCATGTTTGCCATGCTAGTGCAGCTTCTTCTTCTAGCACACCTATGCATGCTCTACTTTACTTCAAGTATTGAAAAGATATAAATGTTTTGAAGAAAAGTGTTGATTGTTTAGGCTCCACTTTGAGCCAATGTGCTTTGAATCACACGCGCTTGGAATCCTTGGTTCGCAAGAAACAAGCTCCATCCTTGCATGCACACCCTCCTCGGCATACACATGCTTCCCACGGTCACCACCATCACATGTATGCCCATGTGTACATTTGTACACATTGTGGTCGAAAAAGCCACCTTACTAGATTTTGCTATGATCGTTTACATATTGAAAATTTAGCAAATAATCTTGTTTGGGTTAGGAAAGATACTAACCCCTATGGACCCAAAAGAAAATGGGTACCAAAGACCACCCCTAAAATATTTGATGTAGGTGGGGCTCTCGCATCACGTGAGAGTAGCGGTGCCTTGAAGTGGATGCGTTCCTTGCTTAAAAGAAAATAAATTTGGATGCATCACTTTCAAGGGGAGTTTGGTGGAGGAGGACCACTATTGGTTTAGAGAACTAGAGAGGTGCCTTCATCGGTTTTGGTATCGATCTCTAACTCCCGTTTTTATTTACATGCTTTCATGTCGTTGATTTATAGCATGTCATGTTTTAAAGCTCATTATGATTATGCCATGTAATTTAGATTAGTGATATACATGTTTAGTTACTTGAGACACCCATGGACCTATCTTTGTGTTCTCACCTTGTTTTAGACTAATATGTATGTCCTAGATCTAATGCATGTGCATGTACATAATGATCATATGTGTGTTTATGATTTTTGTTTTGTTTTGATGTTTATAGCTTATTATGTTAAATGCCATGTTTATTAGACTTTTGACATGCATGTATAGCTTTTGAGATCACCCATGTTTGGATGGACCCATTTGTTGTGTTCTCACCATTCGTTTAGCTATTATGTATTTCATGATTCTAATAGCATGTGGATTTACTTCATGATCATTTTTATGTCTATCATGATGATTTATGTCCCGTTTCGTGCTTCATGATTTGATTACTTGTTTAGATGTTAGTTTCATTAAGACTAGAATTTATACTTGTACATATAGAGGGCCACAAATAAATATTATATATGTTTGTGCTTGGATGCTTATTTGTACCCATTAGATGTGCTAGTATAGTCTAGTTTTGATGATTCATGCATTCTAACTTGTATTCCTCATTTTGAATATGTTTTTTAACTTCATGTATATGTCTATCTTGTCCAAACTATTGATTATACATGTACATCCTTGAGCCACGTGCCTTCATGCATATACTTTTGTGGACTCATTATGTTTAGGATATGTATGTATACTTTAGTTTGTACATGACATACATATGCCTTGAAGTTTAAATCGTTTCTATGATTTTCATGTTTTTAGGTAATTTCGATTGGTAATGAAAATCTAGTTTTTCATGTTTTCATGTTTTTAAGGAATTTCTCACAAGCTTAATTGAATATTTTCATGTTGATATGTGTCACATTATACTTGTACACTCACTTTATTAGTTTACTCATGATTTGTTTTCATAAGAATTTGATATGAGCTTTCTGGACTTTGAGTGTTTAGTAATCATGTGATTTACATGTGTTTCATGAAAAACAATTTTGTTTTATTCCTTACTTGAAGGATTTCGTACTAGTTAACAAGATTTCCCATTTAACTAGTTCGTATTCTTCTTTTGGTAGAGATTTTCAAACGTACTCTATTTTCAAACCTATTTTTGAAAACCTCTACCTTCTATGGGAGGTTGGATGGGAGATCATGTTCATGAATGCTTTAAATGAAAATCATTTAAAACTTGAAGCATGATTGGGTGGTAGATAATATGATGTATACACTTGATCATTATTGTTGTTTTCAATTGGTATCATTGGACTCTTTCAATTGGTATCAATTTTGACCTTTCTTGTATACTCATATATGTTTGTATGTATGTATGCTTTCAATTCCAAGAATATCAATTTCAATTGGTATCTATTTTCCATACATATATATATGTTTGTGTTTATGCTAAGCTTGAGCTTCAATTTTGTTTCCATTGATTAGTTTTCAATTGCTTTTCAATTGGTTCAATTTTCAATTGGTATCTTATTTCAAGCCTATGCATGTGTTTTGTTGGTAATTCATAAAGAGGGAGAAAACTTGTATTTCATCTTTCAATTGGTATTTTTTTCCACTCCCATACTTTATGATTGAAAATTTATATTTGGTATCATATGTTCAAATTGAAAAATATTTACAATTGGTATCAAAATTTTTGTTTAGACATTCAAAATTTATTATGTTTAATTTCAATTGGTATCAAGATTTTCATGTGTTTTGCTTAAAATTGTATCAATATTTTTTTGTTTGTTTCCTTTCAATTGGTAACAAGATGCTATTCTTTAACATATTTTCAATTGGTACCTTAATTGAATGTCACCCCTAGTTGGTTTTTGTTTTTATTTTAGACAAAAAGGGAAAATATTATTTTTATTAACCCTTTATTGATTCATTGTTTCGAACAATAAAAGGGAGAAAAATTTATTTGATTTAGTTTTGCTTTTACCCTTTATTGATGATTGTTTCTTTGTATTAAAAAGGGGAGAAGATTTTATTTTGTTTTGGTTTTTACCCCCTTCTTGATGATTGACAAAAAGGGGGAGAAAGATTTTGAGTTTGATTGAGTTTTATATATGCATGTTTATGTTTTGCATATATAAGTTTAATTTAGTTTAATTTTAATTGGTATCTAGAGCATGTTTTGTTTTTAAACATTTCATTGGTATCTAGAGCCTCTTATTGTTTATGCATTTCTATGCATTCATGTTTAAGAGCCTTCATTATATATTCATTATGTTTATTTGGTTATGCATGAGTTAAGGGGGAGCTTCTTTGAAGCTTAACTTTAATCCATGCATATATAACTCCATGAGTTTTGTCATCATCAAAAAGGGGCAGATTGTTGCCCAGAGGCCTTCCACTCTAATTTTGATGATGATTAACTCATGTAGTTATGTGTACTAATAATCTTGTGATTTTAGTTTCAGATCATTAATCAAGTTATTAGTAGGTGATTAGCTTCAACAAGATGATTTGGAAGCTTTCACATGTTGATTCAAGAGCCCGAGCGTCAAAGATCATATATAGCACTTGCTTTGTGGATCAAGGAGTTTTGGATCGAGTCGGCTTGGAGACGGCGCTCTATAAGAAGACTTCGGTACCATAGTTTAGTTTTGTGTTTAGATCCAAAATTGTAAAGATTAGAATAGTATGATATGCTCAAGTTCACAACACACACGTTTCATGTTTTGAATATTGGTTTTCGATTTTTCCGCTTTTGGTTTAACAGATCTTGGTTTCATGAATAGATAGATCAAAACAAGTTTACATGGTTTAATGTATATTAGAATTGTTCTATATACATGCATGCTTAACTTCCTAGACAAACTTAGTTTTGACTCACTTATTCATGTGTTTTATGTTTTGGTATTTTTAACAAAACATATTTTGGAATTAAAGTCAAAAACATGGATATATATATGTTTCATGTATATAGGATTATATCCATATACATCATGCCTAAATGTTGTTTAATATCATGTTTTGTATTTGGATGAGTTTTGGACAAAATGTATTTTCTATTCAAAAATTCAAGTTTTAGAAAATACAGTTTTCGGTTTTTGGCAAACTTTCTATAACACAAAAATAGTTCAAAATGTTTGAGATTTGTGTTAAACTTTTTAACACAAGTTTGTATTTCAATAAAAAATGATAAAACTATTTTTGTGGATTTTTAGAGATTTAATGGGAATTTTTAGGATTAAAATTACATGTTTTTGCTGACCAGAACAGTCTCTGCCAGGCTAGGTCGGTCGACCCCTACGGTCGACCGCACCAAGTAGCCGGTCGACCGTATCAGTCGACCGACGTGCACGGATACGTGCACGCTGGCTGCCACATGGTCCGGTCGACCGCACGGGCGACCGACTGCATGCAGGCAACTCTCTGTTTGTTTTGGTCGACCGGGCGGTCGACCGGTAGCTGGCAACAGTCAAAATATGACCGTTGGCCGGTCGACCGCACGGTCGACTGGTAGGCCATTTTTGGCAGATTTGGCTGCCAACGGCTATATTTTTCTGGGGGTTATAAATACCCCATTAATGGCCAGTTTTCCATAAGATTTTTTGTGCGAATTTTTCCTTACTCTCTGGTGTTTTCACAGCAATCAAAAGAAGTTTTTAGACTTAAATTGAATAATCTATTTGTGTTTTTGCTAGGGTTTGGAATATCAAAGAAAAGGGTTTTTGGGAAAAGAGTTTTGATTCAACTTCTATATCTTGTTTCAGTTTTTCCCAAGGATTTTCTTTGTGATTTTGATTTCCATTCCATTGATTTTTCTCCACACTTGAGCTACATCTACTTTCTTATTCTATAGGATCTTTGTGTGGGAGAAAGAAATTGTTTGTGGTTGTTGTTTAGACCACCAAGTTGTAAACCCAATCTTTTCTTGGCTTTGTGCCTTTGGGTTGTATCCCTCAAGTTATGAGGTGATCCTTGTATTGGTTTGTGCTAATCCCTCAAGTTGTGAGGTGATTGTTTGTTGGCTTGGAGTTGTGCCTCAAGGAGGAGGTTGTGTTTGTAAGGAGAGGAGTCGGGTACTCCTTGTAATTGTTATTGCCCCAAATCCTCGGTGGAGGTTCCCTTTGTGGGAGTCCTTTGTGGACAAGCTAGTTGACTTAAAATCCTTCTGGTGAAGGCGGGGATGTAAGGCTGGGTGCTCGAACCTCGAAACATATCTTGTTGTTTGCGCTTGATCCCTTGGCTCTTACTCTATCTCTCTCTTTACTATTGTGCCTTGCATAAATTCATATTGTTCATTCATAATTATTTGCTTGGCTTGTTTGAGTGTGCATCTCTTGTTAATTGCAATTAGTTTTTAAAATTTCGCATTAAGTTCATTAGATTAGCATAATCATCTATTCACCCCCCTCTAGGTGATTTTCAAAATCTTGGTTATGCTAAGCTTGATTTCTTAAATGACAATTATATTTCAATTGATTATTTTTCAATTGGTATCTTATACAAGCTTATGCATCATTTTGTTTGGTATTCCATAAAGGGGGAGAAAATTCATATTTCACCTTTCATTTGGTATTTCAATTGGTTTTGTTTTCATTTGGTATCTTACTCCCACACTTTATAATGAAAAATGATTGAAAATTGATATTGATTTTTTAATTTGATATCATACGCTCCTAATGAAAAGTCATTTTCAATTGGTATATGTTTCATTTTCAATATTGGTATCAAAATATTACATTGATATTTTCTCTATTTGGTATCTCTATTGCAAAATAAGTTTAGTGTTTAACCAAAAAGATTAGTTTATGTTTTTTAAATTGGTATCAAAAGTGTAAAATATTGTCAATCGTACTAATTTTTACAATTGGTATCAAAATTACCTATATGTTTATATCTTTCAATTTATATCAAAATTTTGTTGGTTTCTTCAAAATGTTTTATTTATTTTTAATGGTATCATCATTTGGTATCATGATGTTTCTATGCATACCTTGCACTAAATTGATATATTTTTTTTAATTGGTATCATAATGTTTTGATTTGATTTCACCCCTTGTTGATTTTTGTTTCGGACAAAAAGGGGGAGAATATTGTTTTATTGTTTACTTCAACCCCTTTGTTGATGATTGACAAAAGGGAGAGAAGTATTTGAGTATATATGCATGTTTATTTATAAGTTTATATCAAAGTTTGTTTCATATTGGTATCAAGAGAGTTTGTTTTATGTTTTGTTGATATTGGTATCAAGAGCATAGATATTAGTATGAAGAACATATTTTTTTGTTTTGTTTTGTTGGTATCAAAAGAAATTTTATTGAAATTTTTATTGTTGGTATCAAGAGCTTTTATTGACATTTTTATGGTATCAAGAGCAATTATTTAAGAACATGTTTATTTTAAGTTTAAATTTTCAATTGGTATTTAAGAACATGTTTATTTTTTAAAAAAAGGAGGAAAAGTAATTTATTTTAAAATTTGGTATCAAGAGCATATTTATTTCATTGTTTTATCCATATTTATGCATATTCATGTTTAACATTCATTGCATATCTTATTGTTTATTGCTATGCATGAGTTAAGGGGGAGCTTCTTTGAAGCTTAACTTTAATCCATGCATATATAACTCCATGAGTTTTGTCATCATCAAAAAGGGGAGATTGTTGGCCCAGAGGCCTTCCACTCTAGTTTTGATGATGATTAACTCATGTAGTTATAGTTTACTAATAATCTTGTGATATTTAGTTTCACATATTTAACCAAGATATTAGTAGGTGATTAGCTTCAACAAAGGTGTTTTGGAGTTTTCACATGGTGATTCAAGAGCTCGAGCGTCAAAGTTGATATCTAGCACTCGTTGGAGTCAAGCTCGGGGAATCGCGTTTGGATTGAGTCGACTTGGAGACGGAGTTCTACAAGAAGGCTTCGGTTTGTTTAGTTAAGATTTTGTTTAGATCCATTGTAAAGATTAGATAGTGTGATATGCTCAAGTTCACACACACACACGTTTCATGTTTATTGGTTTTGGTTTTCGGCTTAACCGATCTTGGTTTTCATGAATAGATTGAATCAAAACAAGTTTGCATGGTTTAATGTATATTAGATTTGATCTATATATATTTATACTTCATATACTTTGAAAAACTTATTTGATACACTATTCATGTGTTTGGAGTTTTGTATTTAGACAAAACTTATTTTGGATTTAATGTCAAAAACATAGATATAATACCTTTCATGTATATTGGATTCTATCCATATACTATATGCTTCAAAGTTGTTTAAATATCATGTATTTGTATTTACATGTTTTGAAAATCGGATTTCCATTTCAAAAATTCAAGTTTTAGAAAATACAGTTTTTGGTTTAAGGCAAATTTTCCAAGTCACAAAAATGGTTCAAATTGTTTAAAATATGTGTTGAATTTTTGTCACACATATTTGTATTTCAAAGATAATACAAGAACTGATTTTTGTAGAATTTATGTGATTTTATGGGATTTATTTGAAGTTAAAAAGGCTAGTTTTTTGAATCCTGAATTTGCCCTGCCAGGCTCTGGCGGTCGACCGGGACGGTCGACCGAACCAGTGGTCGGCCGACCGGACCGGTCGACCGATGTGCACGAGACGTGCACAAGGCCAAGTGATTTGGCCGGTCGACCGAGCGATCGACCGACTGAAGTCAGCCCACTCTCGGGTGCGGCCGGTCGACCGGGCGGTCGACAGTTCACTTTGGCCTGGTCGACTGGCGGTCGACCGGCCAGAGAGCAGTTGCTCTCTGGATCTGGCACGGTCGACCGGGCGGTCGACCGGAGGGCTCAACGGTCAAATTTTTGACCATTGGCCGGTCGACCGGAAGGGCATTCTGGCCCTTTTCAGCTGCCACGGGCAGATTTTCAAATGGGCTATAAATACCCCATTTGAAGTTTGTTTTCAATAAGAATTTGAAGACCAAAATTTCTCCCATTTACAAGTGTTTTAATACAAGTTTTCAAAAGAGTTTTTTAAACTTAAAGATTTGATCTTTATTTGTTTTAAAAGGGTTGGAAAAATTAAGAAAAGGAGAAGTCTTTGGGATTGTTTTTTATCTTCACTTTATATTCATTCTAGAAGTTTTCCTAAGAGTTTTTCTTTGTGTTTTTGATTTCCAAACTCTTTATTTCTCACACTTGAGCTTATCATTCTATCCTATCTATTAGGATTTTTGTTTAGTGAGAAAAGCTTGGGTTTGTGGTCTTTGTGATCACCTTGAGTTGTAACCTCTTTTCCTTGTTGTTGGCTCCCTCTAGTGAGAGGTGGAGATTGTGTTGGAATCCCTCAAGTATGAGGTGATTGTTGTTTGAGTGGCTTTGTGCCTATCCCTCATTTGTGAGGTGGATATTGTGTTGGCTTTGTGCCTATCCTCTAAGTGTAGAGGTTGTAATTGTTGGAGAGAAGAGTTGTGTACTTCCAATTGTATTTGCCCCAAATCCTCAGTGGAGGTTCCCTGTGTGAGAAGTCATGTGTGGACGAGTTAGTGGAAATCCTTCTGTGTGAAGGCGGGGACGTAGAGCTGTGTGCTCGAACCTCGAAACATATCTTGGTGTTTGCGATTGATCCATTTTCTCTAACTCTCTCTCTTACTTTGTGCATTGATTCATATTGCCATATTATATACATGCTTGCGTTGTCTGTGTGTGCCCATACTTGTGTTTAACCGAGAGAGCTTCATATAGCACCTCAACTCTTATTTAGAGGAATTCAGAGGAGTTAGTCCAGAGCCTTCATCGGAAATTCAGCTACACTCGTTGGTTACACTAAATGTGTTGCAATTTAGTTTTAATTTCCGCATTATTGTTCATTAGATTAGCCGTGCACCTATTTACCCCCCCTTCTAGGTGTACTTTCAGGACACTTTGGACATTTCACAAGTTTTAAATTGTTAAAAAAAAAAACAACGGCACACTTGTAACACGTGTGGGGTGCCTTTCTCATTTTCTGCGGTGCGATATCCGCTCCGTATTTTCGTGTAATTTTCCCTAATACTACGTGTCTGATTTTTGACACAGCTTGGGAGAAGAGAAGTCGGCAATTGATAGCATCCGCCGGTGGCTGGGGTTCCCCGCTTGTCTTTGGATCCAAGTAATCGGCGATGATGATTAGCGTCCTTGCTCAGGTCCTCACCATAATAGCAAAATTCATCTCTCTCTCACCCTCGCTCATTTCTATTTTGTCTCCCTTAGTTCTTTTGTTTCTGGTAAAAGCCTCGATTAGGGCTTCAATTTCCCCAATAGTTTCTTTGCTTGTTTTTGAAATGAGTGAAATTGATTTTCCGTTGCAGGAGCGTCTCCTGGGCGCCACACTGGGGAGTGTACTCGTCGGAGGAATTGTTTTCGACCAGCGCAGGGAATTTACCGCACAATTTCGGACCAAAAACGCGTTCAGATTGCTCCATGCGAGGTACCTTTTCTTCTTTTCTTCTAAATATCAAGTCCATGATCTGTGCTGTTATTTTTGAATAGACAGTAAAATTATTGGTGGAGGCATTTCTGTTGTTTTCAGTCAGTTGGGATCAAATACAACTTTGCTAAGCACATCCTAGGTTCGGAGAATGTCATTCATTTGTTAGAACAAGAATGGTGTATAAAAAGTGGTCGTGAATTTGTCATTGCGTGTCCCAAAATATGTTAATTTTAAACACGTTTTCCAAAAATTAATCAGTTAATTACTGTGTATTGTGTATCTTTTATCGAACAATTGACATGGACAAAAGAGGAACTGATGAAAAGATGCATTCAAATAGGTGAAGGAAGTGGGATTGAACAGTACATAGACTTCCAACCAAGCATGGGCTTGAATTGGGATGTGGCAATTAAGGACAGCATATTCCGTGAAGTTTCTGTTTCCAAAGACGCAAATGTGTAAATTATTTTGATTTAATTTAATTGTAAGTGGTTTTAAATTTCTATTCTCAAGAAAATAATTTATTCTACATGGTAATTGGCGTTTTAATGTACATATGCCTCTTTCTTTTAAAAGTAACCTATACTTGGATTTCTCAAAAGCACAATTATTGTTTGGCCGGTTTTAAGTGCAAGTATTACATTTATCCATTGCTTACACTCTTGCCAAATGGGACCTAAAGTTAATCTTAATCAAGGATACTGTGAAAGAAATGACTTCGGTAGAAATGACTTTGGATCAGGGTTTGGGAAGTGATATGGTTGCTCTTCTTTGAAAGCGAGTAAGTGCACAGGTTCGGTAGTAGTATTTATTGGATTAATTGTAGATATTGGTGGAATTGTATTGAAGGGCTATCTATAAACAAAATAGATGTTTTAGGGTTTTGATGAAGAAATTTTTAGGGGGAAAGAGACTTTTTTCCAGTCTGCTGCAGATTTTTAATGAGGTAAATAATCAAAACCCTTGTTCTAGATAGTTGTGGAATCAAGTGAAGTAAATAGGGTTTTTGATAGATGAAGATTAGAGGTTGAGAGAATGAAGTAAAGAAGAAGATGATAAGTAAGAGATGCTAGCTGCAGTAATCCATTAAGTATCTCTTAAGCTTAGGTTGATTCCTGGCAGTTGATGTTTTGACTTTAAATGGATCTTTAATAAGAAATCTAATACACAATGGGAGAATGCTCTTCCTGTTAGGGATAGCATTGCATTTCTGTAACATGTTCAGACCACTTTTTGTTTAGACTCATTTCTCATGGCTTATTCTTTAAATTATGCTTGATTTTTTTATGTTCTGATTGTGGAGGTGACATGCCCTCGTCATAAAGCCATGCCATGAGAGTTTTAGGAAATAATTGGTGTTGATTGATTCACATTGCTTATTTCTGACTAGTTGGTGGATAAAGATTGGACGAGGTATGTTAGTGTAGTGGTTAAAATTGACTCTCGCCAAGATGCTGACACGTGTCCGAGCAATCAAGTTCTCCTTTTGAAGCCTCCACGTCATCTAATTCATCCAGCAGCCACCGTCGCATTAGATCCTCCCGAAGATGCTCACAGCCCCTGGATTCACTCCAGGCCATACTTAAGTTAACCTTTAAGCTCCGTCACTCAGAGCTATCCCAGAGCTACCTCCTGTTCCGAGGACATCACCCTCCGGCTATGAAGCACGGATAAGGACACGGACACGGGTGTTAGACACGACACAGACACGGGACACGGCAAAATCCAAAAAAGGATACGAGGACACGACAAGGAATATTTTATGATTATTATACATAAATAAACTTATAAAATTTAAATTAAGTGACCAACAAATTAACTAAAATACCAATCAACACGTGCACAAACTATAAAATATCACAAGTTTATAACAATATTACAACCACTTAACATCACAGGTTCAAAACAAAATTACAACCGCCATTATATGTCTCAAGATGAAGTCGAAGCTAGTCCAATGACTTCCTCATTATCTCTTTCTCCATCATCCGCAAACAACACGGTCTCCGTCGTCAGTTCATCAAGAGAAAGAGTAGCGAAATTTATAACACCGACACCCTGAAATGAAAGCAATTGCCGCCAATATCCCACATCTTTGTTTCCTCTTCATTATATTCATCTGAATTTCGAAAAAGCAAATGGAGATTGTTGTGCACATACACTAGATCTTCCGCCCATGCCGGGTTAATTTGTTCCTCTTTAAGGAGTGAATAAAAGAGTATATACTACAATTTCTTTCACAACAAGAGGAGGAACATGGTTGACCTAGAAGCTTTTAAGGCCAATGCTTGTAATTTAGGAGTTGATGAACCATAAAGAACCCATCAACACTTCAGATACACAAATCCTCTATGACGAAGAGAATCTGGATCGACAAAATCACCTAAAATGCCCCAAAATCTAGCATATTTCATGTTCACTCGCCCGTCTTTCTTCAGGGTTGGGATAGTATCTCTTCAAACACTTATTTCTTTTAGAAAAGATCTATTTATCTTGATGGGGAGCTTGTCGACTTATATTCTTATTAAGCCAAACATCATGATAATACCTATTAACATAAATAATAATCGCATTAAAGAATAACCACATTAAAAACAATGAATTATAATATAAACTTAGATATTATGTTACTCTTTCATGGATTCCTTGTCAAATTAAATTACAATCCACTTGTATAGAACATCCTCGCAATAATGCAATCTAATTCATCCCTTGCCTCTTTATTGAATGCATGATCAACGGTGTTGACCCCTTTCTCTTCTTCAGTACACTTGAACCTCTTGCATTTTCACCGGCCACACTTGACATTGAAGATGTTGGTAATGTTACGTCCTAGGCATAGAAGCCTTCAATCTCATTTTCGCTTGCTCCATCTCCTTTGTCATATCCCTTATGTTGTGGGGTTTAACCATGCACACATCTTTATTCCTTGTTCGCTTATCCGCATGAGATGGGTCTTGACTCTAGAATAAGATCCATTGAATGATTCAAGGCAATAACTACATTTTCACTTTCAATTTCCTCCTTCCCTTCCAATTTTTTCCAGTTTAGTTACAAACTTCCAAACAGGTGCATGATCATCCACCGGACCACTTAAAGAACCTTCTATCGAAGTCATATTGCTCTACTTTCTAAACACTACAACAACACAACAATATCAAAATTTAAATCAATTAAACTCAATTTCTACACAGTCCTACATCAATCATGCAATTCATATTGCTTTAATTTCGATAGACAATAACAGCACACAACAATATCAAAATTATAAATCAATTAAAATCAAATTTCTACACAATACTACATCAATCATGCATTCATATTGCTCTAATTTCACAACGCAACAACAATAATCCTCTCTGCTCTCACTTCCTCTCTTTCAGTCACTTTCTCTTTTAGTCTCTCAGTCTCTCTCTGCCTCTTACTATGGTTCAAAGACTCGGTCTCGACTGCCGACTCGGCCGGCACCGAGACGGATCGGTCTCGGCGACTCAGATTGGACTCGGATACGCGCATTACGCTACACAAAAAGCTAAAAAATTTATGAAAAATCATGACAAATCATAAAAAATATAGACGTCAAAATTCATGTATCACATATTCAAAACATATCACTTAGCACACAAAATATGAAGTAAAAGCAAAAATACAAGCATCGTTGGTAGAAACATATTAAAATACATACATAATATAGTAAATAAAATAATTCATATGTACCTACTAATATAGTCATTTCCACATTGAATTGCGTGGAGGCACAAAATCATCATTATCATTACCCCGCGATAAGTATAGAAACCGTGTATATAGTTCCTATAAGGATAATAATATGTTTGTGGGTGAGATCCTGTAGGCTGAGATGATTGGTCAGAGGATTCAACATCAGAGTAATATGACGGTAAGGGTTGTGCAATATCAACTCCATGGTAATATCCAAAACCTCGATATTCAGCGCTGCTAGTAGAATATTCACTAGTGCTAGTGTAATCAGTGCTAGAATGTTGGCCAGATGTCAAACCCAACCCCTGTAAATGGCCTTCAAGACTATGATGACCATGTGAGTAGTTATCATGTCCACTCGAATAATTATCGCTAGAATTGAAATCAACCAACCGATCTAAATACCTACGCTATTGCGAAATTCCTGCTCGGCCTCTATGATCTATATCTTGTGTGGCATAATATTTTGAATCCCATGTCATAGCACCATCTCGTTGGCTTCCACTAACACCATGAGTCTCTTCATCATTACTGCCATCACCTCTATAATTGCCGTCATCATCATCACCACTATCACCGCCATTACCGTCGTCATTATCACTGCCATCTCCATCGTCATCGTCATCACCGCCATCAACGCCACTTTTGTCACTACGACGAATACCTTCATCCAACCACTTAAGTCATCTGATGGTAACATCGGTTATTCTCCCTCCCTAATTCACTCATCCAACATATCATCATTGAAAATATTGTTCAGATCAATTGAGTTGTAATAATCATCTGTGTCGCTTCTCGCTTTTGCATGTCAAGTATATTACTCGCACCATATATTGTAATGCACAAATACTAGTTTATGCAACTTTTTATTGCCCATCGGTTGCGTAATTTTGTATGAATCAGCGATCACATGCTCTAATTTCTTTCACAATCCGATGAAGAACATGTTTGGCTTAAAATTTTGATGACAATTTTCTACAGATTGAGAGCTTCTTCGCCATAGTTAATCCACCAATCAGCTGGAAGAGATTGTTGCACTGCTCTTCTAGTCAGTGAGCTTCCAAATTCTCCAACTCCATCCACAAATAATTTTATCTGTGAGAATACACATACGTATTAATATTTGCATAATATTATATCGATGAAATAAATAAATTATTATTACCTCATTAATAGCGCTTGCTTGTTTATTCAAATCCAGCTCCAATCTTTTAATGACTTCCTTTAATTTATTTCTTACTTCTGTATGTGTAGAAAAGTTATTTTGAATATTAGAGTGCTGAGTTTAAAAAATATGCTGCAATAATGTAAGCACATGATTGTTATGATCTGACAGTTTCAATTTCTAGTCAACAAATATGATTTCTAGGCAGATGAATTACCAACATGCAAGTATCTGTGCAATTGTCTCTCCCATCTTTTATCAATGATATCCCAGTTCTTCTTTCAGTTCTTATTTGATGCCTTTAAAGCTAATTTTGTTCTATCCATAGCTTCATATATAATAGATAATGTAGGTTTCTTGTCCTGGTCCACTATCTTCAAGACTCTAACCAGAGGATTCTTAATATTTTGGACCTCTCCTGCCTTCTTTCAAAATCGGTCAGTCAGAATGAGATTAGAAACCTTATCTTTCACACTTCTTCTACTCCTTTCCTTGTTGAATTCACGCCATTCGGTAGTTGTATACTTTCTTTTCAAATCTTGTTCATAGCGAATAAGACTTTCAATAGAAATAAACTCGGTGGCAAACCATGTTATACCTAGTCTCAAGAAATCTCTATCTCTGCTAAATAGCTTCATTAAATCACCACTTTGAGGCTATTGTAAATGAATGATGTGATCATTTTAGCATCATCTAATGTCTCCTTGACTGATTTCACAGAGTCAATATCTTCAAGCATCAAATCAATGCAATGTGCTGTACAGGGAGACTAAACAAATGTTTTCTCTTCTTCATCAAGAAGTAACCGATTGTTTTGAAACTTGCCTCATTGTCTGTTACAACCTGCATGATATTTTCTTTATCAACTTCATCAATAACTTTATCCATTAGCGAGAATATATAATCATCAGTCCTTGAGATATTAGTAGTATCAATAGAAGTATGGTAGTATCACAATAAATAATGAATTAACAATAAGCTTTTTATTCTGGAAACTTCAGCCATCACACATGATCGTGCAACCATACTACGACCATTTTATTTATACTTCAATTTCTTCTACTCCTTTCCTTGTTGAATTCACGCCATTCGGTAGTTGTATACTTTCTTTTCAAATCTTGTTCATAGCGAATAAGGCTTTCAATAGAAATAAACTCGGTGGCAAACCATGTTATACCTAGTCTCAAGAAATCTCTATCTCTGCTAAATAGCTTCATTAAATCACCACTTTGAGGTTATTGTAATGAATGATGTGATCATCTTAGCATCATCTAATGTCTTCTTGACTGATTTCACAGAGTCAATATCTTCAAGCATCAAATCAATGCAATGTGCTGCACAGAGAGACTAAAACAAATGTTTTCTCTTCTTCATCAACAAGTAACCGGTTGCTTTGAAACTTGCCTCATTGTCTGTTACAACCTGCATGATATTTTCTTTATCAACTTCATCAATAAATTTATCCATTAGCGAGAATATATAATCATCAGTCCTCGAGATATTAGTAGTATCAATAGAAGTATGGTAGTATCACAATAAATCATGAATTAACAATAAGCTTTTTATTCCGGAAACTTCAGCCATCACACATGATCGTGCAACCATACTACGACCATTTTATTTATACTTCAATTTCTTTCATTTTGTCTTCTAAATAAAGATTGCCAATCTGGTACCCTGTAGGGCTTTTTACACTTGGGCCTACTTCCGCAATAGTATTAATAATGGCTTGGTAGTAAGGACAACTATTAGTTGCATTGAATGGTATTGCATTGTAATAAAAGAATTTCGTCATGAATTTTTCAATCTTTTTAATATTTTCAGTTGAGAACATGCTTTTGATTTATTTCTGTTTTGTTGGGAACATGTAAGGATCAATACCACGAGCTGAAATTTCAGTTTCTATCGTAGTAAAACTCCGACGCAATCCACGGTTAATCCCTGATCCTGGAGGCTGCGAACTACTGCCACCAATATCTCTTGTATGACCTTCTGCCGATCTCTAAGCCATTTCACGACTTTTTTCTTATTTTAGTTGTCTTCTTTCAACTCCTTTCAAACAACCAACTTCTTCAATTTCATTATCAGAATTTCATCGGTCACATCATAAAAATCTCTCACCTAAAGATTTCATAAGTCGCTCTTTCTTGGATCTTATGGCCGCTCTATCTTTGCTACCTTTAGAAAGATGTCTCATCATTTGTATCCTTCCACTTGACCGGGTAAATGTGCTATATGTTGTTTCAATCTAGTGATACCACCAAGGACTTGTTTCTAACAATAATTACACTTCACAAGTTTTTAACTTCCACCAACAAGGGTACCATGTTTCATCCAATATCGCGTTGCTTTGGAGCCATACTGAAATTTAAAATTATCTGTTAAATTAAATTAAAACTAAATTAAATTAAACTAAATTAAATTAAACTAATTTATACTAGATTAAGCTAAACTAACTTAATTACCTAACTTCAATAAAATTATTAAATTACTTAAATTAAAATTACAAAATTATATTAAATTAACCTAAATTAAGTTTAACTAAACTAATTTAATTTAAATTAAACTCAAATAATTGAGAACAGAGAGACTGAGAACAACGAGAGAGAGGGACTCAGAACAGAGGGAGAGAGGAATAGAGAGGAGAGAGGGACTGAAGGGGGAGAGAGAGGGACTGAGGAGGAGAGAGGGACTCAGAAGTGAGAACAAAGGGAGAGAGAGGAACAGAGGGAGAGAGATCGACGAAGACAGAGAGAGAGGGAGAGAAAGGGAGAGAGATCGACGGGAGAGAGAGAGGGGAGAGATAGATCGACAGAGAGAGAGGGAGAGAGAGACAGAGGGAGAGACGCAAATTGAGGGAGAGAGATCGACGCGGAGAGGGAGGGATAGAGATCGATGGAGATAGAGAGGGAGAGAGAGGGACATCAGGAGAGAAGCAGAGGGAGAGAGGGAGAGAGATCGACGGAGAGAGGAGGGAGAGATCGACGGAGAGAGAAACGCGGAGGGAGAGAGATCGACGAGAGAGGAGGGAGAGATCGACGGAGAGAGAAACGCGGAGGGGGTGAGATCGACGGAGAGAGAGGGAGAGAGAGATCGACAGGGGGGAGGGAGAGTGGGAATGGGGTACCTGCCGGCGGAGAGGGCGATGACGACGAAGCGACGGCGGCGGATTTGGAGAAATTTTTTTCTTTTCTTTTTTCCCTTTGCCGTCGCCTTCCTTTTTATGCGCGTTGCCTTTCGATCACGGGGACTCGACCGAGTTGGCCGAGTCGGCTCCAAATCGGGTTCGACTCGGACCAGGCCTGTAACTCGGGTAGCCGAGTCGGTTCGGAGCAGGCCGTATCCGACTCGGCCGATTCTTCGTTTCCTGTCTCTCTCTCTCAGTCTCTCCTTTCTCAGTCTCTCCACTCACTCACTGCCTCTGCTCATCTGTGTCTGCTCATCTGTGTCAGCGTCATTCTCGGTTGAGAGATCGAGAGAGAGGGGAGAAAGATCACAGAGAGACACACTGGGGGAGAAAGATTACAGAGAGAGACACGGGGGGAGAGAGACAGATAGAGAGAGAGAGATCCGAAAGAGATGAGAGGGTGAAAATTTACCTGAGATTGTTGACGATGAAGATCAGAGATTGGAGATCGGATTAAAGTGAGATGGGCAAGGAGGAGATCTGTAAATAAATCAACATTAAAGAAACCCAAATTAAATCCTAAAAACCTAAAATCAAAATCAAAGCTTACCTTCGTCGTCGTCGTCTCCGTCATAGTAGTCGTTTTCGTTGCCGCCCCGCCGCTGCCATCGCCGAGATGGATCCGAGGAGAACGAGAGAAAGATCCGAGAGAGAGAGAGAGATCGAGCTTGAGATCGAGAATGAATGGGTGAGAGGTTTAAAAAGAAGCCAATGAACATTTTTTTACCCGACCCGCATGGCAGCACCCAACCCGTTATGTGTCCGGGCCGTGTTCAAATCGGGTTAAACCTGGTCCGCTGAGCGGACACGAGCCGGTCCGTACCGTGTTCGACACGTATCGGGGCCGTGCCGGGCACGTTTTCGCGTCTGACACGTGCCCGACACGGACACAGCCTGGTTCTGGTCGTGTCCGTGCCTCATGACCCTCAGGAGCCGCCTATAGTCCAAGATACTCGACTTTACCCCAGAAGTCCCTAGTAGCGACCACCGAGATCTCCGCCTGCTATTACGCCACGTTTTCCTCTCCCACGTTGAAGATGTGTAACGCCTCTGTATTCAAAGCGGACAGTTTCCTGGTATAAATAGACTTTACATAATCCAGTTCCTGATATTCCCGATGTGGGACTAAACTATTACAAATAAAATAAAAGTTTCAACTCTTAATAAAACTCAAAATACAAATAAAAATGAAAAATACATAAAAAATACATAAAGTCTTCAACTACTTGAACCAATTTGGATTGGAGTTTTCTGCCTGCTTCAGCTCTTGATATCCGCATCATATGGACAATGAAGAGATTTCGTGCATGCAATCCCAATAGTCGACCGTTACGACAAATCTGTACATGAAGGTCGTGCAATTACAGAAACCTCGCTAGCTCTCATTCACCACCAACAGCTCAGTATAAATGGACCTTCGTTCTCTAATGAAAAGACGGACCTGACCCAGCTGGATCCTCTCTGGACCTAGCACTAAGACCTCGCCAATACTTCCACAGCCAACCCTCATTCAGAGACACTCCAAATAATCCCTGTAATTCTTATAACTTGACAGAATATAGTGGATTTTCCTACTCCCTGTGGTTTTTCCACGTAAAAATTTTGTGTCTCCGTCTCTTTTCTGTGTCGTGATCATCGCTTTACACTTACAATCTAAACTCTCTTTCGCTTGTGGTGTGTATCGACTGTCTGATAATTCGCATTGGAAAATCTCCGCCACAAAGTGGTGCTTTCAATGAGTGTTGAGTCCCAACACTCAAGATCTCTCCCCTTAAAATCCAAAAACTATTTTAGAAAAAACACTTCCTCATTGATGATGGCCGCAAGAAGTGAGCAGTCAATGACGCAACGTTCAGAGGCAAGGCTGTCAGCATCGCTGGGGGCACGATCCCTCACCAACCAATGACCAGTCGTATACCACCGAGGACACCGACTCCTCACTTTAGGAGGTGACTGCCAGTATCCAACCACTGCAGCGGCACGAAGACCAGCTCCTTCAAATGCTCACCGACATTAGAGAATAGATGAAGGAACAACATGACCAATCAGATCGCGATCGGGAGCAGTCGGCTCTCGACCTTGAGAATGCTAGGCATTGAGGCAGCTTAATAACCAACCAGGCTCAAACTGTTGCCCTCTAGAAAGCCTGAAGTCGGTGGATCTCCCGACCTCTGAGTCCTTGACAAGATGATCCAAGACGGATCACGAAAGCCAAGCGACAGGGCCATCCAACGCCTTCAACTGCTAAAATCTCTGACTCCCCTCTCTGAAAACATTTTGGAATGCGAGTTCCTGAGGAGGTCTTCAATTCCAACCTTCACTACTACTACAGGGTGAGCGACCCGCCCAACACATTAGGCATTTCCGGGACAAAATGATAGTCTATTCTCGTAACGATCCACTCTTGTGCACCACTTTTCCTTCCAGTCTGAAAGGTGTGCCATTAGATTGGTTCTACTCTCTGCCGCCCCGCTCTCTTCGCAACTTTGAGGAGGTAACCAAAGACGTTCCTCACTCAATACGTCTCTCGTCAGGAGGCCAAGAAGAACAACCATCATCTCCTCTCTGTCAAGATGAGACAGAACGACAACCTTAAATTATACATCGACTTTTTCCAAAGCCAACTTGTCAAAGCCCCCCACTGCGGTGAGGACGTATCTGCACTCACGTTCATCAAGGGCTGCAGGTTTCTTACCCCCTTTACAAGCACCTCCTTAAGCACAACGTCACTCAGATGAGCGAGGTCTTTGTCACGAGCTTAGCATTAATCCAGTTGGAGGAAGCAATGAAGACTTCTTTCACCATATTGCGAAGCACAATGACGTCGGAAGAAAGTCGAAGCCTCTGTACAACCCCTCTGTCCACGCCCAAAATCGGAATCAGGGGCAACCTGCCTTTAAGAGATAGAGGCCCTCCATATCCTTTTGCCAAATTCGCTCCGAACTTTCAAGTCGATAGAATAATATTTCACTCTGGGGAGGCTCCCCATCAACAAGGTCTTTAACACCAAGGACCAGCCGTGAGTTAAGTGCCCAAGACCAACCCGGTACAATCCCTCACTTCTTGGAGCAGAAGAATATTGCTCCTCTCATGATTGCAAGGGACACAAGACCATCCACTGCTGGACCCTCCGGAAGTATTGGAAGAGCTCATCCAATAAAATCTCCTCAAAGAGTACATCCTCACTCCTGAAGACTCAATGCCGCCTATCCAGCCACAACGCCTGATCACCAATACAAAACAATTGAATGATCCTATGTTTCTAAGAGAAGGTAGTATTCTTACCCCTACCATTTCTTGTATTCCAATTCCATATATTCCATTCTAATATTGAATAACATGATATATCTCTTCCTAACCATTGCAGTCCTTCCAAGCTAGACATTCCGCTGATGGATCTCCCCCACTCGGAACTACTCCATTGCTAGGATCTTCCCCACTCGGAGTTAATCCTTCTACTGCTGGAATTTCCCCCATTCCGAGGACCGTCTCCGTACGCTTCGTTGATAGGATTTTAACCCACTCGGAGACGGCAAAATAGACTTGCCTATAGGCATTTTCTCGATTTGCCTAGGAGAATTGAAACCTTTCGTTGTGGGATTTTTTTTGCTCGGAGTCCCTACTTTGTTGCAGGGATTTTCCCCCCTCAGAGTCCCAGATTGATATTCTACTAATGGAATTTTTTCCACTCAGAAACACACACTAGCCTACGGGCTCTCCTCATTTGACTCATGGGCGGATGAATCCCAGGAAGTTTTCTTCTACGAGGTCTATGCCGGATTACCACTCCATTGTTGGGATTTCCTCCTCTTGGAGTAAACACATCCAATTTGTCGATGAGTGATACTCCCACTTCAGGTCCCTTCCGAGATCACGACTCCGCTGATGGGATTTTCCCTACTCTAAAGCGACTGTGAACCTAACTCCGCTGCTGAGATTTTTCACACTCAGAGGCCTAACTCCGATGTTGGGATTTCCCTCACCCAGAGGTCTAGATGACCACTCTGCTGCTGGGATTTTCCCCACTCGGAGTCTACACATCTAATCTGCCGATGGGTGATACCCTCACTTCAGGCCTCTTTTCAATTTGCAGGTAAGCGTTCCGGAAAGCCTATGGTTGCATGAAATATAAGGTATATGCATGAGGGTTTTCTTGTATGGATTATACTCTCGACATACTAGTTTCGTGTGATTACAGGTTGGAGACGTCAAGGATACCAGAGAGGACACAGTCACCCATGTATTATCCGAACATTACCTCTGTGAATGTGTGCACATGTTACTCATCCTGGGACGACATGATTGTGCATGTTTAGCATGTAATCTCACGGGACACATGGCATATACATGAGTTTCCTTGTTTGGATTATCCCCTCGCGACGTACTAGTTTTGTATGACTAAAAACCAAGCATACATATTCTTATCAGCCCAATCTATTTAATTTACGCCTTGCGTTTTCTTATATTACTGCATCTAACGTTTAATTTAAGTTTTCATTACATGCTTGTATGCGCATAATCACTCCGCCGTTAAGATTTTCCCAACTCGGAGGCTCAACTCTGCTGTAGAATCTCCCTCTTAGAGCCTTACTAATTTCACACTCCGCTGCTGGAATTTCCCCCACTCGGAGGCCCAACTCTGTTGTAGGATTTACCCTTCTCAGAGTCTCAAGTTCAAGCTCCACTGATGGGTCAAATTCCCACTCGAAAGCGTACATGAATCCAACTCCGCTGTTGGGATTTCTCCTACTCGGAAGCCAAAAGTTTACAGGTATCACTGATGGAACTACCCCCACTCGGGAACAACACCACAAACTTATCAAACCATCCACGTGCCAAATCAAATGTCCCGGAGGTAAATGCAGGCACTTTGAGGAGACATGATCAATTCCGAACAAAATTAATGGTAAAGTAAGCCAGTCAAGATCTAAACACTCGTTTCCATTCCAAAGAACATTATATATGTTTTATTCCAAAAGAGTCTTTCCATTACGAATACATCCCTTCAAATATATATTTGATTACATCTAACAAGAGTTGTACAAAACTCCATTACGATTATGTATTTACACTTTTTTTTGAAAAGAAATACAGATAATTCGATCCTCCATCCTGTCGCAACGTCCTGCCATACCTCCAAACTCAGAAAGCATGCCCTATGGAGAACATCCGTCAGAAGGCAGTCTTATTGCTCACACCACTGCCCAAAAGACCCGGAGGAAGCTCCAAGAGGTTCCCTCAGGAAAGTAAGATCTTTCAGATGTAGAACATTCTCCCTTTCGCCTGGAACATGACTCCAAGAATGCCATATGGACTCTGACAAGACATACAAGCCAGTGATGATATCACACCACTGACTCTATATTCTGAGGAAGAGGTCAGAGGTTTGGAAAGAGTGCTTTATCGGTGACATCTCGACAAATGCCCTCATACTATCCTCCTGTTGCTCGTCGCAAGAAAAGGTTTCCAAGCGCGAGCAACGGTGTTCGATTAGAATAAAGACTCTAAGACAAGTAAGATTGCCTGGAATCACATCCTCCTTCGTACCCATGACATCCCCACTTCTATCTCGTACATGCTATTGTTTATCAAAAAATTTAGCGTGTAAAATTTTTAAGTAATTGCAAAGAAGATTACAACGAATCAAAATCCGATTACAAAAGAGGGAAGGATGGTTAATCTTCCCTTTATTTAGTGTCGGGTTCTTGATGTAGCGGTGGAGAGTAATTCTTGTTCTCCGTTGACGAGCCGAACTTGAAAATTGACCTTAGATCTTCTTACTCTCTTTGACAGCTCACTGGTGAATATAAAACCTCAAGTAATGGCTGAAATCTCAAAGAGATAAAACTTGAACTTAGCAAATTGTAAAGAGGCTTCTCTTTTCCTCTCTTGAATCTTTTAAAGCCAAAAGTTTTCTTCCTATAGCTTCTCACAACTATTTATAGAGATTTTTGGGGTATAACTGACCCGTTAAATCTCTCCATAATGGGAATTTATTCCCCATTATGTGGAGAAAACGTGGTGTGATTGACCCAGTTGATTGTTATCTATCACAATAGAAACACAGGTCTCATACTGGACGCGCGGAGCTCGTAGGCTCGCATTATTGTTGAAACACAGAGCTTCTAGGCTTGCGTTTGAAGTTGAAACGTGATCTTGACTAGGTTCGCGTTTGAAGAGGCAAAGCGACCTTCGTGTTTAATGAATAACGCCACCCTCGCATTTTGTTGTTGTAACACGAGATTCGCGTCTAGGGTTGAGACGTGACCCTCGCGTTTGACTTGAGGCCCACAACGCCTCTCCAGATACCCATCAACTTCCTCTTGGCTATGAAATATGGAAGATTGAGGGTCGAAGTCCATCGCTATTCTCATCATGTGGGGTGACCTCTTCTCGTCAGCAACAACCATGGTTACTTGACCTGCCATCTCAGGAATCTGATCCAGGCTTGATCGGGAAGAGTTGGATCGCG
Organism: Agave tequilana; assembly: GCA_038442645.1. NCBI lineage: Eukaryota > Viridiplantae > Streptophyta > Magnoliopsida > Asparagales > Asparagaceae > Agave > Agave tequilana. The sequence continues at coordinate 31,328 of JAVJIF010001149.1, read as the reverse complement.
AGTTCGAGGAAAAAAGGAGAAAAAAGTTTGGGTGTTTCGAAAACTAGGGTTTTGGAAGAAGCCACCCAAATCCTTTCCCCCTATTATACATTAAAGGAAACATCATTGCAATGATGGTTCGGGGCTCGAATCAAGGCGTCACGATGGTTCTCGATTCAAATTGAACCGTCGCACAGATCCCAACAAACCCTGCCAGCCAAAAGATGGCTACCTTTCTTCTGCGCACACGCCGATCAGACACTTAATTGATAGCTGATCATATAGAGCAAGGACAACATTAAATGCGCAAGATTCGAAGAGATACGTTGATTACTTTTCTCTGACTACAAAACGACAAGCATACGCTAGTCGGAGGATCAAGTTGGTCACACTTTCCCCCTTTCTCCGATCATAGGCACTGGAAAAGGGAAAAGCATGGGGTATCTGTAGTGGTCGATTTTCAATGTATGTTGAGATCACATCACGTGTCCTGCCGCCCAGTAGCGCCCCAAGCGGCCAAGTCACCTTTATACCAGCAGGCCCAACATGCCTGCGAGCCCAACATGGGCTCGAATCTTGCCCCGAGCCTTCATCACTTTGACGCCATTTATCCGGAACCTCACTCGACCGGAGCTGTGTAATTCTTTGGAGGTTACAGTCATTGGTACAAAGACCATCTCCAGAATTACTTCAAACTCCGCCCCAAAGACCCTCCAAAGCCTGCTGCTCTTGCGCTAGCCACAGCTGGACCGTATGATCCCTGCGATTCGCGGATCCAGCCATGCTGCTAGTTCATCTCCACGTTCAAAATGTTACAACGCTCCTATATCACTACGGGTTGTTATGGATAGTGGCAGATATCTCTGCATGCCTATCCTAACAATCAAGCTGTGCGATTTAGACAGTTACGAGAATTCCATATCGTGCAGATTATGCAATTATGAAGATTTAAAATATTCACTCATGATGATAGCTCAGACGGGTATAAATACACCTCCATCTCCATCAAGAAAGAGGGTAGCTTCTGATTACCACAAAAACATACTCTGATTACCACAAAAACATACTGTTCACAAGTATTCTCAATTTTATTCAAACATGAGTACTTATTCTCATGCTCGAGGGTCTTCGGCCAGCACCATACCGGTGCTCCTGACCTGATAGGTGTTCTTTTCCTTGTGTTCTTGGCAGGTCAATCTGGAGCATCCAACTTCATGTGACGGAAAATCCTCGCCACAATCATCTTTTAGCACTATTTTACTTTGTCCCCAAACAGTAGATTTGAGCTAAGGGGTCCAAATTATAACCTTGATGTGATTATTAAAATCTTCAAAATTACGAATAGGTTAGTGTATAGTTTTCTTTTGGGTGGAAAGGCTGTAGCGATAATTCATTCATCTCAATCAAAGCACACACCAGAGGGTGTGATCCATAATTCATCTAAATACAATTGCGAGACTGCAGGACTACACCAAAACTAAAGACTTGGCTGAAGCAACCTTCGAAGTACAAAGTGAGCTGCAGAGTTGAACTTACGCTGTGAGAATTGTTACATGAATATTGAATTTCAAAATCCAGATGCACTTGTGAATGAGATGTCTAATGATTCAAGGAGGTGGAAGAGATGGATCATTAATGTGTTTGACGATCGCCAATGCGCTGCTATAATATGAGTGGAGTCATCCTTAGCTGTAGCTGCTATCTGAAGTGCTGTAAGGAGGCCTGTAGCTTCTACCACCAATGGATTCAAAGACTCGACTCTCCACGCACCTACACAAATGATTACTTCCTCCTTGGAGCGTCCAATCAGCCCCTATGACGAAGTTAATGGTCTAACTGCACCATCAATGTTGAGTGATATGTGCAGTCGGGTGCGGTTACCACTGAGTTGGGCCTTTTGAAGAAGATGCAAAGGGTCCAGAGGGTTGAGGTCGATGTGGAGGCGGGTTATTGCACAGAATCAGAACATCGGGTCAATTAATAATGGCGGCGATATCAAGCGGACGAGAAGCAAAGATGAACTCACACCTTGCCTTCCACATACACCAACCAATGACTAATAATCAAGAGCATCTGCTTGCATCAAGACGAAACCATGCAAAAATATTATCCTCCAAGGAGGAGTTGATCGGCAGGGGAGAGTGATACGTGCTGCTGCCCATACCTGTTGAGTGAGTGTGCTCTCGAAAAAGAGATGATTAGCATTCTCCAACGCAGGCCCTACAAAGAGTACAAGTGGGATCTATTGCAGGGATTGCAGTGGCTCGACGATCATTTGTGGAAGTGCATTGGCTACACATCGCCACAAAAGTGTTTAATGCGAGGAAATACATTAATCTTCATCTAGAACTTCTTCGTAAGTACTTTACATGCATCTGAGAGAGTCGGAGATGACGTAGATGCTAAGCGAAGAAATCTGTAGTAAGATCTTGTGGTGAAAATCCCATTACTAGAAGGCAACCAAAGAAGAGAATCCTTCACCACTCGGTTCATGATGATTGATCGGTGTGGAGCTGATCACATCCACAATCTCTCTTGGAAATACATTCCAAATCAGAGGTTCATTCCAAGATAGATTAGCTGTGTTGATGAGATCTTTCACCTGAGTCATCAAATTATCCCAATATGCAGGTTTAGAGATGAAACTCGCAGGAGAGCCAACCAGTTTATCCTTGAATATTTGCCTTTCACTATCGACCAACAAGACTTTCCTGTAAGAGTATCCAAGCAAGCTATGAAGCATCGATTCGTGTCCATGCTCCTCGTACCTGTATCAGGTACGAATCTGATACGGATACACGCGGATACATGTGAGATTTATATTAGATTCGTCCTGCATGAATCCGGGTCGATTTTGAGTTAAAACAGGATCGGGTACGGGATGGGTTCTTATTCGGTACGTATTCGGTTCAAACAAACTCGTTTCTATTGAGCTTAGTAGGTCCTAGTCTGCGATTTCAACCCGCATCCACTAAGTAAACATCAGATCGACCACGAGATCAACATTCAGCAACAATCCTCATCGCCTCCTTCCTCTCCTCTCTTTTAACTAGTGTTCTCATTGATGAGGAGATCAATGGCGGCATGCTGTGATGAAGATTCATTTTACGATGTGATTGATGGTGACAACATCAAGAATTGTTGATGATCTAGGTTTAGGGCTTACTTGAAAATTTTATTTTAGTATATATTTTTTAATGTTTATACTTTATTTGGAAAGATTTTGAGTCTAAATTTGAAGCATGACCTTGAGTAGGAATTTTGAGGGGGGGTTCCGATTGTCTAGAAATTTTTTGGATCAAGTGGGACTTTTTTTTGAGGACGAGCTATGAATTAGATGCTGAGTCTGGAAATGTTGATTCTTTGGTTTTGTCTAAAAAGAGGGATTGGGATTACTAGGAAATAATTTGATTTCTTCTTCCTTCAATTTGTTTTTGTGTTTGGATTGGAAGAGACTAGATTTCTTTTTTCTTTTGAGCTGAATGCTCTTAAAGACAAAGAAGTGAAAAGGTGATGGGGATTCTTCTTTTTCATGTGATTTTTTGGGTTTTTCTCTGAGAATAGAGACATTTTTTAATGGGTTTGATTTTTCCTTTTTATCTATTGAGATATAATGTCTATTTTTATTGAATTTAGATTAAGAGCAATTATGTCTTGAATTTGTCTGTATACTTACAATGATTTAATAGTTTCTTAATAATTAAATTATGAACTATTTATTTTAATATCTATAATATTAATATTTTATTGGTTTGTGTATCCATGACGGTTTCGTATCCGTGGTTTCTGAAATTTTTGCGTATCCATGTATCCGTATCATATTGTATCTGATTCTTTGTATCGGTGCAACCTAGCAAGCAAGAAACAATGCCGCGCCAAATATGAGACGATGGGAACACACCTTACCATAAAAAAAAATGAGGAACAACTGAACTACTTAGCTTTCATCAAAAGTGCCCACTTGGAAAGTGGATGTGTATAAAGCTTCCACGTAAGTTTCATGAATACACTAAGATTGGCATGATTTATATCACGAGAACCAAGACTGCCTTCTGCCTTTGGAAGATCAAGATGATTCCATGCTTTGAGATAAAGACGTCGCTTCCTAGTGTTCAAGCCCCAAATAGAAATCCACATTTTCCTCTCCATATCTTCGAAGATAGAACTTGGGATGATAACAATACTCATGTTGTATGAAGGGATTGATGCAAGAGAAGCTTTAATGAGAACCTCCTGACCAGCATGATATAAGAAATTTTGTTTCCAACCCTTCAATTTCTGATCAACTTTATCCACCCGGAATCTGTAAGTGGAGGTGGGCCTCTTGCCTAAAAGAGGGCCACCAAGATAAGAAGTGCCCATAATAGAAACTTCCAGCCAGGAAGCAAGTAATTTGAGAATCTGAAGAGATGTTGGCACTGAATAAAATATTGGAATTCGAAAATTAACTTGCTGATCTGACCACAAAGAATAAGAATATGAGAGGATGTGCTTAACTTCAGTAATCATGGCTGGGATGCTACTCTAAAGGAACAAAGCATGTGCGAACATCAAATGCGTGAATGACGGGCCCGATGATTGATCTCCATACCAAGATATTTACCTTTGCTTATTTTAATAAGAAAGAGGAAGCACTTCTTCTTTTAAACAAAGAGATAAGGAGAGAGCAGGCAACCCTCTCTAAGGCCACGAGAGGGGGTGGAAAAAACCTTCGCTTCAGCCATTGATATTGATGGAGGTGGTGGTGAAACTGATGCAGGTCTGGATGAGAGATATGAACTTGTTGTCGAATCCAAGCCTGGCTAGCACGTCAAGAAGGAAACTCCACTCCATTCTATAATAAGCTATGGCTATGTCAAGCTTGAGGGCGAAGACCTGCTTCTTCCTTTTCTTTCCGCCCATGTAATGAATTAATTCTGAGGCTATAGCAAAGTACAAATACAAAAGCACTTTGATTACAAGCTATAAGATTGGCAATTGCCTTAATCCTGTTGGCTATGATTTTGGCTACAATCTTGTAGATGACGTTGCAAAACCAACGGGTCTGTAGTCAGAAGGGAATTCACAAATTGATTTCTTAGGAACGAGAGAAAGCAACATGTGATTAAATTTATCTGGAAAGGTGGTTGAATTGAAGATCTGTTGAACAAGTGAGACAACATCAGGGCCAATTACATCCCAACTTGCTTGATAGAACAATGCAGACAAACCATCTGGTCCCGAGGCTTTTTTGTTGGATGCATCTATTTGTAACACCCCGCTCCCAGAATACGTACTTAGTTACGTATTCAGATTTTTCGATCGTATTTTTTTCGATTTACCTTCGGTATTTGTTTTGTATTACGAACTATTTATATGAACGTTTTGTCTTGGATTTGGATTCGTGGACTCGGAGTCAGCCCTAGTCTGAACCGGGGGCCCGAACCCAGTGCTTTGCTCGATTTGGTCTTTCTACTAATCCGATTTGACCGATTTCAGTTTTGAACATCCTTTTCCAATATTCTAGATTTTCTATGATTTTCTGGAATTTTCCTCAATTAAGTTGGGAATCTTCAAAACCGGTGTCGATCAGTGCCGCTGACCGATTCCCGGATTTTTAATTTACAAACGGATTGAAATTACGAGAAGTGCCTTTAGGCATTATTTCTTAAAATCACTTTTCCTATCTAAATACCTTTTTCTGAGGATTTTATGAATTTATGAAAATTCCACCGGATTCGGTATCGGCCAGTATCGCTGGTTGATTCCAGGATTTTTAGTTTACAATCGGGATTGAATTTCTAAATTCCGCTTTCACTTTACTTCTTAAAATCATATTTTTCTTCTTTAATACATTTTCTGGGATTTTTCAGAATTTATCAAAATCTGGCCGACCCGGTGTAGACCGGTATCGGCGGTTGACTTCCGGATTTTTAATTTAAAACGGAATTTTATTTCTGAAAACCGATTTCATATTATTCCTCAGGATGACGTTTTCTACCTCTGGGTATTTTTGGGGATTTTTCCGGAACAGTCGATTTTCGCGACCATATTATAATATTATTATTTTATCTTTTCTTTCTTTCTTTCTTTCTTTCCTTTTCTTTCCCTCCAACTGATCCAGCCCATTCCCCCCACGTGGGCGACCTCACCTCTCCATCACATCCCCATCAAATCTCCCTTTTCCTTTCTCTTTTTCTATTCTTTCCTTTTCTTTTCTTTTCTTTCACTTCTTTTCTTCCCTTCCTTTTTCCCTTCTCTTCTTCTTCTTCTTCTTCATCTGGCGACCAGCACCCAACCACCACCCAGCCGACCCAACTCCGGCCACCACCTTCGGCCACCTCGTCGCCGGCGAGGAGAACCCCCAAGCCCGACCATCTCCTTCTCCTCTCTTCCTTTTTCTTTTCCTTTCTTTCCCTTTTCTTTTCTTTCCATTTTTCTTTCCCTTCCTCCAAGATCCGGCCACCATCGTCGCCGGGGCTCCGACCACCACCTCTAGCCTGCGCCGGCCACTGAGGGCCGGCGTGGCTCCCCGGCGTCCCCCTCTGGCCGCGCTGCCGCGGCCAGATGTTCGGCCAGGCCAGGGCAACAGGCCCTGGCCATGGCTATGACTGGTGGGAGGGGGGCTGCTGCCCCCTCCCTGTCTCTCCCCTGGGGTGGCCCCCGGCCACCCCAGCTCCGGCGCCCCGCCGGCGATTCGCCGGCGGTCGGCGACCAGGTCCGGCCAGGGGGCTTCCAGCCCCCTGCGCGAGTGAGAGGGGAGCAACAGCTCCCCTGCTCCCTGCTTCTTTCTCTCTCTGCGTTTCTCTCTCTCTCACTTTCTCTTTCTCTCTCTTTTTCTCACTCTCTCTCTCACCTGTACCCTTCTCTCTCCCTCTCTCCTGTTGATCTCTCTCTCTCTCTCTCTCTCTCTCTCTCTCTCTCCTGTAGATTCTCTCTCTCTCTCTCTCCTGTTGATTCTCTCTCTCTCTCCTGCCTTCATCTCTCTCTCTCTCTCTCTTCCTGGTTCCTCTTCCTGTTCGTCTTCCCCATTTGGAAAATGACTCTTATCAGGGCCGGCCACTCCTTTTGGATTGGGGCCGTGCTCTTCTTCGTCGGCAAGACTCAAGGACCGGCCACTCCTTTTGGATTGGGGCCGCGTTCTTCTCCGTTGGCAAGACTTAGGGCCGGTACCCTCCTTTTGGATTGGGGCCGAACTTCCCTTCGTCGGGCGCAGCAAGGAATCTTGTCGACGAGTGATTTTCCTCGCCAAGACTTTCCTAACGCGGATCTCACCCCGCGTCTAGGCAATCCCTTAACGCGCTCCGCGCGTTTCTGTATTAACGCGACGCAGAACCCACGTCCGCGTCCGCGTTTCCCTCGCGTCCGCACTTGAACGCAGACCTCGCGTTTGAGGCATCTATTCGACGCGAATCCCGCGTCTGCTATCCCGCATCTGCTATTTCCGCGTCTGCTATTCCCGCGACGCGATCCCCACGTCTGTGATTCCCGCGTCTGGTACTTCCCGCGACGCGATCCCCGCGTCTGTGATTCCCGCATCTGCTATTCTTGCGACGCGAACTCCGCGTCTGCTATTCCCGCGTTTGTGATCCCCGTGTCTGTTATTCTCGCGACGCTAACTCCCGCGTCTGCGAACCCCCGCGTCTCACTTCCTCAAACCACGTCTCCCTGTACACTTTCTCTCTCCTCATATATATATTATTTTATGGCGCGTCCGCGAGTTCCATGGATTCAGAGTTTTCGGCTTTCCGGTGATTTAGGCGAGTGTTCTCGCTCTCGCCTCCATTTGGGTTTCCCCGCTTCGTCGGGTCGACATATATTTTATTCCATGTTTCCATGTATTTTGTATTGGGCTGAGTCCCTGTATCTGTGTATGGCCGAGTGCCAATCTCTGGACATGTATTGCTCTGTGACGAATGCTTGTACTAGGGTAGTTTACTTCTTGTACACATACCACGCCTGTGATGTATTCTACTGCTTCATACCATGCGTGGCCGACCCTTCAGCCTCCGGTCACTCACTATCTCGAAAGAGACGTGATTGGGACCGTCAGGTTTCTCTGGACCCTTCAGCCTCCGGTCCCTCACTGTCTCGAAAGAGGCGTGATTGGGATCGTCAGGTTTCTCAGCTCCGCCTGGTGAGCATGCTTAGCGCTCAGTGCTTTATTCACTAAATTCGTTTAGGCGAGTTACTGCCGGATTCTCCACTCGTATCTTAATCCGAGTGTCCCGGTAACCTCGCAGAGCGCATTAGTGTCTAAACTCTGTTCGCTGCCTGTGCCTCCAGCTTGTTCAGCTCCGCCTGGTTATCATGATCAGCGTTCAGCGCTTTACCACTAGATTCGTCTAGGCGAGTTGCTGCCGGATTTACCGCTCGTACTTCAGTCGAGTCGTCCCGGTAACCTCGCCAGACGCTCCAGTGTTAAATACTGTTTGCTGTCTGTACTTCCAGCTTGCTCAGCTCCGCTTGGTTGTACTCAACTACTATTCTACCACCATGTCATTACTTCATACCTGTCCTTTACATGCTACTATTTAACACATGTATATCACCTGTCAACTGATTTGTTATCACCTAACACCAGACCTGCTACCACTTGGCAAGACCTCTTGTTATGACATGACTTGCCACCGGATTGTTATCAATCTCTTGACCTGACTGGTTACCTGTCTAATATCACCATCTTGTCATGCTATCACTTGACACCCAGCATGATATACTTGACTCTTGCGATTATCACGATAACGGGAATGATGACCTGACATCTTGATAGTACAAAATGTACTCCTGATACTCATGTGATACATTATAGTACGAACCAGTACTCCTGTGATACCTGATATTCCTGACTTGTTCTTGCTCATTCCCGGAATCTGATAATCATCCAATAATTCATAAAAGGAACAACTTGCATCGGGTTGGGGGAAACTCGCGGCTATCAATATGTGTTCGTGTTTACAGTGGTATTAGGCATGTTGTGCAACTAAAACTTCCGGTCTGACCTGTGGGCCTCCAGGCGACCGAGGGGAGTGCTGGCTCCCTCCTTCCTGGTACCATCATGATAAGGGCATACATAAGTCCCTCCTGTTTGCCTTGCGGCGGGTTCCGTCACCAAGCAACGGAACAATCCTGGGCCGTGGTCCCGGGTATGTACGGGACCCACTGTAAACATAGTTCGTTGATACCCCCGCTGGTTTCCAATAACAACCTTGCTTTACTCGGATATGGATCTATGTGTGCTGGGACGCTAGTTCACATAGCTAGATATCAGGGTAAGACGAGTAATAATAATAATAATAATAACCGGCTCTTTAAGTTGTAAGTAGAGGTATGTGGAATGGGACGCATACTGAAGCCTGCGACTTAAACGGCTATGAATCTGTGATATGCCTTATTATATTTGCTTGTCCTGGATTTTACTTCGGATTTCCGGTTTTATGATTATTATAGTATTAACTACTCATACTCTGCTTTATCCCTTGTATCCACTTACCTCCTGTTCATTATCTTATCATGCCCTGAGTACAGTCGGGTTGTATGTGCTTAGATTATGGTGACATGAGATAAAGGTATATAGATGAGGGTTTCCTTGTTTGGATTATTCCTTCGACGTACTAGTCTTATGGAGCCGTGATCTGAAACCATACAATCAGATTTGCTCGTCCTCGGCTTTATTGGTTTATTGCTTTACTTATGCTTACCCTTGCTCGCCACTTGGCTTTTGCTTCACCACTCGCCTGGGGAGTTTCATCTGACTCCCCTGGATCCTCATGTCCAGGTCATGGAGCTTGGAGCGTGTGGATCCTCCCAGTTGCTGATCAGAGTGGCGCAGCGGTAGCGTGGATCTCTAACGGACCGTTCAGAGCTCTATCCTTCCGGGCCCCTTGTGTGCCTCTCGAGTTTTCCTTTTGTAAACTCGTGAGTGCTTGTTTGCTGTTCATACTTGTACATCTCCTTGTAATCTCGCAATTGCGCATATCGGTGATGTAATATTCATGTAATATTGGATCACCTCTGGTGATAACTTTGTAATTGTACTCATGTGTTGGAATGTATAATGCACCACTTGCTTCCGTACTCTGATTCTTGCCTGTACTGATGCTTAGCGTATATACGTGAAGGTACTTCTGACTTGCGTATATACGTTGCAGTAATGTCTCCGTATCCGCCAGGATCGGGGCGTTACACTATTGGACGATTGAAAGGATCTTATCTGAAGGAGGCTGTGATTGGTTTGAAAACAGTGCCGTTAAATCCGCAAAACAATACAAATAAAAAAAAATCTAATTTAACTAATAATAACAAGTATAGCAGTAAGATCAAGTGAAATCCACAACGAGATTTTGCCAAAATCTAATTAAAGACAGTTAAAGAAAATTAGTGAAAGATATTTTTTTATTTCTTTTTAAATTAATTGATCAGAGGAAAACTTCTTCAATCCTAGATCAATCTCGGTAAGATATTAAAATTCAGAGAAATCTCAATATTCAAAAGTTTCTTGAATCTAGAATCAATCTAAGTTTAATGGCTTAAAATCATAGATTATACGAATTACTTCACTCACCTAGGCATAGGCTATCTACTCGTCATACTTCAAGAGTACCAATAGGCATAGTGTATCTCGGTGATGGTAAACAATAAATAACATTGATGCGGAAACTTAGTCTCAGGTATAAACTCTCTCTCGAATTAATCTTAGAGGCATAATCTATCTTGGATCCAAATCAAACACATCAAAAATAATATTACATAGATCTATTCATCAAAAATAAAATTAAGCATAGCTATTTCACAAAGATATCATCAAAACTCAAGAATAAATTTCTACTCTGGTTTTGTTCTCCTTTTATAGCCTTTGGTTTTCATTTTTTGTTGCTATCTTCACCATATTCAGGTAATCAATTTGAAATTGAATTCAATTTCTGAAATACTCCTTTCTTATCTCTTGGAGGCTTCTGTTGGCTGCGCTTTTGAATTTCGGTTTGGGATTGATCTTCCTTCTTTGCTTTTGAATTGGGATTTTGATTTGGATAAGGATTTTGATTTGATTTGTTGCTGAAATTCAGATTGGTCGGTTGGATTTGGGATTTAAGCAATCCTTTCTTATCTTCTTCTCTTATCTCAATCTCTGGGTCTTGATTTGAACTGAAGGCGATTAAACTTTGATTTTGAGATTTGCTTTGGATCATTGGACTCTCAGCTATCAGCTTTGGTTGTTCAATGCCCACCACGTATTTGATGTTTTTGTCCCAAGGAATTTCTGAATGTTGTGCTTCTCGACTATCCCTTGTGCTTGATCGTGCCATGGCTTGTGCTTCTGCTCTGTCCCTGTCCCTTGACTCGGTTGTGCCATGTTGCATGTGTGGTTGTTGCCCCATTGTGTTGGTGGCTGCCCATTGTGTGCGTGACATTGATAATGAACAAATACTACTGGTTGTAGGTTGATGATCTCCTGGCCATATAGGAGACTTCTTTTGCTGAGTTATTGAAAGGATGGTCTGAAGCCAATCTCTTGTAAACCCTACAAGTCATGAATTTGCATTATCACTGTCTCTTTCGCACAATTTAACTTATAAAAAATTATTTAATATAAGTGCCAAGTAATAGCAAATGTGGACTTATCAAATTCCCCCAAACTTATTCTTTGCTTGCCCTCAAGCAAATTTTTGAAAATTGACTTTCTTTTTTTTATAAATAAATAAAATTGCCACTTTTGTAGGGAACATGATTGTATTGAGCATATGTAATAAGCTTTTAAACTTACAGGTTACCCTATAGGATGAGTTATAGTCTCGTGAGGATTTGCAGCGATGCTATCCACAACATCAGATTATGTCATTGCAATTTATAGATTAGATCCGAACTAAGAAACTACCTTGTATAATGTAGTATATCATAAATTACTTAAAGTTAAAATATATGAATTTTTAAAAAGTGAAGTATTTCCTTAACTTTCAACAATTTTCAAGTAAAGGCAAATAATCTGATAACTAGTCTTCTTTGCAATCACTGTTCTAAAAAGCGGTTTCAATACACGCGCGGTCCGGAGAACATAATGCTTAAACGGTTTTAATGGTGATTAAACGGATTGCACGTTTTATTATTATTTTAATATATAATAATATTATAATACTTAAAACATGCAAATATGAATTCTATAAACTCTCAAAAAAATCATAAAAGGTATAGCAAACATAACATGAAAAATTAAATTGCTAGTACTAAGAGGAATTTAAAAAGTAATAATGTTAATCAGTTCAAGTACATCAATGTACCTCCATTTAGAAAAGTAATAATGGATCAGGTTTGAGTTCAGTTAGCTTAATGGGTTTGAAATTCGAACCCATTTAGAAAATGATTGACTAACGTTTAAATGGACGCTAATTAATCACCGATTAGACGCTTTATCATTGCTTAAGCAAATTTTAATCACCTGGCCGAGTAATCCAACCGCTTTCTTCAAGTTTGTTCAGTTTTAGGCCGAAAATATTTAATCGGCCAATTAATCGGCCACTTAAACTTTTTTTTAGAACACTGTTTGCAAGCATCCTATGCCCACCTTTCATACTTCATACATTATACTAAAATTCAATTAAACAATTGCTAATTCAAGTTCATTACTAGCTAAATTATGAATTGATTAAGAGGCTCAGAGAACTTTGACTTTGGGTTTTTTTAACACTTATAATTTGGTTCAAATAATCATACTTTCCTTACACTTTTGGTGTTTGAGGCCAAGATTATTACCTGTCTTGAAACCGTAAGGACTATAACCTCAAGGTGATTGCTTGGCAGGGGTGAAGAGAAAGAGACATGTCCGCACGTATTTTCCCCCTTATGATATTGAACTCAAGCATATATAGAATATCACTCAATTCCCCATTTATGTAGACTCAATGTCAATTCGCAATCTAATTAGACAACTCACCCAACTTTGCATGAAAAATTGAGATTTAAAGCATAATATACTTAATATAATAGGTGACAGATGAAGATAATTAAGTCAAATTAATCATTATTAGAAAATTCACTCTTACCTCAAAACAATTTACTTTGTTAAGGTTACACTCCTTATTCTATTGACTCATACATATTTTCTTGTCGCTTTTCTATAACGTACATCATTAATACAAGGCAGACTCAAAACATAAAATTAATCTATAATTTGACAATTTTTTTAATAAATTTTTCAAACACCCCTAAATCTAAATGAAACATTGTCCTCAATATTTGAAATAAGATGTATAAGGAGAGTGAAACAAATGTACCTGATTTGACGAAAGGTGAAAATATGAGGGGTCACCCCCAAACCTGGATTAACCATACCTGTGGACTCGCAAACGACACACATGTTAGCTCAAAACTTCATTAGACTCAACAAAATTGGGTTGGCTCCCAATAAGCGCTAAGTTTAATGTCCTCAGCCAGACATAGTTATGCTCACTGTAAATTTATTTCTTCAATCATCTATCCATCAACAATGTTTTCTACAAAATGTTTCTGTCTTTATCCATTTACTTTGAAAATGTTCCCATTTGTTAGATATTTTTTTTTTATTTCTACGACCTCATGCGGAAACACTTGAGTGACTATGATGGTCCATCCCATCTAGAACGAAGCTTACCGAAAACAATCGTAATGTAGCATTAAATACCACACTTTTTGGGGTTCAAATGTTTTTCGATTAATGTGTATATCATGAGCAATGTTCTAAAAATCAGATTAATCGGCCGATTAATCCTTTTCGTTGGCAACCCGCTTAATATTACATTAATCCCTCCGATTATGCGCTCGTGCGATTAATCGCGTCCAAAATGATTAATCTCCGATTAATCATTTTAGGCATTCCATATGTTTTTTTTATTTGAAAAGCTCATCACTTTGTGTGTGTTAGATCGCTAAACAGTTTATTTTGTGATGTTGATGATTTGATAATGTTGTTTTATTAAATAGTAGATGAACTGTTATTTATTAAATAGTAGATGAATTATGATATTTTATTATTGTATATTTTGCATAAAGTATACTTATGTTTTATTATTTTTATTAGTTTTCAAATTAACTTATTTAGCAATCTTTCTCCATCATTTTTAATCATTTTTAAAGGTTATTATTTTGAATAATAAATTGACTAATTTTTTTATTTATCTTATTTTGCAGGTAAGTTTTTTGATTTATATTCATGTTGCAAAATTTGAAATCTTTAATTACTAATGCTAAGAGATAAGTTCTTTTATTTTTTTTACTATTTATTCATATTGTCTTGTTCATCATATCATGATTTATAACTTCACATCTAGATATTGTCTTGTATAATATTTAGGCATTTTCAATAGTTAACTGTACATATTCATATGTAGTTGTGTATAAATATAATTAAATATATTAGAATATTAAAAATCAATCCGATTAATCATTATTCAGTGTTAAACTGCACGAATAATGAAACTGAATTTTAGAACACTGATCATGAAACACCTTAGTCTTAGCCTTATAGATGTGTGCATTCTCATATGCCTCGTTTCGGAGTTCTTTCAACTCATTGAGTTGGAGCTTAGGGGTGGAATTAACTTGTGTCATGTCAAATTGAATTTTTTAATGGCCCAATAAACATGATGCTCAAGTTCAACTGGAAGATGACAAGCCTTCGCAAATACTAACCTATAAGGAGACATTCCAATGAGAGTCTTGAAGATAGTCCTATAAGCCCACAAAGCATCATCTGTCGGGTTGACCAGTCCTTGCAATAGATCTAACGGTCTTTTGAAGAATATTCTTGATCTCTGTATTGGACACCTTTACTTGGCCACTGGTTTGTGGGTGGTAAGGTGTTGGCACCTTATGCGTGATTCTGTATTTGCGTAGAAGAGCATCAAACTTTCAATTCTTAAAGTGAGATCCACCGTCACTAATAATAGCACGTGGGAATCCAAACCGGCTTAAGATATTGCTTTGGACAAACTTGATCACAACTTTGTAGTCATTAGTGTGCGTGGCCATTTCTTCGATCTATTTTGAAACATAGTCAACAGCCACAAGAATGTATTCAAATCTAAAGGCAGGTGAAAAAGGACCCATGAAGTCAATCCCCCACACATCAAATATTTCAACTACTAGGATCAGGGAAAAAGGCATCATGTCCTTTCGAGACATGTTTCTTACAGCTTGACATCGTTCACAAGATTAGCAGAAGCTGTGTGCATCTTTGAAAAGTGAAAACCAATAGAAGCCACATTGCAGTACTTTTGCTGCAGTTTTCTTTCTGGAAAATGTCCGCCACAAGCAAATGTGTGACAGAAAGTGAGAATGTTATGGAGTTCGTTCCTGAAGACACATCGCCTTATCACTTAGTCAGGGCACACTTTGAATAGTGCCGGGTCTTCCCAAAAGTAGTTTTTCAATTAGGCAAAGAATCTCTCTCTTGTTTGGACCATCCTGTGGGAGTCTGTCCAATTGCTCGGTAATTCACAATATTAGCAAAACAGGAGTAGGTACTTGAGACACAGAAAGTAATTGTTTATCCGGGAACGACTCCTTGATGGGTTCGGTAGTCTCTAGGGCATCACTCAAGATTCTAGACAAGTGGTCAACAACAACATTGTAAGCTTCTTTCCTGTCCTTAATCTCAATAAAGAATTCTTGAAGCAAGAGGTGGTTTGGCCTCTTTCTTTGAGAGCAAGTATTACAAAGAGCAAGTATTACAAAGCAGCATGATCAGAATATACCACAACCTTGAAACCTAATGAATATTGTGATGGAGAGATTTTGCTCTCCTGTTTTAATTTAACCGCAAGCGCACGGTCATTCGATGTAGCACTTGAGGGCCATCCATAGGGACAGGTGGTTCTTTTGGTTTCAAGACTTCCGGGCGAATTTGGTGATAAGTTTAGCTATTTTACATGAAGGTCCAAAATAGTTACAAAATTACAAGAAAAATCATTAATTAATTTTGCACTTTTGCATCTCTGTTCATTTTGCATTTAAGCCCCTGACTCGTAAAATTACGTTTTCACTCAAACTGGCCCCAAACTTCTTCGAATTGATCGTAAATTTTTTGATGTCAGTTTTAGGCATAGTAGAGCGATTCCAGCACTGTCAAGCTTACTATCTCGTCTTCAACTCCTTTTAGCGCGCTTTATGGTCTCCAAAAAGTACTTTTGTGGTACAGATTTCTCCTAACAATTTTGTCTGCAAAACACACTAAAATACTCAAGTTGCATTATTTATAAACAAATAATAGATAAGTATGGGAATGAAAATGTGATAAATTTGTGCTCATCATATTGCCTAAATTTCTCTAATGCAAACACTGCTACTAACAATTTCTTCTCTGTTGTGGTATAATTCAGTTGAGCTTCTGAGAGGGTACGACTAGCGCGGTAGATCACCACAAGTTTCTTATCTACTTTTAGCCTAAAACTACTCCAAGTGCAAAATCTGAGGTATCGTACATGATTTCAAAAGGTAGAGACCAATCTAGTGTTGAATGATCGGAGCTTCGGTCAAGGCATCCCTGAGAGTTTGAAAAGCTTCAAAAACAAATGATGTGTCCTTAGCAAGGAAGTTGCACAAAGGACGAGGGATTTTGGAAGAATCTTTGATGAATCAGTGATAAAATCTCACATGAACTAGAAAGGATCGAATCTGGCAGACAGAAGTTAGAGTTGGAAGCTTAGAGATCAATTCAACCTTGGCTTTATCTACCTCTATCCCTCTATCAGAAACATGACCTAGCATGATCCCCTCTCGGACCATGAAATGACTCTTCTCCAACTTAAAACTAGATTTGTCTCCATGCAATGTTTCAACACTTTCTCTAACCCGTGGAGACAATCCTCAAAGGATGAACCAATCACAAAAAAGCCATCAATGAAAACTTCAAGAAAATTACCTATCATGTCAGAAAAGTCAGGCACCATGCATCGTTGAAAGATAGAGGGTGCAATTGCAAAAACCAAACAATATTTTACGAAAGGCAAAGGTACAGTAGGGGCACGTAAAAGTGGTCTTCTCTTGGTCTTTCAGATAGACAGGCACCTGGTTGTATCCAGAATATCTATCCCAAAAACAATAGAAGCTTTGACCCGCCAATTTTTCTAAGATTTGGTCATTGAAGGGGAGAGGAAATTGGTCCTTTCGAGTCATTGCATTCAATTTTCTATAATCAATACAAACTCGCCATCCTGTGGGGTGCGAGTTGGGACCAATTCGCGTAAATCATTTTGCACGACAATGAGCCCATATTTCTTGGGAACAACTTGTGTTGGACTCACCCACTGACTGTCAGAAATTGGATATATAATACCCGCATTTAATCATTTGACTATCTCTTTCTTCACAGCTTCTCTCATGTTGGGGTTCAATCTTCTTTGTGCCTCCCTAGATGGCTTGGTAAATGCGGTGCATGCAAACTGTGGGACTAATTCCTTTTAAGTCGGCCACTGACCATCCTATGGCACTCTTATGTTGTTTGAGTAAATCCACCATTGATTTTCTTGATCTAAATTCAAGCTAGTGGCGATGATGACTTGAGGGTGTTATTAGGTCCAAGGTACACATATTTCAGTGTATTCAGAAGTGGTTTTAGTTCAAGTTGTGGCGGTGATTTGGTGGATGACACAGGTGATTCCTTAGTCAAATCAGGTATTGTTTCATATCTGATAGTCTAAGGTGGAAGAATGGATGATTTGGGTGCATCTAGTAAAGTATTTACTTCACGCGTGTAGCTATCACAATCAAACTCATTGATATCAAAATGGGTGAGTCATGAGTGGAGAGGATCTTTCGCAAGAATAATAAGTGAATTTTTTCCACATTTTCTTGTATTAAATCAGTAGCATAGCAATCTTCCCCTTTGCTAGGTCCTTGGGATGCAATAAAAACATTCAATTTGATTTTCTTATTTTCAAAAGATATGTCCATTACACCGGTTCTACAGTTGATGCATGTGTTGGCTATTGTTAAGAATGGACGACCCAGAATGATGTGAATTTGAGCGGAATTGTGTTGACTCCATATCAAGGACCATGAAATCAACTGGGAAATAAAATTCATCCACCTTAACAAGGACATCCTCAATCATCCACCTTAACAAGACATCCTCAATCATTCCACATGATACTTTTTTGGATCGATTAGCAAATTGTAAAGTGACCGGTGTGGGTTTGAATTCTCCTAAAAAAATGGTCATACACAGAACTGAGCGACACGTTCACACTTGCCCCTAGATCTAACAAGGCACTTTCAGTGTGAGATCTCCTATGACACAAGAAATGATGGGGGCACCCGGATCCTTGAGTTTAGGAGAAAGTTCGTTCATTAACATTGCACTCATCTGTTGAGTAAGATGATTCCTCCAGTTAAGATTGTAGGTGTTGGAGAAAGGATCGTTAACTGGCCTAGAGAAATCTCGGGCTGCTTGAACTTGTTCTTGAACAAATTCTGGGTATTGTACAGCTATGGGACAATCATTAATAAAATGGGTTGGACTGGAGCAAAGAGAACACACTTCCTGTTGCGTGGGAGGTGTGAAGGTTGGAATTTGACCCGGCCTGCGAAAAGAATTTGGTCAAATTTTTGGGTGAACAGGTCTACTTTACTGTGGATGTCTACTGAGTATCCCAACTCGTAAACCCCCTTTTATTTTGCATGGTTGTGGAGGTGGGCTGTTGATCCGAGAAACGGAAGCATGATGCATGGAATTGTCACTCAGGGTATCAAAAAGTACCCATGCTTCATCCTCGCTTTTAGTCATGAATGTGCCACCGCACGATGCGTCTACCATTTGGTGGTGTGGTTCGGATAAACCACTATAGAAAATTGCACTAATTGCCATTTGGGTACGATACTTTCTTAAGAGGTCCCTAGATCTCTCCCAGGTCTTATGAAATAGCTCACCCGGTTTGGAAAAATTGGTGATAGTTCTATGCATCTAGTTTGTTCGACCTAGTGGGCAGTATTTCTTTTCTTTTGCATTTGATCTCAGTTTGAACAGTCACATTTAGAGTCCCAAGCCAATGTTTAGCTTTATCCTTTAGAGAAAAAGGAAAAAGGATGAGCCTAAGTGCGTCGTCAGAAGATTTTCGATCTTCACGGTGGAGCACACCTCTAAGAATTTATCTAAGTGTTTATAGGGATCCTTGTTCAGTCCATAGGATGATGGGAGAAGTTGAATTACATTGGGCTTAATCTCGTAGTGATTTGCATTTGTATTGTGGATACGAATGCAAGAAGCTGTGGTGTATGTGGAAGGAGTAAAGTACTCCATTAGCTTAGCAGTTTCTTCAGCCATGATAATGGGTGGTGTTCTAGATCTAAGGATTCTCTCTAGTTCAGGATTGAAAGGAATCAAATCAGGATTTTGAGACCTTCTATTTGGCATACACGAAGTGTTTTTTAATTAAATTAGCAATCAACAATCAATTCCAAAGAACTAAGGTTAATCCTAAACATACTAGACAACTCCTAACTAGTTTGGTCCGATTGTCGGCTTACCAATTAAACCCGTCAAATAAGCGACTTCGTTCTTCCTCCGGGTCAGGTACTTACTAGTTTCAGTCACACTTTCAAACAAGGAAGATTCTCGGTCCTTCTTCTAAGCTAGGTACCGTCGCAATGGCTAAGTTACCCTCTCTAGACATAAAGTCCTCTCTCGTGAGCTTGAAAGTACTCACCAGAGTTATCCTATAACGAGTCCACCTAATTGAGCTCGAAAGTCCTTATGGGCCAACTCTAGTGAATTTTGTTTAAACGGTTTAAGTCAATGCAAATGAAATTGGTGATTTTTGGGTTAAGGAAGAGTGATAAGATCCTCAATTTATGTTGTTTATGGGTTGTGCCCTTAAGATGCATTAAAATATGACCACAAATAAAATGCAACAAGTCATATGCAACAATTCAAATTGTGAGTCCTTAACTAAATGCATGAATTTTTTTTAAAGCGCTGTAGCAATCCTGCAGAAGATAGCACAAAAAAATATTTTTTGTGCAATCGCCACATGCAGAAGACAACCCAATAATTTTCTAAATGCAAACTAAATGATGCATGTCCTAAAAATGAGTTTATATTCTTGAAATGTTATTTTTTATTTTTTGTTTAAGTTTTTTAATTAATGATTAAAAATTAACAAAAGAGGAATGATCTAACTGGATTTACGAATATCAAAATTTTCAAGTCCTTACTTTTGCTCCTCCAGTTTAGCTCCCTTGCTCTTGTTATGCCTGATAAAAGAAAAAAATTTAATTTCTATCTTTAATAAAGAAAATAAGCAAAAATCTCCCCGGCAACGGCGCCAAATTTGATCGGTTTGAAAACAGTGTCGTTAAATCTGTAAAACGATACAAATCAAAAAATCTAATCTAACTACTAATAACGGTTTCAATTGTTGTTGCTATCTTCAACCATATTCAGGTAATCAATTTGAAATTGAATTCAATTTGTGAAATACTCCTTTCTTTATTGTGAGGGAGTTTATCTGTTTAACTTTTACTTGCACATCTCAGTATTAACTTAGGGACTTGCTAAAACAAAACAAAGATCAAAGCAGTTGCTTAGAATTAATGTTTACATTATTTTGAAGCTCACTGCAATATCATTACATTCAGTCCCTATTTTAACTTTCAAGCTCTCTGACATATCAATTAGCTTTATGGTGTGCACTACTTGGCCGAATTGTCGTTGATTTTCTTTATCTCATGCCTCCTGCACATTGCAATAGAAGTTTGTTAGTTGCTTATAGGAGATATTAGATTGCATTCATAAAATATAATAATTAAAAAAAGCATAACCCATGCATTTAAAACATAACAATAGTTTAGTTGTACATGCCCACTCGTAGTGGGAAAGACTATCATTTTGGTGAAGCTAGTGTCACCATGAGTTCCAATCCGGAAACGTCTAATACGTCTATGAATCCCAACCTCCTCATCATCCTTGAAGACATTAAAGCCCAACTTAATAACTTAGGTCAAATAATGAATTTGATCGAAAATGATCATCGTGATAGACATCGTCAACCCAGCCCACACTGGGAAGATAAGAGTTCCTAGGAATCATGACGTCATGAGGATGATGATCGGTATCTAAAGAACATTAACTTTGACGGTCGTTTGGACCCACAATATTACCTAGATTGGGTAATAAGTCTAGAGAGATATTTCAAGTGGTATGAGATGTCTCAAGAGCGACGAATTTGCTTTGCTGCCATGAAACTGGTTGAATAGGCTGCGTACTATTGGTCAAATGTCGAGAGGTTAATGGCCATCAGAAGGCAAGAACTTGTTTGAATGAGAGAAGAATTGAGAGCTAAATTGATTCATAAATACCTTCCAATCGCGTTTCAGGATCAACAACTCGACAGTGGAGTAGGCTTAACCAAGGGAATCGATCTGCTGCTGAGTATATTGAAACTTTTGTTGAGTTCCTGACTCGATGCAGTGGATTTGTTGACGAATCCCCAACAGTGACCCTCTCTAGGTTTAGGTCTGGCCTTTATGAAACCTCCATAGGGAACTTTTTGCACGAGGCGTTTGTAACAGAGTATGCGTATCAAATAGTTTGAGATTTAGATGTTTCTCGAGGATCCTATTTTCAGAACAACTTAGATTATAAGAGCCAGTCCACTAAGTCCAACCAAGAGCAATCACAGTATAGGAACCGTCCCAGTCCTTCTATCCAAAAGGAAGATGATAAAGGAAGTGTACCCCGGACCAACCCTCGCACTCAATGTTATAAATGCCAGGGCTATGGTCATGTGGAGAAGGTTTGTCCTAGCAAATCCATATTCTTTTATTTTGGTGAGCAAAAAGATCAGGAAAGAAAGATACACAAAAGGAAGTTGTATACATAGTCAACGAGGGGAATGACTCTGATGGTGCAACTGAACAAGGGGAACGTCTCGCCTC
Source organism: Agave tequilana (assembly GCA_038442645.1). Taxonomy (NCBI): domain Eukaryota; kingdom Viridiplantae; phylum Streptophyta; class Magnoliopsida; order Asparagales; family Asparagaceae; genus Agave; species Agave tequilana. The sequence continues at coordinate 9,467 of JAVJIF010001149.1, read as the reverse complement.
TATTCAACGCATCAATGTTGTTAGGTGTACCCTAGCTCAACCTCACGAAACTGACGACTGGCGTGGGACCATAATCTTTCATACTTGGATGAAAATTAGTGATAAAAAAATATAAAATCATTATTGATAGTGGGAGTTGCATTAATGTTGTATCTTCCAAGCTAGTCTCCATGATAGGTTTGGAAGCGGTTCCCTACCTTTGTCCTTATAAAGTCTCTTGGGTTAATATAACATCAATTGAAGTGAACAAGAGTTGCCTTGTATCGGTGCAGTTTGCAACATACAAGGATAAGCTTTGGTGTGACGTGCTGGCCATGGGTACTATGGGTCATGTGATTCTTGGAAGACCTTGATTGTTTGACTTGGATGTCACCTTGAGGAAAAAATCTAATACTTGTACCTTTACCGATGAAGGACAAAGGATTAAATTGATCCCAAGTCAACCAAAGACTGGGATAGCAGAGAAGAGACCTGTCGCACCACAAGGATAAAAAAAGCTCAACTTGATTAGCCCTAAGGAGTCCAAAAGAGAGATAGTGTATGGTAATCGACTTAGACATCTTATAAATTTGAGTCCTAAGACATAACAACATACTAGAGTGTCTGAATCAGCTACATCATTTGCATACCATATTCATAAACTGCATAAAAAAATCAGCACTCTAATTCAGAAGAGAAATGCAAACTATAAAGCTTATGCAGATTTGTTTAAAAGGGCTCGAGACTTTAACGTAAGGGACTATGTAATGGTTCAGATTCATCCGAAACAGTATCTCTCTGGTACCGTGAAGAAATTGCATGGACCATTCAAAATTTTGAGAGATTAATTTTAATGCATATATATTAGATCTTTCACCTGATTTTGATATTAGTCTTTCTGTTAATATTGAAGATCTGGTTGCTTGTAAAGGTCCAATATTTTCTCTTGATAAATCTCTATTGAATAAACCTTCCACTGAGCTTACTTTTGAGGGACGCTCCTTACCCCCACTTCCCTAAAGAAAACCCAACCACACAGCAGAACAAATTGATAAAATTATTAATGATCAGATTGTCTCTACTAGAGATGGTGGGTACCAAAGTTTCTAGTTCGTTGGAAAGGACTACCTGATTCTGCGAATTATTGGATTGATCGAGTAGAGCTCCAATTATTGGAACCAGATCGCCTAGAGCACTATGAGAACTGAGGAGGCTTATACTCGACAGGGTCGAGTTTTTCTCAACCCGGAGAATGATGGGGACATGGGTTCAGGACTTCAGGCCCATACTGGGAGGCGTCGCCGCATTTTATCGTATGATTCGAGTAGGGCATGTGGACTCGAGTCAGACCGACCAGTTATCCTTGCTGCTTTCCTTTGTTTTAGTTGTTTTTAGCTTTTGTTATTTAGTTCCATATTAGTTGTAGTGAGACTTCTTCTTTTGATGTAGCCTACTTAAGACTAAGATTATTATTGTTATTCTTAGTTTTGAATGAATTAAAAATTGCTTTTGATAAGCTTTGTAGCCTGTGTGCTTTGGGTGAGAAACCCTAGGGAGAGAATTCCGTTGGTTCCCCATCAATGAGATTTATAGGCCTAAATTGAAATGGGTGACTGAACTAACATGAGCCTTGTATCCCTATTGTTAACGAACATTTTAAATTGGAAGGACATTTTTTGTTGGACCCAGGCCTAACCATGCTGATGATGAAAAATAATAATAAACCTCTTACTCCCTCAAAGCTCAAACTTGATATTCGATGTGTGTTCAAATAAACATGCATTTTAAAAGATATTTCATCCGGATTAATGTCATTGGCCCTTGTCAATCAAACCTACCCCCCCCCCCCCCCCCCCCCCCCCCCCCCCCACACACACCACACACACACACACACACACACACACACACCCCAACCAAAAAAAAAACAACACACACGCACCAAGCCACCACCATCACGACCAGGAATCGGGGACCCATACTGGTCAGTAATGTATCTCTTTTTTTCTTTTTAATATTTTTCTTTTTTTTTCTTATTCTTCTTTTTTCTTTTTGGTTTTGTGCATGTATGTGATTGTGTGTGAATTTGTGCGTACCTGAAGCTGCTCATGTAATAGGATTACTTTTGTTAATAAATGTGGAAGTGCTAGTGTGGACCAATCCACCTCGACCCGTTTTTATAGTTTCACTTTTGTATTGCCTCATCTTACTATCGTAGTTTTGTCAATGCACTTCCTAGTGATACGTAAGCAAGGTATTTTGGTTCTTTATAGTGTTATATAGTTTTATAGAGTATAGAGAAAAATCATAGATATTTGAAATTTATCATATATCATATCGGCAAGGATTAATAGTACTTCTTTGCTAAAAATATGGATTATTGAAAATAAATAAGACATGTTATTTGGATACTTCTCTTCATCTATGAAGTATTATATTTTTTATTTGATACGAATTGTTGAAGTGGATTCTCTGAAGAGAGGAAAGAGGAGGAAGAGAATTATATATGTGGGATATATATATATATATATATATAGAATTGTGAATGCTTCAATATGATAAAATCATTTCTGATTGAAAGAGGTATGTTTATACAATAGAGATGAAACAAGAGGGGATATCCAAAAAAAGAAAAAAAATAGGAGTATACAATATTTTGATAATAGTAATTATTATATAAACATAATGAATTCAACAGTTTCAAGATAAATAATAAATGCAAGAGGTGGGTGGAAGTAGAACTGGATCCTTATTTAAAAAGGGGATATGACGAAATTGGTAGTCGCTACAAACTTGATTGGATTGAACCTTAGTATGAAAACCTGCTAAGTGGTAACTTCCTAATTGAGAGAAACCTTGGAACAAAAAGTGGGCAATTCTTACCCAAATATTTATTTTTTCATTCTTTTAGAATCAAAAGATCCTTTTTGAGTTTTAATTTGTTCATTTGAAGTCGGGGCTCTGTTATTTGATTTTTTCACAAAAGTACTCTGTTTCCTCTTGCTCTATCTCTATCCCATAGGTACTACGTTTGAATCAATACAGAACCTCTTCTTCTGTATAAATCGATATTGTCATATTCCAATTCCTTTTCTATACCTCCCAAGGAAAATCTCGAATTGGATCCAAAATTAATGGGTTTAGTGTGGGCTTGTCCATGCGGTTATGCACTCTTCAAACATGAATCCATTTTCTGAAAGATCCTTGCTTTGGTGACTCATCCCGAGATCCTTTCGATGACCTTCTCTCTCTCTCTCTCTCTCTCTCTCTATACACATGTATATTTATATATGTATATACGTGTGTATATGTGTATACATGTGGATGGGTGGGTGGGTTGGGTTTGAGGGTTGATGGGAGTCTGTTAATTTGCATATTTTCTGTGCGTAGTCAGTTGTAGATATGTATCAAAGTCGGCTTAAATTTAAAATCTATTGTCAGTACAGTAGTGCGATTACAGAATAAGATAGACTGAAATAGGCTCAATTACTAAGAGCAATCAGTCTCATTCAAGTGTGTATGATTTTCTCTCTACATAAGGCTTAACACTGAACAACTATAGCTGTTAACAACTAATGAAAACAACCAAGTTTAGTCTTCTTAAAGTTTGAGAGCTTTATGGCTTCTTATCACTTCGCTGGTCAATATGATTAACTCATCATGAATTTCTGATTTGTTTTTTTCCGCACCACAATTCTGAAGAATCTAATTCTAGTTGCTTTCTAATCTAAGCAGCCTTTGAATATCCACCAAGTGATACTAGTGTACACTTGATTCTTTTTCCCTTAATGATTCTGTTTTGCATGTTGGGTGTTTGTTGGAGGTCTTTGTTACTGTTGTTTGGTTCTCATCTATATTAGAGATCCTTATTTTACTGGCCACCGGCGCCTTGTATAAAACTCTGATGAAATTTGATGAAATCTCCGTTTCGTTGTCCTTGAAAGACTACAGCTGTCTATTTCTTTTCTCCTTGAAGCTGCATCTCCTAAAACTTTGCAATTATTGAAGCTTTAAGCCATTTTACCCACCATTATATGTTCATCGTCTTCTTTTCTTGTAGATCCAGAACCTCCATAATCTATGTTACTGGACATGCATGTTTTTATTATTTAAACTGACAGAATCTTTGATGCGTTGCAGCCAAAAGAATTTCTATTTGGGAAGAACTTCTCTTCAAAATTTGCAAATATATGGAACAAAGCTGTTGATGGAACGTTGGGGAATCTGGTTGCATATCTTAGCTCTCGCAGATGGTAGGGAATTAATCACTGCCCCAACATACACAAGCAGAGAGCACTAAGTCAAGACATTTGCTTTCCCGCCGTTGCTTTCAGCCAATGCTCTAGTTAAATAGTCATTGACTTGGCTTTGTTGATGCAATATTTTGATTTTACACTTTCAAATATTCATCATACAATATCTTGCAATTTGAGCATCTTTTCATAACAATTGGTTCCTGAAGGATCAAAAACCTCAATTTACTTCACAGTTCAAGCCACTTTTTTTTTTTTTACCAACTCTTGATAGTACGTCTTTTGACAAATATCTTTATCAATCAGGGGCCTCATGGCATGTTAGTTGAAATGATTTTAAACCTTTTTATGCAGAGAAGATGGTGGATATTGTTATGCTTTCTTGCCCGTCAGTTCTTAGTGACTGTAACCCATCACTCTCTGAACAATCTTCCATATATATCATCAGCCTTCTTGCTTTCTCAGTACTCTCCAGGATTTAGGTGCTATTTGTTTGCAAGGAATTTGAGCTGCAGCTAGGTTTCTCAATTTCTATGTTTGGTTCCAAGCAAAAAGAGGCCATTTTTGGAATTGAAGTTGTAATTTTCCTCATTGATTCACTCTATTGTGAGACATTTCATTTTATGGAGTGCATTGCTTATGGTATCGTGTATACAAAGCCTTGGGCTGCATTGATCGCATATTGGATTCAACTTAGCATCCATTATCAATCTGTCACTAAACTCTTGACCATCTATTTGTCAGCATTGTTTGTTGTCGCTTACACGAAACCTAACAGACAGGACTAGGGGTGAGCAGAGTTCGGTTAAAACCGAAAAACCGCCCAAAAACTGAAAACCGAAACCGATCCGAACCGAACCGTGTAAATTCGGTCGGGTTTCGTTATCGGGTTCCAAAACCCGAACCGAACCGAATTAACCGAATCAAATTAACCCAGCACAGTTTTGCGCCAATACAAGCAACATTCATGGTTTTATAATGATGTTGATGTATGTCATGTCATGCATGCTTATATTTATGTCATGAGTACACAGCTCTAACTTTTCAATATCATTAAAATGCTTGAATTAGTGAAACATTTTAAGCAATAAATTCATGAGATGTTCACATTTTTGTGTAATATTAAGGTTATTATTTACATATCGCTTATATTTTTTTGAAATATTCTGTTATATGCAATGAAGTATTATGCATCTCTTTTAAATATCTAATGTAGATATATTCTAAAGATTTCTTAAATCATTTTTGAACTTTTATGTTCGTCTAAGTTTTGGAAGTTAGTTTATTTTTTAAACCAGTGTTCGCATGAGAAAAATATTGATCACGGGAAAAAGATTCATAATCAAGTTAGATTTGACGAGAAGGTGCGAAAGTTGAGACGGGAAGTTCGACGAGGTGATCCCCCGAATTAACCGAATCGAACCGATCCGAGTCGGTTCGGTTCATGACCTTGTTCGGTTCGGTTTTGTCAAAATTGGTAAAACCGAACCGTACCGACCGATGCTCACCCTAGGCAGGACAGACAAAGCAAGCTTCCACCAGTGCACAACATGTCCAATTTTGGGTTGGACTCGAGCGAAATCTTACATAATTGACCTCAAAATGGAGAGATCTCCTGACTATTATTGATTTCATCAAGCTTTTAGTGTAGAGAGTGCGACAAGCTTTTAGCATAGTTCTGAGGTGGGCATGCATTGCATTGACTTACCCCCTGGCATGCGTTTCCCCATTGCAATAATAATGTATGTGATGTGTCGACAAGGAATGGAAGTGGGAGTCCATTTTTATTGCATTTGCCTTTGCCAATCGAAGACATGGCTAAAGTGAACTCTTTATGTGTAGGCCTCGTGCGTTTTCCCATTGCAATAATAATGTATTAGATCGTCTAATTTGATTCGTGCTCTTCAACTGACCAAGAAGGCACAAACACGGGCACACTGATACGTACGTGTACACGATTTGTTATTGCACAATAATACATAGCAAAAATTCTAGCATAGTGTACAATGAAGAGGTGATTCTTTGCTGATGGTGGACTAATAATAATTGAGAGAGATGAATAGTTTTGAGGTCCAAAATTGATGGTGGACTAATACTCTAGCTTAGTTCATTTAACCACGCGTGGGACATTTATTGACTGATTTGATGGAGAAAGAGGGGAGCATTAATGTTTGATAACAAAGTAATAAAGCCAGCAGTAAATCATTATGTTCCCCCATATCATATTTGATCCCACACCCAGAATTCTACGCCAAGCAACCACCACTTTTTCTCTTTTTTTCCCCTCCCTAATAATATCATATTTGATCATCACAACTCTACTCACCTCACCACCAAAGAGCCCAACACTGATACTCTGAACTCTCAACCTCACTAACAAGAAGAGCTAGCTAGCTAGCAATGGCCTCTTCATTCTTCTCCCTCGCACTCCCCTTGCTCTCCTCCATCTCATTAGTCCTGTCCACCGTATGTTGAGAAATTATGTTAAAAAAGATCTAATTTTTAATCTAATTTTAATTTTCGCACAGGGCTCTTGAAATATTTGAGACGGCCCTGACAGTTGTGAACATTGGCAATGAGAGTTTCTTGTTTGTAATATATTGGTTTATGGAGAACTAATAGAAATTTAACTGTTGTTACTGTCTCTGCAGCCCTTGCATGGTCGTACTTTTCTCTTTGTAATATACTTGAATTGTGTTGGTAAATGGAACTAACTCCTTCCTTTACTCCTTTGCAAATACTCATAATACAAGGATTATCTTATTGTCTAGGGTAGAGATCTTATTTTACTATACATCCCTAATTGCTTTTCTCTTGTCTTGACAGATAATTTTTAAAATACATTTACTCATCTTCTGGAATGGTAAGATATTTCTTATGCAGTATTAAAAAAAAAATGTTTTAAGTGACTAAGAAAGCATACCCCCTCTCCCCCTCTTCTTCTATATATTCTGTACCTCTTGTTATTCTTTAATAAATTGGGGTAATTTGCCCTTTCTCTAAAAAAAATATTGGAAGAAGAAATAATTTTAGAAAAAAAAAATCACTATTGCAGTTGTAGGTCAAAATTGACACTCAAAAGATGATACCACGTGTCCAAACAACTACGAGACTCCGTCACTCTAATTCGGTCCACGCTGAAGTCACTCTTCGCCCGAGGATACATCCATCCCAGTAGTTACGATGCTCCAAATCATCCCGAGCTCTCTCTATTCTGAAGACTTCAAATCCACACAAGGCAACCAAGACAACAGATCATTCCTGATCTCCGCCGACAGTTACGCAGGCAAATTTTCTCCCTACATTCATAACGTGTCACGTTGTAATACCCTGATGCCAGAATACATATCCTTCTACGGTTTTCTGACGTTTTAGACTTGTACATGTCATTTCATATATGTATTTTTCTCCTTTGTCCCATAATTTTTGCACAAGATTCTGCACTGGCACTAGAATTTACCCTAGAAATTTCATAATTTTTCTTTTAAAATAATTATTTAATTAAATTATTTTCTCTCTCCTCCTTTTTCCCTTATCTTTCTTTTCTAAATTCATTTCCTTTCCAATTTTCTTCATTTTTATTTTCAATTATTTTCTCAAGGGATATTTACACATAACCCCCAACAAATTTATATTTGCATTTTCCTTTCTTTTTCTTTTTCCTTTCCTTTTTCTCTTCCTTTCTTCATTTATTTAGAACCTTCCTTGGCTTCTTCAAGAAGCCAAGGCTTTGGCTTCTCAAGGAAGCCATCTCCCCTCTTCCTTAACCTCTCCCTAACCTACCATCACCATAGCCGGCCAACTCCCTCTCTCCCTCCACCATTCTCTCTCTAAAAATTATCCAAAATCCCCTCAAAAAATTCTCTAAAAATCATAAAATCCTACCACCATCTTCTACAATCACTCAAACACCACAATGGCTTCCCTACACCTTCCTTAATCAGTCCTAATTTTCCCTAATTTTTCTCCCTCTAAAAGATATTAAAATCTCACTCTCTCTAGAAAACCTCTTTTTCTCTCTCTAAAAATCCTACAAAATTACTATAACTCCATGGTTACTCCTACACCATTGTAATATCATTTCTAGACCTATAAAAGCTTCCATATTTTGCCCTAATTTTCTCTCTCTAAAACCCCCAAAATGGCACTTTCTCTCTCCTCTCTCTAACTTCTATCTACATTTCTCACTCCTCCCTCACACTCACCATTACCGGCTACTGTAAAGGGTTTCCTCTCCCTCACTTCTACCTCCGATAATTTCTCCTATTTTTTCTCTATTAACAAACTCCAAATTTCCATTTTCTCTCTCCTCTAGATATATCTCTCCTCCCTCATCCTATTTCAGGCCGGCCACCTCCCTTGCCTTTCCATCTGCTCCTCCACCTCCTCCACCAATCCCATATCCAAACACTCTTTCTCTCTCCTCCAAATCAAACCCTAACTTTCTCTCTCTAGGTTTCTCTCTTCTTTGCATTATCTCTCTCTAAAACATCTCCCCACAACTTCCTCCTTCCTCCTATAGTCCACAGCCAACCCTGGCTACACATGCACACACGTGCACACTGTGGATGTGGTATCGACTTTATCGATTAGGCGTGTACTCTTCCCTTGTTGTATACATGCACATACGACGTGTACATATATATTTTGACAGGTGCATATATATCTCAGGTTCTGAGCATTTCTAAATTTCCTGTAATTTTTAGAAATTATCTGGGTATTTTTTATGAATTTCCTGCCTTTTAGGAATTTTTTGTATTTTTAGAATTATTCTGCGTATTTAGAAATTATCTGTGCATTTTTAGGTAGAAATTTTCTACATATTTATATGTATTTCTGAGTATTTAAAAATTTTCTATGTATTTTAGAAAATTTCTATATTTTTCTGATATTTATACATATTTTCTACAGTTATCTGTATTTTTGGCATTGGGACTAACAGTGGTGCAGGCAGCAGGAGAAGACCCTTGGGGCAAACTTTCCTTTAGAGGTTGGCTGTCTCGTGAGACCTCTCCCGGTTATCCAAGGGCAACAGGCCGGCGCCACTGCCTACTACTATTAGGGTTTCGTGGTAGCCGGATAAGAGAATTTTATACCTCGGATGCTCTATTCGTTCTGAAATATCATCCGAGAGACCGCTTTACAGGTCACCTATTACTTTCGGGTTTCGTGGTGACTGGGGGTAGAGGGTACCTAGCTCAAGAGCACAATATGGAGCTTGTGATTGTATTTGTACTT